>JAPXFY010000015.1:25403542-25406042 GCA_030674185.1 Monoplex corrugatus
ATATCTGTATCTGTATCTATCTATCTATCTATCTATCTATCTATCTATCTCTCTCTCGTGTGTGTGTGTGTGTGTGTGTGTGTGTTGTGTGTATGTTGTGTGTGTGTGTGTGTGTGTGTGTGTGTGTGTGTGTGTGTGTGTGTGTGCGTGTGTGCGTGTGTGTTTTGGGGGAAGGAAGGGGTCTGGATTCAGAGATGTCAAAGACACGGCCTCGCGTCGATTGAACTAACTCTCTCTCTCTCTCTCTCTCTCTCTCTCTCTCTTCTCTCTCTCTCTCTCTTTCTCTCTGTCTGTCTGTCTGTCTGTCTCTCTCTCTCTCTCTCTCTCTCTCTCTCTTCTTCTCGTCTTCTGTCTCTCTCTCTCTCTCTCTCTCTCTCTCTCTCTCTCTCATACTAGTTTTCTTCTTGAGGCCAAGTTGACACCTCCACCCAACCACCCACCCACCCATCCCCGTCCATGTCTCCACCTTCACAGTAAATGTTCTCCCTCTCCCCTTTCCTAGTGAGTAATGCGCCCACTCTTGGTTAGGTATAGGGATCTGGGGGATCTGCCTGTCAGAGTGATCCTTGAGCAAACAGGTGAGGGCAGTGAGCGCCGTGTGACTGCCGATCATCATCACCTTGTCGCCAAGGAAAGGACAGAGACGGTGAGGAAGACCCTCGACAAGCCTCGCGTCACTGTGCACACTCGTGTCCCGGGGTGGTGGAAACGTTAAGGCCGTGTCTAGACACCAAGGTTAACTATAAAGCGCTTTTATTTGTCCCATTGGCTTGAGCGGTCGTCGTCGGAGAGCAAGGTGCTACCAAAGACGTTGTGATCTATTTATAACGTCTTTGGGTGTTACAGATCTTCCCCAGTCTTTCCAAGCCTTCATAGTGGCCCATTAGCTTAGTTGTCAGAGCATCCCAGTGGGGATACTGAGGGCTCTTTCAGTATAAATAGTATCTGTGCTAGAAACTTCCTCTTCTGTCACTCTGTTTGTTTCTGTCTTCCGGTTTTGCTTTCTGTCGTTTCTTGCTACCATTTTCTGCCTTGCTGGTCCATTCATCTGAATGTTTTCATCATTCACCAAAGCCATCACCAACAACAGCGAAACCCCCAGGACGCTAAGCACACGCAAACCGATGGCGGGGGGGGGGGGGGGGGCAAGAGGGGAGGGAGTAAAGTATGTGAACCGCGATCCAAGCCGTCATCTTCCCTCTGTCTCACATATTCACGCACGCACGCACACACATACACACACACACACACACACACACACACACACACACACACACACACACACACACACACACACACACACACACATACACACACAAGATGCTAGGGTACACTCAAAACCTGTTCAGCAAATGACCCTTGACCCAAGTTGACATGTTCTCTGTCTGTCTGTCTGTCTGTCTGTCTGTCTGTCTGTGTGTGTGTGTGTCTCTCTCTCTCTCTCTCTCTCACACACACACACACACACACACACACACACACACACACACACACACACACACACACACACACACGCACGCACACTGTTCCAACACATTTTTTACCAAAACTTCAGAAAGGCAATAAGGATAACTGGGTTTCAAGGGGACGGACCTGGGAAATAAATCTATTTCTCCAGCATTTTTTTGTCAGTGCCTTGCTCTAAACGATTTTCAGCTGCCGTGGGATCTTCTAGCGTTCGCAGGCCAGAATGCTGACGGTTCTGACTCATTTTTTCGTCCCCTTCCGAAGCCTGTTAGATAACTGCTGGCAGATTTGGGCGGAGCGCACATGGAATTGTCAGAGCACAATGATTGACTCTTGAACAAACTCCTTGCTGCAAACTCCAAACTACTCTCTGCGTTTGGTAGCGAGTGCTTTAACCACGACGCACTTCAGTAGTCCCCCAGTCTTAACTGATTGGGTTCAGTTCGTATTGTTTGTAGCCCAGCCGGTCAGGATGGCCATCTGCGATTTTTGTTGGCTCGAAAATACGTTCCAATACACGTGTGCTTGCGTACAAGTGAATTATATATGTTTTGTTTTGACGACTTTGTGAACTCCAGTTTCTGGTTTGGCGTCACATTGTGCAGACTTGTAATGTTAGACCTAACAAGACAGCATTCGTTGGTTGGTTCTTCTTTCAAGTTAGACAGCCCTCATTGTGGAGGATACTGGTTGGGTAAGTGCTTCTGTCTGGAGACACGACTCTGACACTGGGTCTGAAACTTTGTGCACACGTGTATTGTCGAGTGAACAGTTTTGTGGCGTATTGTTTTTACTTAAAACGATATGCCAAAACAGATATATAAACTGTAGACACTTGCACATGCAGTATACTCTATCACAGGCGAATTTGTGTTTACAGCTACTGTGTTTTGTGTTTTTCAAATGTTTGCAGTCCCCCCGTGGGGATACTGGGGGCTCTTTCAGTATAAATAGTATCCCCACCTTCTGGGAGTTCTGTGCTAGAAATTTCCTCTTTTCTGTCACTCTCGTTGTTTCTGACTTGTTCTTTTGC
>JAPXFY010000015.1:25411042-25451042 GCA_030674185.1 Monoplex corrugatus
TTCTTCTTGCAGAACTATAACAGAATGGACTTAATTCTTCTTGCAAAACTATACCAGAATGGACTTAGTTTCTTCTGGCAGAACTATACCAGAATGAACTTAGTTCTTCTGCAGAACTATGACAGAATGGACTTAGTTTCTTCTGGCAGAAGTATAACAGAAAAATCACATTCTTCTTGCAGTAGTATAACAGAAAAATCACATTCTTCTTTCAGAACTACAACAGAAAAATCACATTCTTCTTGCAGAACTATAACAGAATGAACTTAGTTTCTTCTTGCAGAACTATAACAGAATGGACTTAGTTTCTTCTGGCAGAACTATAACAGAATGGACTTAGTTTCTTCTGGCAGAACTATAACAGAATGGACTTAGTTTCTTCTGGCAGAACTATAACAGAAAAATCACATTCTTTTTGCAGAACTATAACAGAAAAATCACATTCTTCTTGCAAAACTATAACAGACAAATTACTTTCTTCTTGCAGAACTATAACAGAATTGACTTAGTTTATTCTGGCAGAACTATAACAGAAAAATCACATTCTTTTTGCAGAACTTACAGAAAATCACATCTTCTGCAGAACTAAACAGAAAAATCACATTCTTCTTGCCAGAAAAACTTATAACAGAAAAATCACATTCTTCTTGCAGAACTATAACAGAAAAATCACATTTTCTTGCAGAACTTATAATAGAAGAATCACTGTTCTTTGCAAACTGTCCATTACTGAGCATAATAACCAGTCTCGAAGCTTGCACTAGCATTAAGGAGAAAATGAGCGTCTATACAAATACGTGTGAATGTCAAGACATTAAGACAACACACCAGCAGGAGCAGTACAACAGCACCACAACGAGGACAACAATAGCAAAGATTCAGGTTATGACACACAAAGCAAAAGACACGGACACAGACACAGAGCGATAATGCGTTTTTTGGAAGCGTGTTTTGGACAATACAGGGCCTATTTCTTTTCTGTAACATTTATGGATTATTATGATAATGCTGGGGTTTTTTTTTCTGAAGCGTACCTTTGACAGTGCAAACCTGATTCCGTCTTTGTGGGTTTTATGATATCAGCACCCATTGCACCTTTTCCAGTTATATTTCTTTATCTGTAGTTGTTGTTGTTGTTGTTGTTGTTGCTGTTGTTGTTGTTGTTGTTGTATTGCACTAACTGCAGAATCAGTAGCGTCGGGTCTGTGTTTGGAGTTTGGTGGATGTTTTTATTTTTGTTTTGTTTTGTTTTGTTTTGCGGAGTTTGTTCAGGAAGGATTCATCAGATTCCAATAGTTTCATATACACTCCTCCCAAATCTGCCAGCAATTACCTGGTACACACTCTGAGCTGCGCGAAACCCTGTGCGCTGGGAGGGGTGGGGTGGGGGGAAAAGATGATATGGCATGGTAAGTATTTGCAAAAACATTGTGTTCAAGGGGACACTCAGAAGGACTGATTTGTCACAGTGAATTTTATTGGTCAATTTACGGCTTTGAAGTGCTTCCTGGGTGTTTGAGTGATCCGCAGGTGTCTCTGAAGTACACTGTAGCTAAGGCAAAGGGCATAGAGGCAGTGTGATAAAATGATTGACACTCTGTGTGTGTGTGTGTGTGTGTGTGTGTGTATGTGTGTGTGTGTGTGTGTGTGTGTGTGTGTGCGTGTATGTGTGTGTGTGTGTGAGTGAGTGTGTGCGTGTATGTATGTGTGTGAGTGTGCGTGCGTGTGTGTGTGAGTGTGTATATGTGTGTGCGTGTGTGTGTGTGTGTTTGTGTGTGTGGTGTGTACGTGTGTGTGTGTGTTTGTGTGTGTGTGTGCGTGGTGTGTGCGTGTGTGTGTGTGTGTGTGTGTGTGTGTGTGTGTGTGTGTGTGTGTGTGTGTGTGTGTGTGTGTGTGTGTGTGAACTCGAACAAGTTATCAAGAGCGACTTTTGGAAATACACTTTATGAAACAAAACAGGAAGAGGGTAGAGGAGAGAAAGAGACTGGAGAGAGAGAGAGAGAGAGAGAGAGAGAGAGAGAGAGAGAGGAGAGAGAGAGAGAGAGAGGTCTGAACTCTGTTTTGTCTGAAAACTCTATGCCCCATACCTCAGACAGTGTGCACTTCACAGACACCTGCAAATCATTAAAAATCCCAGGCAGCAGTTCAAAGCCATGGAGACCAATAAAATTCACCGTGACAAATTGGCCATACCGAGCGTCCCTTTAAAAAAATACAGTTTGAGAATACTTCTCATGTCAAAGGAGAAGTAACACCAAGGATTAAGCAGAGTACCTCAAGACCAACAATGAAAAGAAATTGAATATAAAAAAAACTATAATCGGTGTTGATATCATAAAGATCAGAGCACGATTGCACAGCCGATCTTAGTTTGTGAGCTTAGGTAAGTTTGCTTTGGGTCTGAGCAAACTTAGAAAAGACAATCTTTGCGTGTGGACACTCAGAAGGTAAGCAACCTGTGCGAACCGATTTCTTCCCTTTAACCCTTTGACTCCTGCACCCTGTTCACCAGCACCCCGCATTGTCAACCATGCTAGCAAAGCAAAACCTTAACCCTTTGACTCCTTCACCCTGCAGGAAGCTGGTGGATAGGATGAGGGAGTCAAAGGGTTAATTTTTTGCAGTTGGTGGATAGGCTGCGGGAGTCAAAGGGTTAAGAAATTTTTTTCATCGATAAGCAAACGTAGAGCGCCCTAAGATCCGGCGTGCTATTGTGCCCAGGAGGGGTGGTGGTGGTGTAACTTGTATTGTCCAGAATATGCTCTAGGATAAAAGCATTATCATTCTATTGTTGTCATACAGATCGTGGAAAAGGAACGGGTTTGCATCGTAAAAGACAATCTTCAGACAGGAACGTATCGATCGGTATCCACGTCCTTTGCTTTGTGTGTCATAATTTGAGTCTTTGACTGTTGTTGTCCTTGTGTTGTGCCACTGTTGCTACAGTTCCATGCCTGACGTGGTTGTCTTGATGGTTTTTCATTCGCACGTATTTGTATGGAAGCTCGTTTTCTCTTTTGTGTTAATATATGATTAATCTCTATACCATTGTGTATGTTTGTATGTGTGTGTGTGTGTGAGAGAGATAATGCTTACTCTTAAATTGACTTTCTTGGTGTGTGTGTGTGTGTATGTGTGTGTGTGTGTGGTGTGTGTGTGTGTGTGTGTGTGTGTGTGGTGTGTGTGTGTGTGTGTGTGCGTGCGTATGTGGTCTGTCTGTGCATGTATGTGTATGTTTGTATGTGCGTGTGTGTGAGATAATGCTTACTCTTAAATTGACATTGTTGGTGTGTGTGTGTGTGTGTGTGTTGTGTGAGAGAGAGAGAGAGAGAGGAGAGAGAGAGACAGAGACAGAGAGAGACAGAGACAGACAGATCGAGAGAAAGAGACACACACAGAAAGACATCCGCACACATTATACCCTAAAGCTGGAACATACATACATACAGAAACACAGAAGCAAACAAAAAACAAACAAAACTAGATCCAACTATCCGGTATACAAACAAATGAAAGAACCAACCAACCCATCCACTGAACCATGCAATGAATACCAACCAACCCACCATCTTAACCAAGCAATGAATACCAACCAACCCACCATCTTAACCAAGCAATGAATATCAACCAACCCACCATCTTAACCAAGCAATGAATACCAACCAACCCACCATCTTAACCAATCAATGAATACCAACCAACCCACCATCTTAACCAAGCAATGAATACCAACCAACCCACCATCTTAACCATGCAATGAATGCCAACCAACCCACCATCTTAACCAAGCAATGAATATTAACCAACCCACCATCTTAACCAATCAATGAATACCAACCAACCCACCATCTTAACCAAGCAATGAATACCAACCAACCCACCATCTTAACCATGCAATGAATGCCAACCAACCCACCATCTTAACCAAGCAATGAATATCAACCAACCCACCATCTTAACCATGCAATGAATATCAACCAACCCACCATCTTAACCAAGCAATGAATACCAACCAACCCACCATCTTAACCAAGCAATGAATATCAACCAACCCACCATCTTAACCATGCAATGAATACCAACCAACCCACCATCTTAACCAAGCAATGAATACCAACCAACCCACCATCTTAACCATGCAATGAATGCCAACCAACCCACCATCTTAACCAAGCAATGAATACCAACCAACCCACCATCTTAACCATGCAATGAATGTCAACCAACCCACCATCTTAACCAAGCAATGAATATCAACCAACCCACCATCTTAACCAAGCAATGAATACCAACCAACCCACCATCTTAAACAATGCAATGAATACCAACCAACCAACCCAGTAAACCATCCAATGAATCAACTATTTAACCGTCAGCAAAAAAATCTAGCATCAACAAAAACATCAACATCAAAAAATAGAACCAACCAACTAACTACAGTGCCCCATTGCCTCCGACTAAACACAAAGGCTAATGGTAAGACTAGACAGAATATGAAGACTACGATCTTAGTTTTCGATTTTACTTTGAAGTTACTGGAAAGTGAACACCCTGCTTCCTTTCATATCCCCCCTTTGATAGGAGACACCGACCATCAGCCGTTGTCTATTATGGACACAGTGTGATCTTTGATGAAATGGCGCATCTTGTTTTATTTCAGGCTACTCCGCAAAAGATGGATCAGCAGCTCATGGCTGTTCTCCTGTCTGCTGTCTGAAAGCTTTTGTCCTGTCTCGTACGTCTATCTGTGTGAACGGTCTTGGCCTTCGAAGAAATTGGATGACAAAGTTGTTTGGATGTGTCTTTTTTTTTTTTGTCTTTTTTTTTTTTAACTACCGATATCTGTGTGTGTCTGTCGGTGTGTCTATTATACCTGTCTCCTAGGGACTGTAAGACTACACTGTGACCTAAAATCTTCAGTCTTAAGTGTTGCAGATCTCTGTCTTTCTCTCTGTCTCCCTCTCTCGTCTCTGTCGTTCTCTCTCTCTCTCTCTGTCTCTCTATCTCTGTCTGTCTGTCTATCTGTCTCTCTCTGTGTCACTCTCTGTCTCTGTCTCTTTCTGTCTCTGTCTCTGTCTCTCTGTCTCTCTCTCTCTCCATCTGTCTATCAATCTATGTATGTAATCTGATCTAATCTATCTAATCTAATCTAATTTATCTGTCTGTCTGTCTTACATTCAAGCTGTGGGGTTGTGTTTTTGTTGTTTTTTTGCTGATGGCGCATGCGCGTGCGCGTGTGTTTCAAGCAAAATGTAACACTGACATACAAAGTCCATATAACCATAAAGAAGCTGATGGGTTTTCTGGACCTAGAGATTAATCACCAACCATTCAGGCACACTGACTAAAATGTGTTCTCACAATCTGAACCAACCAGGAGGTAAAACACAAGAAGGAAATGAAACAGGCAATTTGGCCAGACTGGACTAGCTGATGCCAAAGATTTGAATAAAATATGTGTCTCTGCTAATACCAAGAGACCCTCTTTTTGCTTACATGTAGTGTGGAAATCTCCTCCTGCTGTACCGCAAAATTGTCTGTTCAGTGCTTGATTTCACTACTTGGAATTAATAGTATGTCGTTAGGTAGGCTTTCCACAAATGTTTCTGGGTCAACGGTAAGGTGTATATTATACACACTTATGCTCACGTACCCAAGCGTACACACACCACACACACACACATACACACAACACACACACACACACACACACACACAACACACACACACACACACACACACACACACACATACACACACCAAAATGTGTTTGATAGAAACGTATGCTCAAAGCTTGACGGTCTTAAATCTTTGTGTGTGTGTGTGTGTGTGTGTGTGTGTGTGTGGATTTTTTTCCTTACCGTTCCAATTTGTATTTTTCAAATAGATGAAGCACATACAATCATATAACAATCATATATATATTCATAAGGACAGGAAGGTATAGATCTACCTGATCAAGCCACAAATAAGATCTCATGGTCCATATCTTGCTATCAAGACATTTCTTCTGCCTGGGTTCCCAAACAATATGTTCGTGTATCATAGTAGATCTTCGATTTACTCTAACTGTAGTTTTTGTTTGTGAATATTTTTTTCCATTTCAGTTTGCCAATGAGTAGAGTTCAGTTAACCCTAGGACTCCGGCACCCTGTCCACCAACTGCAAAAACTTAACCCTTTGTCGAGCGCACCCTGTCCACCAACTACAAAAACTTAACCATTTGACTCTTGCAGGAAGCTGGTTGGTAGGGTGAGGGAATCAAAGGGTTAAGTTTTTGTTTTGCTAGCATGGTTGACAATGCAGAATGCAGGTGGACAGGGTGCGGGAGTCAAAGAGTTAAGTCAAAATGGTACTACAGCATACGGACGATTCCATATGCTCTAACATTACACATGGCATTTGATGGAAAGCCGAACATACCTGACAGACCTGATGACTATTAATGTTTCCAGCCAACGACAGACACCTTGCGAGATGAAAGCCGAAACGACCCAAGACGAATGTGTGTATATAACATTATTCCACATCTTTCCCGCAAAGAATCTGCCCTTACGGACTGGCCCCAGCTCCGAGAATCAAAGTCGTGGCACAACGCAAACCACACGCAAGCACCCGAGGCACGTAGGCTCCCTCAAACAGATCCCTGAAAAGAACAATAGAACAACGTGAAACATCACTGCTGTTTTCCTGCCCGCAGATCACATTACCATCTCTAGCATCGAGCTTTACATCTCCAAAATTTGAGCCAGGTTCCAAACACTGGCTGATAGTTGGCGACACAAGAAGTGTATGAACAAGAGCAGGACAGTCTGTGCAATACTGGTGTGAAAAGTTTCTCATGAGATTTATTAAAAAGAAGTGAATCTGGACGGTGGGCAAACGCGAATGTGCTTAGTTTAGAGATTTCAGTTTGGTCATTTATTCTTTGTTGTTGTTGTTGTTGTTGTTGTTGGTTTGTTGCTGATTTGGTTAGTACAGAGCTGTCTACTTTTATATCATTCTTCCAATGATGGATGAACGGGAATCTAATTAGCATAGACCTGATTACTTTTCATAAGATTGTTGCTGCCTTTCCCCCACTCCAGTCTCTGTCCATTATGACTACAATGATCATCATGGAGCTATTTCTTTGAATTATGATTGCTACTCCTGACTCTTCTCTCGTCCCTATTTTACTCCATTTTCTTCGGTTGATTTTGCCATAGTCAACTCGCTTACGGCAAACAAAACGTACATTGCGTAAGCCAGACTGATTTTCTTTGAATTACGTTTCAACACGATAGATGAACGGAGAATTTTCAGTTCCATCAACGAACTCCAGTCAGTCAAGTTAGCCTTTGTCTGTCAGGCCCACTTTTCTCTCATCCCCTCTGGCAGGTTGACGGTTGCCTGCAAAAGGACAGAGTCATGGAGTGTCGGTGGTTGTCTCAGGC
This sequence comes from Monoplex corrugatus, assembly GCA_030674185.1. Lineage (NCBI taxonomy): Eukaryota > Metazoa > Mollusca > Gastropoda > Littorinimorpha > Ranellidae > Monoplex > Monoplex corrugatus. The sequence continues at coordinate 25,418,479 of JAPXFY010000015.1, forward strand.
CACGAGGCATCAATCAGCCCTCAGAACAATGCTCTCCCCTTGCACTCGACCAACCCTCCACAAAGTGGCGACACACGGCCACCATGGCCAGCCCACCAAACCAGACCAACATGCGCGCTGCCAGACAAGTGCCAGAAAGCTCTAGGACAGGACCACAGACGTCGAAGGAGAGACAGGCAACGTACTCTTGCGACTCGCGTTCTTACGCCTGCTTTTCATTAGGCGGCCGTCTGTCCGTGGCATAAATAGAAACACAACTCTGTCCAAGCGGGCCCCAGTAGCTCAGTTGGTTTGAGCGTCGGATTCACATGCTAATCGTTGTGGATTCGAATCCCGGGGTGCGCTGTATTAAAACTGGCCTTCTCATTGTCCCATCTTAACATCATTGTTGTTCTGGTGGTGTCAGTATAGGATTAGATAACCACCCCACCCACCCACCCACCCCCCTGCTTCCCTGGGATGGTTATCCCCATCCGCCATATCACTGAGGTGGGTGTCGACGTAAAAACTGAACCAAACCAACCAAACCAACTGTGTCTTTGTTCTTATGTCTATGCCCGTGCTTTGGGGGACAACAGTACAACCCACTTTTTTTTTTTTTAAATATGGTATGTATTGCTCACGCGCACACTGGCTATTGATGTCCATCAAGCGAGACAAAGATTCAGGTTCAGGTTCATATTGCTTATAGCCCAGCCGACTGCTACAGCCATGTCAGGGCTAAGCTAACACCACGTTAAAAGAGGCCAAGATTGCCAACGAAATGGAGCAGTTCGCCAGTCTCTGGAGTCATGTCGCTGTGCAGGACAGACGGAGAGACAGGGGGACACGAGGGACTGAGAAAGTAAAAAGGGTCTGACTCAAACAAGCTGTCACCAGGAGAAGGCTCGCACCCAGAAGTAAAAGGTCTTCCAGCAGGGTGGAGAGATGTGCCACCCTTTCCTTCCATCCCATACCGCCCTACCCCCACCCGTCCCATATGTCTACATAGACCATTGGAAGGCTGAGTGCGATATGTTTGGGTTGTCACCGAGAGAAAACGAGGGCCAAACGGAACAAGGTGTTGCACGTGCTGGCACAACACCACGGATGACAAGGACAGGAAGGCTTTTAGCGGCTCCCGCCCGGCGACGGTAGTGGCTGAGATACTGCGACACCCTATGCATGCCCTGATGTGTTGCTTTGAGATGTTGCGTATGAAAGGTCTGCCTTAATCTAAGGTGGAGGGAAGGGAGACATTGTTGGAAACACGTTGGAGTTGGTTGCTCTGAGGCCCTCGTAACTAGCACCTGTTCTGTGTTCTCATGTCGCGCTACGTGTTTTTCTGTTAGACGGTCTAACCCAACACGATGCAAAAGCAACACAGCTGTTCAGAGGGAAAAGTAGACGTCGGTAACAATACATAGCAAGCTTTGTTTGCATGGACTGGTTTTTGTTTTTGTCTGTTTACATGCTGTTTGTTTGTTTGTTTGTTGTTGTTTTTTGTATTGTCGAGAGAGGCAGTAAGTATTGTGTCGGGCAAGTGTTTCAAACACAAACCAAAAACAAGAAGAAAAAGAAAAAAAAGGGGGTGGGGGTGGATGGACACTGCCCATAGTTCACTATCGTCTCCTGTTTCTCTCGTCCTCTGTTGTTGGACGTAGCGCCAGTTCAGTTCCAATTTTCAGCAAAATCATATTTCACAATATACTGTTTGGTGTTTGATGTTGGTACATCGCGTTGCGTTAACACCTGCTGACTAAAGGCTTTGACGTTGATTTTCTTTTCTCTCCACAACATGCGTATGGGCTTACACGTGAACATCACAGTATTCAGGGACAATGTGAACGGCCAAGAGCATATACATGAGCATCGTCATGAATATTCATTTGTTAACCACTTGAGAAGTACAGTCTGGTATTTACAGGTTGATATAGCTGACACGATTTTGTTGTAATCGAGTAGTTGCACATAAAGTGATGCATCGTGTATGGCATCGATCAGCACATCCCGAAAATAAGGACTGCCTTTTGTAAGCGAAACGTATACACACACGGTTGCTTGTAATTCGTTTCAAGTATATGGTCTGCTTAAATGACCGAGGACTCCAAACTGATTGAACGAAACACTTCTTCTGCGTAGCAGTGACTGTGCTGATGGCATGGGACACATGTGCGCAGGGAGGACATCATAAACAGTGGGGTGGTCGCGTGGTGTTGTTCTGGGCAGCGTGCCAGACCCTTCTCTCCTCCCCCTCTGTCTGTGCCACTCTCTTCGCCCCGTACGCCTGTGCAACGGTAGGTTTTCATTCTTCAAGTTGTCACTTTTCTTCCTCGGGACACGTGCTAGCGATTTTTATGCGAGCCACCCATTTCACCTTCTGTACATTCATACATATGTTTTCGGGCCCCGTTCTGTTTCTGCGCTAATGCAACGTGATGGACTGCACTCTTTGATATCTGGCCACAACCGGGGAACAGAGGGGGGATGGTGCTGTCACAGACAGACAGGAGTGGACAATATGTGTGTGGCTCACTGCCACTGATCACACAAAGTCACGTTTCCGTTTGTACCCCCTTTATCACTTACAGGTACACTTACACAGAAACAGAGACACACAGACACACACACACGCACGCACGTACACACACACACATCCACACACACACCACACCACACACACACATACACACATCCCACCCACATACACACACACACACACACACACACACACACACACACACACACACACACACACACAATTACAACAACGCAACGCACCACATCACACCACCAAAACAACACAACACACCACCAACCACCACACAACACCATACAACACAACACAACATAACACAACACAACACAACAACACAACGCATGATTAAAACCATATTGCAGATAGCGTTCGAAAATATCACACTAGTCGGCAATTCAATTCAATTCATGTTGTTCATAATCCTGCCAACCGCTAAGGACCATCTCAGGAACTGTCCTTTGTATTCTGTTTCTGCATTAGGTTCGTTTCGTATCAACTTTGCCACTGAAAACTGATTTTAATTCTGTACATTTTCTTTCTTACACAGCCACGACTTAATAGTAACAATATTCTCTGTTGTTGTTGCATTGTTGCATTGACCCAGTAACCGCTCTCCTCTAATGTGCATTGTATGCACATATGTACGTGAGCATATTTAGTCCATGTTTGCTTCTGTGTGTGTGTTTGAAAAATTGTATTTACCAGTTGATCTAACATTTTTCGGTGGACTAGTATCACTATCATCTGTTTCAAACCTCATGTTGTGATACTTGGTTATTTTGGAGCTATATTTAAGCTGCATTGATGTATTAGTATGTGTATCGACTATGTTTATATGGCATTAATATACTGAATGGCAACCCACCTGCCTCAATTCCCCCAATTGTGTATGTGTGTGAAGTGTGGGAGGAGGCGGTGGGGGGGGTGTTAAGTGCAACGGCATCCTCTGATATGGACTGTATGTGCAATATTAATGGAATTGTTATCTTTGTTATCATTACAGTCCTGGCTGGTATACTGCCCGTGAAGTTTTGTCATAATTGTTTTAACAAGACTATATTCTCTTCCCATTCTTTCAATCCATTACGTTTCGTTTCGTGCTCATTTACCACCCTGCTCTCTCTGACGTAGTTTACTCATCATGTTATTTCTACAAGACTATTCTTCTCTTCCCATTCTTTCAAATCCATACCGTTTCGTTTCGTGCTCATTTACCACCCTCCTCCTCTCTGACGTAGTTTTAACCCTATCAGGTTAATTTGTATCGGGTTGCCAAAAACGTTTTTCTTTCTTTCTCTCTGTTTCATTTTCTGATTGACCTTGGCCACCAATTTTACCAGTAATTTGCTACTGTTATTGTTTTAGTGTGACGTTCATATTACGTTCGTTTGGATGTGGAAACAAAAAAGAAAAGAAAAGAATTCTGTCTGTTTGGGACACATTCAATCTGTCTCCATGCCTCTCTCTCTTTCCCTCTATGTCTCTCTCTCTCTCACTCTCTCCCCCTCCCTCTCTCTCTCTCTGTCTGTCTCTCTCTCTCTCTCATTCTCTGTGTGTGAGTGTGTCTGTGTGTGTGTGTGTGTGTGTGTGTGTGTGTGTGTGTGTGTGTGTGCGTGAGATAGAGAGAGAATGAGTGAGAGGAGAGAGAGAGAGAGAGCGTGTGCATTCACTTCTTAATGTTTAGGGGGCTGTGTATCTGTGTGTGTGATTGTGTGTGTGTGTGTGTGATGAGAGAGAGAGAGAGAGAGAGAGAGAGTGATAGTGAGAGAATAAGAGAGACAGAGAGAGAGAGAGAGCGTGCACTAACTTCTTTCTGTTTAGGGCGCTGTGTATCCGTGTGAGTGATATTTTCTAATCCTGTCTCTTACTGATCTTTTGTTCTGTCAGCACTAACCACAACCTCTTCCACCATCACCATCGTCTTCACTTTACCACGTCATTCACATAACCATAGACACACTCTAAGAGTAACCACCACATCATCAAAGCATTAGCTTGCAGACAAAGAAATGAAAACAGAAGACAGCCACCGCAGACAGTTCTAGACAACAACAAATCACCAAGTCTTCTGGGTCCTCAAACTCTGCAACACAGGGAAGAAACAAAAGATGCATTTCCTATGACAGACAGCTAGCTTGGAGAGTGTTAAACTGGACTCTGCTGTAGAATTTTCAGCGATAATTGCAAGTTTCGTGAGACAAAAATGCAGTTTTAGCAATGTTACCTTTCTGGGTGTTTCTGCCCAAAGTTGAGAGGTATAGATCTAGGTTGAGATCGGAGTAGGGACGAGTTTAAAAAAATGCACATCTGTAATCACAGTTTTCATTCAGATTTGTTTAGACGGTAAAGAAAGCTTTCCTAGGTATGATTATGTATAAAATGACACATAGATACAATAACACATAGATACAGTGACACACAGACATGATGGCACATGTGAACAATGATATATATATATGATGACTTAAATATGATGACGCATGAATATGACACGTATATACGATGACACATAGATATAATCACACACACACACACACACAAACACACACACACACACACACACACACACACACACACACACACACACACACACACACACACAGTGTACATATATTACTATATATATACATATACATATATATATATATTTATACATATAATATATACATATATGTATACATAATAATATGTAGACAGATAGATAGATAGATAGATAGATAGATAGATAGATAGATAATATCTGTGTGTATGCGTGCGTGTGTGGGTGTGTGTGTAATGACTCATGAATATAACATACAGGATGACACATAGATAGGATGGCACATAGATACAGTCGTCTAAAAGTTCATTATGTGAGTAGAACTTAAAAGAAATACCGAACGAACATAGATGCAGTGACATAAATATGACGACTTATAGATATGATGACACCACATACGATGACATAAAATACCTGATAAGTGAGACCTCAGTGCAACAAATCAGTTTGATTCTATGGGTCCTTCTATTTGGGTACGTTCCTGACATAAAGCTAAACTGCTGTCATCCTCTCTTGTTTTAGAAACGCTTTCCTTCATGGAAATTTTTGATTTTCTCTCACACTAACTCCTGATGTCAGCCATGCTGTGCTAGTTCCTCTTCCTCTCCGCATGTGATCTGCACAATGGGCCGTTTCTCTTGTCTCTGCCCCTTTGATTACTGTTGTAGACCTAACCCTACTTTCCCTTCAACAAGGCAGCGTTTTGTTGTGCACGTTTTAAAGGGGCGAGCAAGACACATGTTAATGCCGCCGATGAGAAAATGTCGGATAAACATCATCTTTGGGCCGCGGGGGTCGTCAGGGACACGATGGAGGGGAAACTATTGCCGACAAGGGTCTGACAGGCGATGTCTGTGTGGGAGTTTATTTTATCTGCTCTCCTCTCTTTTTTTGTTGTGCATCTTTGTATCTGTGCCTGGTAGACCTCCCTTTCCCCAGCTCTTTCTCATTTTTGGGGAGAGTGGGTGGGACTCGGGATGTGAATGATGAAGGACAGAGTGAGTGTTTCCTATGGTGGTGGTGGCGGTGGTGGTGATGGTGTGTATGTGAGTGTGTGTGTGTGTGTGTGTGTGTGTGTGTGTGTGTGTGTGTGTGTGTGTGTGTGTGTGTGTATGAGAGAGAGAGAGAGAGATAGATAGATTGCTGCGGTTTTTTTAATTGTTTATTATTATTATTATTATTATTATTATTATTATTATTATTATTATTATTATTATTTCATGTACATAGCTGGCTAACTTCGTCGAGCATGGGGCAACGATGATTTCATTCACGACACACACACACACACACACACACACACACACACACACACACACACACACACACACACACACACACACACACACACACACACACACACGTACACACACACACACACACACACACACAAATACACACACACACACACACACACACACACACACACACACACACACACACACACACACACACACACACACACACACACACACACACACACACAGAGCATGGTAGCAAAAGCACACAGTTCTCTACGTGTTCTAACAATGCCAGACGTAATTTCTCTGGCCCTGGTTCTAGCAATGATGATGGCTTCTGAAAGCGGTCATCTACCTCGTCAGGCCTAATGCTACACATCCATTTAACAACGTCGTTATGTCTTGATTGCAAGAGTTTCTCGTGAAGCCATTAACAGTATCAGTGTATGTTAAAGAAAAAGTGGTACACTTAAGTTGCCTTGATGGGACTGGCAGTTTCGGTGCAAGCTACATGATCCATGATCTTTACAGTTTGAGCATTATCACGGACGGGCAGAACGAAAAACAAGACTGTAAAAATCTGCTCTACAATCTTCTGTACGTTAACTTTTATTTCTTTTTTTCTTTTCTTTGTCCCTGTGATAGAAGGTATTTTTGTTGAAAAGTCACACTTTCGACCGCAGTAAATTTTGCATGATCAATCAACGTGCTGTCCTAGCGATTCTTTCTTTGACAGAATGTAAAAGTGCAATCCACTTTTCCCAAACACTAAAGCTGCTTCGTTTCACCCACCCACCCACGGAAAGGCATTTTTTTTCAATCGAATCTGCAACATCTGTACTGTGAAGAGACGGAACATGTCCATGACGGGTGGTCAGTCTGACATAGTGGATTTCACTTAAAGTAACCTTTGTTTTTGTAGATCGACAGAATGATAATTGAATGGTTTATGTCAAAATTCCTGACACACCTCTTTTAAGACATTTTCTCGTTTTGCAGATTGGCGATACGACCATAACGATAAAGACTGATGCACTTGGCTATACTGTATTGTGTTGTATTGTACTGTATTGTATTGCATTGCAATGCATTATATTCTATTGTATTGCATTGTATTGTTTTTATTGTATTTTATTGTATTTGCCATCTTCTTGCAAGGCAATTTCCGTGACAAGTTTGGGCTTCTTACCTTGAAAAGTCATGTCGCCGCACTGCAGCGCCACCTTGCTTTCTCTGTGAGTGATTATGTTCGCTGACGCAAATGGCTTTTTCCCCTCCAGCGGAAGGTTCTCAGAGACAACTTGTCTATTAGTGATTGTTTGATTGTACAACATCATAGGCCATTTTATGAGGAAAGGGAATTGAACACCTGGTCACAACGTCATTAGGTGGATTGTTTGATTTGTACCAACATTCGTAGGCCATTTTATGAGGAAAGGGGAATTGGAACACCTGGTCACAACGGGAAAGCTGGAGGGAAGGAGAGCACTGGGTAGACCCAGGGAGAAGATACTAGACGGACTTGCAGAGTGGCTGAAGACGAGGAGGGTGGAAGAGATGCTTGAGGCAACAAGAGATAGAGACAGGTGGAAGTCCATAATCGCCAACGCCATGCGGCAAGGCACCTGATGATGATGACCAAACTACCATGTTGCACACAGTGCCAGGTTTCTAATCTTATCCCATCCAAATGACCAGCATCAGAGCGCTGCTCAAGATATGGACGGTATGGCGGATGAGGAGGGAGAAGAGAGGAGAATCCTGTTTCACGCTGGGATCTGTTGCTTCCTAAGCGGGCGGTTTAACCGTTTGGCTTCCATTACAGCAAAGAGGGTATTCTCTTTGATTACAGCCATCTTGGTATAGAACCTTCCACAAAACAGATTATGTACGTATTTTTAGGACATGTCTTCTACTTTCTGTTTGGAAACCTCTCTTCTTCTCGTTATACCGGTTTTTCGATACACTTTCGTACGCTAACGCACACGCTTGCATGCTCACAGACAGACTGACAGACAGACTAAAAAGACATACAGACAAAACAGACACGCATAAGAGAGGAGAGAAGACACAGGACACAAAAGACAGAGAGAAGACAAAAAGAAGCAGGCAGGCAGAGGAGGGAGAGAAGAGAGAGAAGAGAGAGAGAGAGTCAGGATGAAGAGACGAGGAAAGAGAGAGAGAGGAGAGAGAGAGAGAGAGAGAGAAGAGAGAGACAGCAGACAGACAGACAGAGACAGAGAGAGAGACAGACAGAGGGAATGAATGAATAATCTCGTTGTCGATCTTTGGTCATGTTCACCATCACCAAATTCCTTTTCCTACAGTTTATTTTTAAATCACGAAGCGCCTTTAAAAAAAAAAAAAAACATCAGAAAGTCAAAGCAGTCCAGCAACGGCGGGTGGTGATACGGTAAAAAAGAAAGTTTGCGATGCAGAGATTGTTGAGTAGACTGCTAGACAGCCAGAGATGGAAGCCTCCCAGGAGGGAACGGGGAGCAGGCTAATTTGAGTTCATCTCCAACCATCAAGAGCTGATTAAGGAAGGGCGGTAGCGCAGGATATGACAATGGCCCCCCCAACAATGGGCTGATGGGGCCCGCGCGCGCCTCACGCAGGAAATTAATTAATCTGCACGTGAAAGCCGCTCCCCAGATCAATCACCAACACTCCTGGCACCACGGATCGGGGTGGGTGTGGGGGGTGGGGTGTGGGGAGAGAACAGGTGAAAATAAAACCGTCAAATCACAGAAGCGTAGCGCCATTGTTCGGTCGTGCGTGACGGGGATGATCAGGGGGATGGACGGTGGGTCGTGTGGTTGGTTGGGTTCTTTATTTTTCTCTCCTCCAGCTTCGGTGTGTTGTTGTTGTTTGTTGGTTGTTGTTGGGTTTTTTTTCCCTTCCACTTTGCCAGTAGGATGGATGGATGTAAGTCTTATTGAGATGGTGTCTGTGAAATCTGTCTGACCTTCTGTTTGCTTAGCTAACTGTCTGTCTGTCTGTCTGTCTGTCTGTCTTCCTCTTCTTCTTCTTCTCCTCTCTCTTTCCACCTTGCCAGTAGGATGGATGTATTTCTTATTGAGATGGTGTCTGTGAAATCTGTCTGTCCATCTGTTTATTTATCTGTCTGTCTTCCTCTTCTTCTTCTCTTTCTGTCTCTCCCTCCCTGCCCTTCTCCTCCTCCTCCTCCTCCTCCTGTCTCTCTCTCAGTCCCTCCTTCCCCCCCCCCCCCTCTCTCTTTCTCTAGCGCTTCTTACTTTCAAGTTTGACTAAAACTCTTCATTGTCTTCTTCTTTTCACCAGATTTTCTCTCACTCATCTACTCTCTGTCTGACTGTTGGTCTCTGTTTCTTTGCCTCTCTCTGTGTCTCTGTCTGTCTGTCTCTCTGTGTTTTTCTGCCTCTCTGTCTCTCTGTCTGTCTCTCTATCCCTGTTTCTCTGCCTCTCTCTCTCTCTCTTTGTCTCTCCCTCTGTCTCTCTCTCTCCCCTCCCTCCCCCATCTCTATTTTTTAAGTTTTCTTTGTTTGTTTGTCATCATCGTTTTGTTTTGTCTCCCAACTATTCAACGACGAGACGGGCGATTATAACAGACACTGACAAGAACTGGTCGTACTCAGTGCACACACAGCGCAGACACAACTGCCTGGCCTGGCAGTGCTGGTGAGTTGGTCACAGAATGGATGGCATCAGTCACGCTCCCGCGACTACACTCAAAGACTGATATGAGGCCACCACACAGACAGAGGGAGGTACGGGGAGGGAAGGAGGGAGGGAGAGAGGATCGATACAGGTGGATGAAGCCAGGTGAAGATCAAAGGAGACGCGCATAGGTGTGAAGAATAGGACTGTCGACTTTTGAAGGACATATTTTTCGTGTGTGTTTTTTTTTTTTCAGGGGGGTTGTGGGGGAAGGAAGAGGAAGAGAGTTGAGATAAGGAGCGGGGGTAAAGGTAGATGAATGGGAAAAGATCGAATTTCTGTAATAAGGGTGGTTCTTTTGGGCTGAGGATGCCAAGAAGGAAAGAGAATTATGGAAGCGCGAGATTAGTTTCTAACGAGTGAAAAACTCTGAGGCCAGCACTCACCCAGGCAAATTGTGGTGCTGTCATTACCTGCCTTTCCTCCTGATACAGGCTGTTTGTCCTGATATGGATCTAGAAATCAGTTTAGCTGGCCTTTTAGCAATATGAACTTAATAATAATAATGGATAAATACAATATTAAACTCCTGATGTTAAGTGAGGATTGCATGTGATTGTGTTTTATATAATTTTCTTCCAAACTATTGCAATGGACTGGTGGCAGTTTCTTTGTTGTGGTGTTCTGCGACTTTCGTGACGTTTGTTGCTCTAAACTGCAGCTTCTGTTGTGGCGATTAAAACGCTACAAAAACAGACTATCACTTCTGTCAAATCGCTGGAAACAAACACAAAAGTGCCGTATCTTCATAAATATTACAGAACTTGAGTTTTGGAAAGCATTTTTATCCTTTTTCTAAACTATTTTTGCGGTGTAGGGGGGATGTTTCTGTTAACACAAAAAAAGGTTCTTTGACATCTTTCAAATTCCCTGGTCCTACCTATATAAGGGAGGCCACAGGCTACAATGGATTGTTTTCTTCGAGTAGTACCTTGCAACAGTAACCACACACTCGCACATACACGCGCGCGCGCGCGCACCACACACCACACCACACACACACACACACACACTCTCTCTCTCTCTCTCCCCCCCCTTTTTTTTTTAAAACTTCCCACCCACCCCCCTCACCCCGAACACCTCCGCATCTCCCCAGCATGGTTATAAAATTCGTCCACAACTGACTAGCAGACCGTACTCGCGCTCAGCTAGATAATTCCAACCGCGTATAAATAATCGCTTATGGTGATTGGCCCAATCTTTACAGTGCGCTGCGCTAATTGGTTAAGTACGGATGACAGTGGCCCAATGAAGTCATTCGACGCTTCAGTCTCGGGGGGAATCTTAGCTGCCTTGCTGAGCACGGAAAATGAGTAGCGGGCACTAAAGAGCAGAGAGACAGAGAGAGAGATGGTGGGATGCTGGTGCTTGCTGTGAAGATGGTGAATGATAATGGCTATACGAGTAATTAATGTCTTTGGGAATCTCGCTGGCTCCTGAATGCTCGGTCGCTATCGTGTCTCTCTAATTGTCTGTCTCTTGTCTTTTTGTGGCTGATTTTTTTTTTTTTTAATGTTGGTAGGCATGTGCGCGGTGTCATTGCTGTCTTGGAATCTTCCTTTTCTCTCTCTCTCTCTGTGTCTGTCTTTCTCTTGTAATTCTCTCACTTTGTTGTCATTCTTTCCCTCCCTCTCTCTCTTGTCGCTCTCTGTCTGTCTGTCTCGTCTGTCTTCTCTCTCTCTCTCCCTCTCTCTCTAAAATACGTGTAACAGTCGTATTGAAATAAAGTCTTCTCGAAAGCAAACAGTCATTGTTGTCATAATAATCTTGATCCTTGAGAGCGTTTTGGTCATCTGAAATGCAAACTTGACAGAAACTTAATGGCTACCTGGTTGAACCTGGCTCTCAGTTACAAAAAAGGCTACTTACTGCGTAGCTTTTGACAGAAACTTACGCTGATAGTGTCTGTTTAGGTGTTTTATTGTACTGCGGTTTGTGTGTGTGTGTGTGTGTGTGTGTGTGTGTGTGTGTGTGTGTGTGTGTGTGTGTGTGTGCGCGCGCGCGCGCGTGTGTGTGTGTGTGGTGAGTGTGTGCGTGTGTGTGTGAATGTGTGTGTGTGCATGCATTTGTATGTGCGTGCATCTGTGTGGGTATGTTCGTCTTTTTGTTTTTGATCTCTGTTGTTTTTATTGTTCTTGATGTTTTCTCAAGTTTCATCCAATGTTTCATTTCGTTCATTTGTATCTGGTGACTTTATTTCCAGTGACATTCGTTCTTGTGACTTGTGGCTTCTTTCTGTAGTAACATGACAACTAGACTCTTGTGACTTAGTGGATAAACCCACTGCCTGGGAAGCGACACAAGCGAGAGATTCAGCGGGGTTTGAATCCCAGTTGGACACGGATTTTTTTTTTACTTCCTCCACTCGATCTTGATTGGTGGGCTGGGTGCTAGTCTTATTTTTTTCGTGCATTGAAAAGATTCCACGGCATCAGAGAGATTGTCCAGGGCAAAATTCCACAGAAAATCCTTTGCTAAGACAGCAAAAATATACGCACATATCGGTGATCAAAAAGCTGATCGTAGTTGCATTTTTCTATGCGACAAATGACGTTAACCGTATGCAGACTGTGCAGCAGTATAGTGTCTGCAGAATTATATGTATTGAGAACAATAATAGTAATAGTAATATTGATAACAATAATAATAGTAATATTGATAATAATAAATTAATAATAATGATGATGATGACGATAATAACATTAACAACAACAAAACAAGAAGAAGAAAAAAAAACAATGATGATGATGATGATGATGATGATGACGATGACGATGAAGTGGATGTTTCTATAGCGCTTTTTATCAAGCAGGAAGCGCTTTACGATTTACGACTGTTTCTATAATCACGCAGACGTACCACCGCACGCCGACACACGCACGTGCACACGCACGCACACAGACACACACACATACACGCATGCACATACGCACACGCAGACACACAGACGCGCTGGCGCACACATACACACAGGAACGCACACTCAAACACACCCAGGCGCGCACACATACACGCACGCATGCAGGCATAACAGACACACAGACACACACAGACACACACACACACAACATACATACATAGAGACAGACAGACACACATGCACACACACACACACACACACACACACACACACATACACACACCACTCTCTCTCTCTCTATGTCTCCCTCATCTATCTATCTGTCTGTCTGTCTTTCTCTCTCTCTCTCTTTCTGTCTCTCTTTCTACCCTCCTCTCTCTCTCTCTCTCTCTCCTCTCTTCTCTCTCTCTCTCCTCTCTCTCTCTCTCTTAACCCAATTCACCAACACAACAGCGTGCCCATACGATTCCGACACAGCATGTCTGGGGACAAAGACTGGAAAAAGAAGGCAGACGACTGGTATAGTGTGTGATGTGAGGGTCGGGGGATCACCGACATCGCCATGGCTGTGGGGGCTGGGCTTGTGACGTCAGGCTTTCTTGTGCGGGGCTTCCCTCTCCTTGTCTTCGTCATGTCGTCTGCTTCTTTCTCATTTATTTTTTCTTTTCTCTCACCTCTCCTCCCCATAAATTTTGTTCCTATTTTTGTTTTTTGTTTTTTTGTTTTTGTTTTTTGTTTGTTTTTGTTTTTTGTTGTTATGTGTGTGTGAGTTAAAAACTGGGGAAAATTCTGATCTACATATATTTAGAGAAAAAAAGACTTTAAATAGAATCCCCGGCAGTTAAGAGAGAGAGAGAGAGAGAGAGACAGACAGACAGACAGAGTGAGTGCTTACGTGTGTATCTATTTGTCTGCGTATGTGTGTGTTTGCGTGTGTGTGTGTGTGTGTGTGTGCGTGCGTGCGTGTGTGCGTGTGTATCTGTATGTCTGCGTATGTATGTATGTGCGTTTGTGTGTGTATTGTTGTGTATGTGTGTGTGTTTGTGTGTGTTTGTGTGTATGTATGTGCGTTTGTGTGTGTGTATGTGTGTGTGTGTGTGTGTGCGTATGTATGTATGTGCGTTAGTGTATGTGTGTGTGTGTGTGTTTGTATGTGCGTGCGTGTGTGTGTGTGTGTGTGTATGCGCGCACACGCGCGTATATAAAACGGTCAGCTGCTGCATGATTTCAGTCGTACCAACAAAGGGACCGGGTGTTGGCCAGAAACTTGAGGCAGCCCTGGCAGACGTTGAACTAGTCGTGTCTCTCTATGTAAAGATTTCCATTAATGTCTTGACTTTCAAGTCGCATCATTTCTATATATACGTGAGAAGGAGATATTCTCCAATTTCAAGTGGCATAGCCGGGTTTGGTTTTTTTTAAAGATATTTTTAACGTGTCCATCTGTCTCCATCTTAGCTAAGATTACAGAGGGGGTGGGGTGGGAGTGGGAGTGAAGGTATTCCACTTTTATGAGTAAACACATTTTATCGACCCCCGTGTCCATAATTAACAATAATGATGATGATGATGATGATGATGATGATGATGATGATGATTACAGTGTTATACGGCGCCAAATCTTGACAATTCAAATCAAAGTGCCCTCACGCACCAGGCATACACGTACAATTGATGAAGATCACAGTACAATATTTAATACACAGACCGAAGGAAAGACGCAGTTGCAGAATTCATTGTTGGGAAAAGAAGTGGGTTTTTAAATTGGATTTAAAAGCAGCAAGGGTAGGTGTTAGGTGAAGGCAGAGCGGAAATCTATTCCAGGCTGACGGTCCTGAGACAGCAAAAGAACGCTGGCCATGAAATATTGCTGTTTAGTTCCAGGTGGGTTTTTAAACCTGCGTTCCAACAGTAACAACAGTTTACACAGCTCAACTGCTTCCAGTATTTTCATATTCCCTTCTGGCATTCAGCTATATACTGCACTTCAATTTTCTTATTTCAAAACCGTTTCAAATATCCTTGAAACACCGTCACTAATGTGAACCGTTTGATTTGTGCAAGATCTTTAGTCACGTAGACAAAGACATTTGTTCAGAAATAAAAATTAATCGTCCTCCAACTTTTTCCGGAGAGATGACAGCTGTTGTGCACGGTACACTCTCCACAATTTCGATCGGCGTCTCATGTTCCTGTTCCCAGTTGTGTTGTTTCTGTCTAAGGGGATTGTGAGGACTTGGTCATCGGCCCGTTGAAAACAAATAAACAAACTTTGATGCGTGCAGATGGTGCACAAGGATAGGAAAACGCTTTTATATCTATTGATATATCATCTCCGGGAGGTTTTCATTTTCAGTGTTTATTTTTACTTTTACTCTCTCTCTCTCCCTCCCTCCCTCTTCCGTCTCTCTCTGTCTCTGTTGTCTGTCTGTCTCTTTCTCTCTCTCTCTTTCTTTCTCTTTCTCTTTCTCTCCTCCCTCCCTCTTCCCCTCTCTCTTTCCCTCTCCCTCCCTCCGTCTCTCTCTCTCTTTTCTCTCTCTCTTCTCTCTCCAACCCTCTGTCTCTGTTGAATTCCCTTTGTTCCTCTCATTTTCTCCCCCCCCCCCCCACCCCACCCCCACCCCAATTCTCCTCTTTCTCTATCATTTACTTCTTTTCTGTCTGTGTCTTTGTCTCTGTTTCTTTCCCGAATCTCTTTCAGCTCAGTCGCATTTGACATGTGTATGGGTTAAATATTTTTGTTTTGAGTACATATTTGTTTCGACGGCCAGATCTGACTGGAGCTGACTACTTGAGAATTAATTGAAAATGATTTGGCAAAATGAAAGCCAAACGGAACAGCGAAAAGCAAGTTAAAACGTTTCACTAGTGGTGAGGGAAATCAAAGCTTTGCGCGCGCGCACACACACACACACACACACACACACACACACACACACACACACACACACACACACACACACACACACACACACACACACACACACACACACACACACACACACACACACACACACACACAGGATCTTTAATGTGCATATCGTATGTTTTGCGTACGTACATACACACACATACACACACACAAAGAGAGAGAGGAGGGAGGGAGGAGGAGGGAGGGAGGGAGCAAGACAGACAGACAGACGGACACACCATCTAATATCACTTACAGTGAAAAGACGTTAAATTAAAGAACGAACGAACACACACACACACAGACACACACACACTCTCTCTCTGTTTCTATCTGTCTGTCTGTCTGTCTGTCTCGCTCTCTCCCTCCCTCCCTCCTCTCTCTCTCTCTCGCTTTGTGTGTGTGTATGTGTGTGTATGTGTGTGTGTGTGTGTGTGTGTATGTACGTGCGCAAAACATACGATATGCACGTTAAAGATCCTGTAAGTCGTATCTGGTGACCTTGGCAACGTGATAACACCCACCACACTGATTTGTCATAGACAGACCGGACTCTGAAAACAAAACAAAACAACAAAACAAGACAACCAACATGGTGGGTTTCAGTGTTTTCCCGTGAAGTGATGTTGTGAATTGCTTTAGCCAAAACAAGTGCGACCGCCCGCGTTCAAGCAAACAGGAACAAACAAACAACAACAACAACAACAACAACAACAAAACCAACCAACCAAACAAAAACGGAAATAGAATCAGAACGCGTATTTGATGCAACCAGACAAGACAGGCGATCTGATTCTATTTTGGTGTTGTTGTTTTTTTTTTCCCTGGTTCCTGTGAATTGCTTTGCCCCATGGAGACCCCGTGGTAGGAAGTCTTTACCGTAGTTTCATTTCATCCTGTGTTGTTGTTGTTGACCTAAGTGGAACTGGACCAAGTGATGAGAGACCTGGTTCAGTTGGCGACAGGGGGAAGCTGCGAAAGACATGTGCCACGTGCAGATCGGACTGGACTCTAAAGATTGTTTATGCAAAATACTAACTTTTGTTATACAGAAAATTACGATAGAGCACACTGAAACCTAGGGATTGTTTAATTGTTCACTCTGGGCATGTATTTTATAAACAAACACGTTGAGACCTCTAAAAACCGTAATAAGCCAATGATGAATGAAGCGGAAAGAGTTGTGGGAATAAGGATTATGACAAGGATTGTGATGGGTGAAATTGGCGGGTAAAGTAGAAAATAAAGCCATTGAACAAAACAAGACGAATTATGAAAATTTAAAGGGAATTTGACAAAAGCGTGATTATGAAATACAGTATGATATAACTTTGAGAGTTCACTGGAATAGGAAAAAAAATGAATCAGAGGGGGGAAAAAACAAACAAACAAAAAATAACTTCATCCAGATCATTTTCAATTTCAGTTTCTCACGATAACGTTTCAGCAGTGGGAATGAATTCCATATGCAGAGACGGCACTGATGCCATGTTATAAAGAATATTCAAAATAATCATGACACAAGCCTTAAAGCCTGTACGCAAGCCGCATAAGCCCACCACTCTTATCAAGCATATTTCATCCAGAAAACTATGTTTGATAAAATAATGTCAAAGGTGTATATTTTCTTAGTTGTCCAGAAAATGCTGTCCAGAATGGGGAAAATCTGTTCAATGAAATAATTGTGACCTCCCACCACGAAATCAGTCTTAACTAGCATTTTGGGCATTTTGAGATATACATATCACTGGAAAGTGTACATTCTTCTGATTATTTTGGTACTTAAATAAAGCTTGTACTCAAAAAAATGTAGAAGTATGTATGTTTAAAGTCTTTTAAGTTGTATGACGGCCATTTTGAGAAAACGGCCTCTAAAGTTTTTGTGTGCTCTCCTGCACATTTTCCTTAAATTTCTTTATTTGGTGGCTTTGACCCAGTTTGTTTCTAATTTTTGCTGTCATTATCTGAAAGGTATACCAAAGAGCTTTCCGTCGGTATATTACATGTGCGGGTACTGCACAGGTTACGGTTTCTAATAAGAGACAAAAATAGGTACTTTTGGTAGGAAATTGCGTTCTTTCTGCTGCGTTCACTGCATTAAAATACCATTTTAAATTGATTAATAATATTTTTTCAAGAAAAAGATTTCTGTGGGGGATAGATTATAGTCTACAGAAATCAATTTTGAGAAAAAGTCAAAACACCCCAGATAGACCCTCAGTCACCTTTTCAGCTCCTAGTGCTGTTCGACTGACTGCGAGTTAAGACTGATTTCGTGGTGGGAGGTCACAATTATAAAATTGGAGACATTTCTCTTCTACATGCCAATGAGATTAAAACCACATGGCTGTAGCACCCTATCCACCAGCATCCTGCACTGTCAACCGTGCCAGCAAAGCGAAAACTTAACCCTTAAACTCCCTTACCCTATCCACCTGCTTCCTGCAGGAAGCTGGTGGATAGGGTGAGGGAGTCAAAGGATTAAGTTTTTGCTGTTGGTGGGCAGGGTGCGGGAGTCAAAGGGTTAAAAGAAGTCGTTTTGATAAGGAAACAAGTACTCCGACTACCTGCATGCAACCTGTCACTGTAGGCCTTAACTCATCTCAGTCAACAGCAGCTGACTGATGACCAGAAACTTTTCTGTCTGTCCGTCTGTCTCTCTGTCTGCCTATCTGTCTGCCTGCCTGTCTGCCTCTGTCTGTCTGCCTGCCTGTCTGTCTCTGTCTGACTGCCTCTCTGTCTGCCTGCCTGTTTATCCGCCTGTATATCTGCTTGTTTATCTGCCTCTGTGTGTGTGTGTGTGTGTGTGTGTGTGTGTGTGTGTGTGTGTGTGTGTGTGTGTGTGTGTGTGTGTGTGTGTGTGTGTGTGTTATGTGTGTGTGTGTGTGTGTGTTTCTGTCTTGCGCTTGTCTTGTCTGGTTGTATTAAATACGCGTTCTTATTCTTTTTTTCGTGTTTTTCCCCGGTTCCTGTCTGTCAGTCTGCCTGTCTGTCTGTGTTTGTCCGTGTTGTCCGTCTGTCTCTCTTTCTCTTTCTCTCTCTCTCTCTCTCTCTCTCTTCCACTGTGCCTCTCTCTCCCCATCTCTCTCTGTCTCTCTCTCTCTCCCCTTCCTCACCCCTTACTCCTCCGTCCGCTGCTCTCAGTTTTTCTGTGGCTTCAGTTTAGCCCCATCTTCTGCCGTCCGGTGCTGCTTGCTGCAACCGCCAAGTGACAGGCGCTGCAGCAGAAGTCGATTGATCATTTCCTCAGTCCCGCACCACCCCTGTGGTGACACTTGATTGCCGCCCGAATCAAAGGCAGACGAGTTGCGGTCCTTTACAAGGCAATTACCTCCCTTGACGGAGTGACGGTCACCGGGGCAAATTTGTTCCCCCCTCCCCTTCCCATCCCCCACCCCACCCCCCTTCTTGCAAAATGGCGTTGACAGGGGACCGGAAGGGAAGAGAAAAGAGAGGCGATGGAATCGTTATCTTTTTTAATCTCCCGTTTTAAAAGATGGGAGGTTATTTCGTATCAACCTCCCGTGGTGTGTGTGTGTGTGTGTGTGTGTGTGTGTGTGTGTGTGTGTGTGTGTGTGTGTGTGTTGTGTGTTTGGTGTCTGTTTTGTGTGTGTGTGTGTTGTGTGTGTGTTGTGTGTGTGTGTGTGTGTGTGTGTTCTGTGTGTGGTGTGTGTGTGTGTGTTGGTGTGTGTGTTGTTTGTGTGTGTCTGTTTGTGTGTGTACACGTACGACAGAAATGCGTGGACACGAGTTTCCGGCTCTTTATGGTTGAATTTTTACTAATTTTTATTTGAGTCGAAGTTGTGGACTAGCGAAAGAGCAAGTTTGAAAAGTAGGATTTCAAGGTCAAGTTCACACGATCCCCTCCCCCTAAAAAAAATATTAAAAATTTTTTTTTTTTAAAGCTTCAAAATCAGCACTTTTCGAGGAAGGTAACACCTTTTGAGGAAATTCTGACATTTTAAAATCTATTTTTGCAGTTGTGACGATGTGCCATTGCCCTTTCGTATGAAATTTTTTCAAGATCACAATGGTTGATATTCTAGACCATCTGAAGTTTCATATTTACACTTGTCTGAAACAAAAATTGCAAAAATCTCTGGGATCCAACATTCTATGCAAGCTTAGAAGAAAAAGTGGTTTCTATAGTATATCTAATTTTCGTCTTCTTGTGTGTTTATTTATGTGCAACGAAAAGGCAAAGAGAATATTACCTAGTACAGCAAAAGCGTGGTTTTGAGCATTTTCCACTACCGAGGAGGCTGAACCTTAAGAAACTGATAAATAAAATATTGAATGAAAAAGACGGGTATTACTGTCCAAAAACGTTTTCTTCTTACATATGCATCGAAAAATGCTTCCTTCAAACTTGTAATAATTTTGTTCCATGCACAGAAAAATAAAGAAACTTCCTTCTCGTGCCTCTGGATCTCCGTTCTTGAAAGGGGGAGTGTGGGGGAGGGAGGGGGAGCAGCTGACAGTGACGTAAAGAAAGATTATTACGTGTACAGAAATATAGCGGCTGTCTTGGGTCTTCCTTTCCAAACGAGATTCGTTGCACCGTTTGAAGTGGTGTAAGATCTCAAAACTTACGAATGAAAGTTTACATGTAAATAACCGTACCTCTATGTAGTCCCAGATGAGACGGGAGATGATCTCACTTCAACAAACTGAGACTGTTTTGTGGCTCAGGCTATGGTTGAACAGGCCGATTCTTGAGCGGTAGTCCATGGCACAGCTGCTGCGCATGACGACTGATGGCTGTGGTCGAATCCGCAGCTTTCTTTCTGCCTCTTCTCTCCGACTGCAGTCGAGTTCGTTTCTCCTCTATCGTGGGGATGCCTGCACATACTGTCTGTCGCCAGGCACAGTGATTTCTTGCTGTCCCTCACCTGTTTGTAAAGTATAGATTTTCAAATGTCTCTTAGGTTTAGTTAAGCGTAGATCTGCTTGTTTCACCTTTTGACTGTATAAAAACCTGACTGAAATGATATTACAACTGTAAGATATATATATATATATGTTATGTATATGTTATTTTGATATGATATGTTGTTTTATGTGTGTGTGTGTGTGTGTGTGTGCATATCTATCTATCTATCTATCTATCTATCTATCTATCTATCTATCTATCTGTCTATCTATCTTCTGTCTGTCTGTCTATCTGTCTGTCTATCTATCTATAATGTAGGCTATCCAAAACTATATTTTGTGCCTGTTTCTAACCCCGTCACAAAAAAAAGAAGAAATTATGCAGTTCTACAAGTAGATCAGTTTTAGTTTCATGGAGTTTCATGGAGGTTTGCTGTGAGAATTGCTTGTGTTAAAAGTATTTCCTTTTTTTAAAAATTTTGTTTATTAAGTTTTGTATAAAAAGATAACAAAACGGCTTCACCGTCTTGTTTTAAGTTGTTGTCAGCTGTGTCACTCTCTTTCTGTCCATCTCTGTCTGTCTGTCTGTCTGTTTCTCTGTCTGTCTTCTGTCTGTCTGCTCTGTCTTGTCTGTCTGTCTCTCTGCTTGTCTGTCTGTCTCTCTGTCTGCCTGTCCTCTGCTCGCCGCTCGCGCTCTCTCTCTTCTCTCTTCCCTCCCTCTCCCTCCCTCACTTCCTTCCCCTTTCCCCTCTAGATGTCTGTGAAGGTAGTATTCTGGCTCCCCGATCATGGACCAAATCGGAAAAAAAATCGGTGAAATCATTTTTTTCTATGTTTATATGTATAGTAATGGGAGGCATTCTGTCTCAAATCCAGTGCAGTGATGATGCTGGTGGTGAAATCGATATTGAGAAAAGCGGTAGAGAGAAAAAATTTCTGGGCATGTAGCGTACTTTGGTATTATGCAGTCATGCCATGCTGTGCCTCTTAGCGTCAGGGAGGTAGGGATGGGGGCAGGATGGGAGTGTGGATCCAGAAAGTCTCATGTGACGTCTTGTGACCGCATTCCACCTCACTCAGCCTCGTAGTTCACCCTTCCCCTCCCGTCTTGTCAATCTGGGGCTGATCCTTTTTTTCTGTTTTTGTAATTGATTGTTTGTTTTACAAGGGGAGGATTTGATCACAATGGATTTACCATGTGTTCTAGGACTGATCTTTTTTTTTCTGTTTTTGTAATTGTTTGTTTTAGGAAGGGAGGGTTTGATCACAATAGGTTTCGGGTGGTTTGTCCCATGGAGAATGTGTCGCCGCAGCGCAACGCCGCCGACTTTTTGTTTGTTTTCCTTTTGTGTCGGTCTTTGGTTCTTTGTGTGTGTTGTGTTTAGTGTGTATGGTATGTTTATGTGCGTTATGTGTGTGTGTGTTGTGTGTGCGTATCTGTGGTGTGTGTGTGTGTGTGTGTGTGTGTGTGTGTGTGTGTGTGTGTGTGTGTGTGTGTGTGTGTGTGTGTGTGTGTGGTGTGTGTGTGTGTGTGTGTTTCTTTCTGTACAGTCTGCTTGTATGTTTATATTTCTGTTTTTGACATCATCTCTGTGTCTGTCTGTCTGTCTTTCTTTCTTTGTTTTCTCTCTCTTTCTCTCTCACTCCCTCGCTCTGTCCATCCCTCCCTCCCTCCCCCCTCTCTCTCTCCTCTCTTCTCTTCTCTCCTCTCTACCCCTATCTGTCTCCTTCCCTCTCTTTTTCCTTCTCTTTCTGTTTTATCTTTCCTTTTCTCTCTTCTCTCTCTTTCTTTTAATTTTTTGTATATCCATTTGCATTTTTATTCCCGTGGGGGCCATCCTAATTGACCGCTTGTGCCTGCCCACATAAAACTGAAAAGTACTCGAGTCGGTTGTTCCCTTTCCCAACCCCTTGTCTTTATATCCTCGCTCTCTTATACGTATCACATACATATACACACACAAAACACAGATACACGCACATACACACACGCGTGCGGGCACGCTCACACACATAGTCACATACACTCACACATATTCACAGAAACACACACCCTCACACACTCAATTAGAGCACATACACGCACATACACACACACGCAATCACACACACACGCAATCACACACACACACACACACACACACACACACACACCACACACCCACACACGCACACAACTCTCGCTCTCTCTGTCTCATACATTCACACACTCACACACACACACACACACACCACACCACACACACACACACACACACACACACACACACACACACACACACACTCTCTCTCTCTCTCACTCTCTGTCTCTGCTCTCTCTCTGTCTCTCTCTCTCTGTTCTCATACATTCACAACACACACACACCACACACACACACACAACACACACACACACACACACACTCTCTCTCTCTCTCTCTCTCTCTCTCTCGCTCTCTGTCTCATACATTCACACACACACACACACTCACACACACACACACACACACACACACACACACACACACACACAACACACACACACACACACACCACACACACACACACACACACACACACACACAACACATACACACAAATACACGCGCGCGAACGCCTCTCCAACCCTACACGCATCCCCCATCCTGTTCACCATCCTATCTGTCTTGTTTTCTTCTAGAAACCCAAACCCTACCTCCCACCGCTACCCCCTACCGCTCTCCCCTTTCTGTGAACTGGAAGACCCTGAAAAAGTCACGCGAGGACACTTGGCGGATATCTTCTCTGGCACTGTGGGAAAAAGGATGTTCTCAACCCATCTTCAAAGACACAGAGGGGCGGGGGAGGAGGGGGATAGGGAAGGGGGTAGGGGGGGGTTGGCGGTGTGTGGGGATGGAGCTGGGAGAAATGGAGATGGGGAGTGTAGATCTCCAGACTGTCTCCTGTGACGCTTCATGTCCGCATTCCGTCTCATCATCATCTTTCCGCTTTCTTCCCCTCCCGCTGTGTGTTGCTTGCTTCTTCGGCATTCCTGTCTCTGTTTTCTTCTTCTTGTCTGTGTCTTTGTGTGTGTGTGTGGGGGGGGGGGGGGGGGGGGGGGCCCGCTATGTCACTTCTGGCTCGCTGTGTCGTTGGCCCGCCATGTCACTTCTGGCTCGTTGTGTTGTGGCCCGCTATGTCACTTCTGGCTCGTGTGTCGTTGCCGCCATGTCACTTCTGGCTCGCTTGTGTCGTTGGCCCGCTGGTCACTTCTGGCTCGTCTGTGTCGTGGCCCGCTGTGTCACTTCTGGCTCGCTGTGTCGTGGCCCGCTATGTCCTTCTGGCTCGCTTGTGTCGTTGGCCCGCTATGTCACTTCTGGCTCGCTGTGTCGTTGGCCCGCTGTATGTCACTTCTGGCTCGCTGTGTCGTTGGCCCCGCATGTCACTTCTGGCTCGCTGTGTCGGGCCGCTGTTTGGCCCTGTCGTGGCATGTCACTTCTGGCTCGCTGTGTGTCGTTGGCCTCGCCATGTCACTTCTGGCTCGCTGTGTCGTGGCCCAGCATGTCACTTCTGGCTCGTTGTGTCGCTGGCCGCTGTCACTTCTGGCTCGTGTGTCGCTGGCCCCATGTCACTTCTGGCTCGTGTGTCGTTGGCCCGCTTGTCACTTCTGGCTCGTTGTGTCGCTGGCCCGCTTGTCACTTCTGGCTCGTTGTGTCGCTGGCCCGCTATGTCACTTCTGGCTCGTTGTGTCGCTGGCCCGCTATGTCACTTCTGGCTCGTTGTGTCGCTGGCCCGCTGGTCACTTCTGGCTCGTTGTGTCGCTGGCCCGCTTGTCACTTCTGGCTCGTTGTGTCGCTGGCCCGCTATGTCACTTCTGGCTCGTTGTGTCGCTGGCCCGCTATGTCACTTCTGGCTCGTTGTGTCGCTGGCCCGCTATGTCACTTCTGGCTCGTTGTGTCGTTGGCCCGCTATGTCACTTCTAGCTCGTTGTGTCGTTGGCCCGCTATGTCACTTCTGGCTCGCTGTGTCGTTGGCCCGCTATGTCACTTCTAGCTCGTTGTGTCGTTGGCCCGCTATGTCACTTCTGGCTCGCTGTGTCGTTGGCCCGCTATGTCACTTCTGGCTCGCTGTGTCGTTGGCCCGCTATGTCACTTCTGGCTCGCTGTGTCGTTGGCCCGCTATGTCACTTCTGGCTCGTTGTGTCGTTGGCCCGCTATGTCACTTCTGGCTCGTTGTGTCGTTGGCCCGCTATGTCACTTCTAGCTCGTTGTGTCTCTGGCCTGTTATGTCGCTTCTGGCTCGTTGTGTCGCTTCTGGCTCGTTGTGTCGTTGGCCCGCTATGTCACTTCTGGCTTGCTGTGTCGCTGGCCCGCTATGTTGTTCCTGGCTCGTTGTGTTACTGGTCCGCTATGTCGCTTCTGGCTCGATCTGTTTCTGGCTCGCTATGTCGCATCTTGCTCGTTGTGTCGCTGGCCTGTTATGTCGCTTCTGGCTCGTTGTGTCGTTGGCCCGCTATGTCACTTCTGGCTTGCTGTGTCGCTGGCCCGCTATGTTGTTCCTGGCTCGTTGTGTTACTGGTCCGCTATGTCGCTTCTGGCTCGATCTGTTTCTGGCCCGCTATGTCGCATCTTGCTCGTTGTGTCGCTGGCCCACTGTGTCACTTCTGGCTCGTTGTGTCGCTGGCCCACTATGTCGCTTCTGGCTCGTGTCGCTGGCCCGCTATGTCGCTTCTGGCTCGCTGTGTTGCTGGCCCGCTATGTCACTTCTGGCTCGTTGTGTCGCTTCTGGCTCGTTGTGTCGCTTCTGGCTCGTTGTGTCGCTGGCCCGCTATGTCGCTTCTGGCTCGTTGTGTCGCTTCTGGCTCGTTGTGTCTCTGGCCTGTTATGTCGCTTCTGGCTCGTTGTGTCGCTTCTGGCTCGTTGTGTCGCTTCTGGCTCGTTGTGTCGCTTCTGGCTCGTTGTGTCGCTTCTGGCTCATTGTGTCTCTGGCCCGTTATGTCACTTCTGGCTCGTTGTGTCGTTGGCCCGCTATGTCACTTCTGGCTCGTTGTGTCTCTGGCCTGTTATGTCGCTTCTGGCTCGTTGTGTCGCTGGCCCTCTGTGTCACGTCTGGCTCGTTGTGTCGCTGGCTCGCTATGTCGCTTCTGGCTCGTTATGTCGCTGGCCCGCTATGTCGCTTCTGGCTCGCTGTGTCGCTGGCCTGCTGTGTCGCTTCTGGCTCGTTGTGTCGCTGGCTTGCTATGTCGCTTCTGGCTCGTTGTGTCGCTGGCTTGCTATGTCGCTTCTGGCTCGTTGTGTCGCTGGCCCGCTGTGTTGCCTTTGGCTCACTATGTCGACACTCGCTCGCTGTGTCACTGATCCGCTATGTTGCTACTGGCTCATTAAATCGCCACTGGTTCCCTATATATCGCCGCTAACTTGTGGCTGGCCTGTATACGGTGAATGGCTCATGTGTCGCCACTGGCTCGCCGTGTCGCTGCTGGCTCGTCATGTCGTCCCTGCCTCATTATGTTGCCAATGGCCCACTATGTCGCCAATGGCCCACTGTGTGGCCGCAGGTTCACTGTGTCGCTGGCCTGCCATGTCACCACTGGTTCACTATGTCGCCACTAGCTCACTGTGTCGCCGCTGGCTTGCTGTCGCTGGTCAGCTATTCGACGCTAGCTTGCTATGTTGCCGGACCATTGTGTCACCAGCTTTCTATGTCAGCAGTGTGCTGTCAGCAGCGTGCTATATCAGCAGCGTGCTATGTCAGCAGCGTGCTATGTCACAGGCATAAATGTCACCAGTGAGCTGTGTCACCAGCGTGCTATGTAACAGACGAACTATGTCACGGGCATGTTATGTGCACCAACGTGTTATGTCACCGACGTGCTATGTCACGGGCGTGCTGTGTCACAGGGAAACTATGTCACCGACGTGCTATGTCACGGGCTTGCTATATCACAGGGATACTATGTCGCCGATGTGCTATGTCACGGACTTGCTATATCACAGGGATACTATGTCGCCGACGTGATATGTTATGGGCGTGTTATCTATCTATCTATCTATCTATCTATCTATCTATCTATCTATCTATCTATCTATCTATCTATCTATCTATCTATATCTGTCATATGAATCTATCTGTCTATTTCTAGTATCTATCTATCTATTTATCTATCTATCTATCTATCTATCTATCTGTCTATCTATCTATCTGTCTATCTATCTGTCTATCTATCTATCTGTCTATCTATCTATCTATCTATCTATCTGTCTGTCTATCTATCTATCTAGCTAGCTTGCTAGCTAGCTATCTGTCATATGAATCTGTCTATTTCTAGTGTTTCTCTGTCTGTCTGTTTAAAATATATCTATCTATCTGTATCTATTTATCTATCTATTTATCTATCTATCTACCTGTCTGTCTGTCTGTCTGTCTGTCTATTCATCTATATGTCATCTGTCTCTCTGTCTATCTATCTAACCGACTCTCTGTCTCTGTCTCTATCTCTCTGTCTCTGTCCTTCTGCCTGTCTGTCTCTCTTCCTCCCCTCCCCCTCTCTCTCCATTCATATATATATATATATATATATATATATATATATATATATGTACATATACATTTGTATATACATATAATTATATATATATATATGTATACACATACATACATACATATATGTATATATATGTATGTATATACATATATGTGTGTGTGTGTGTATGTATAATGTGTGTGTCTATCACACACACGCACACACACACACACACACACACACACACACACACACACACACACACACACACACACACACACACACACACGACCCCACCCCCAAATGTTTACAATTCTTTCAAGTGTTACAAGTGTTTCACTATAAGAGACTTTTTTTTTTATGTGAAAATATTACTTATGTCTGAATCTGTGTACTCCTGCCTGCCTCTCTCTCTTCCTCTTTATCTTTCTGTGTGTCTCTGTGTCTGCCTCTCTGTCTCTGTCTCTCGTTCTGTGTGTCTGTCTCTGTCTCTCTCTTTCTCTGTCTGTGTGTCTCTCTCTGCCTCTGTCTCTCTCTCCCTCTCTCTCCCTCTCTCTCCCTCTCTCTCTCTCTTCTCTCTCCCTCTTTCTCTCTCTCTCTCTCTTCTTTTCTCTCTCTCTCTTTCTCTCTCTCTCTTCTCTCTCTCTCTCTCTCTCTCTCTCTCTCTCTCTCTCTCTCTCTCTCTCTCTCTCTCCATCCAGTCTTACTTCCGTTCCCAGGCTCTCAGTTTTCTGCTGTGGAGGAATCTTCTGTTTCTCTTTCCCCCTTTCTACTTTTCCTTTCTGCCTCTCTCAGCTCTTCTTACCACAGGTTTAATTGCCATAAACGACTTTCTCTTTTCTTTTTTTTTCTTCTTTGTTTTCTTTCTTCTTTTCTCTTTCTTGTTTCAGTCTCTCTCTCTCTCTTCTCTCTCTCCTCTCCCTCCTCTTCTCTTCTCTTTCTCTCCTCTCTCTTCTCTTCTCTCTCTCTCCTCTCCTCCTCTCTCTCTCTTGCTGTTTCTCTGTCTGTCTATGTCTGTATGTCTGCCTGTCTGTCTGTCTGTCTGTCTCTGTCTGTCGCTCTCTCTCTCTTCTCTCTCTCTCTCTCTCTCTCTTCTCTCTCTCTCTCTCTCTCTCTCTCTCTCTCTCTCGCCGTCTGTCTGTCTGTCTGTTTGTGTCTCTGTCTCCGTCTGTCTGTCTGTCTTTGTCTGTCTGTTGTCTGTCTTTGTCTGTTTCTCTCTCTCTGTCTCTCTCTCTTGTCTCTTTCTCTCTCTTCCTCTCTCTCTCTCTCTTCTCTTCCTCCTGTCCCTTTAGTCTAACAGTATTTGGGGTGGAAGAGTACAACTCCGCAGTCATATCAGTAGTTTTTCAAGCTACTGTTATCTGTTGCGATGTAACGGCAGGAGACGCACTGAAAAATAAAAAATAAAAATGAAAAGCAATAGAAATTAACGCACAGGTTACTGAATTACATAGTGACTATCAAAACGGGTTCATTACACGGTCAACTTTTCTTTTTTTTAATGTTCGTCTTGTCACTGTATGTAATATCCATGGACTAGATCGCTGAAACAGTTGAGATTCTCGTAGTTCCGCAGTTAATTAAATGATTATATGCGTACATACGTGTATCACACTATATTTACATGCATACATAGATACATAGATACATACATACATACATACATACATACATACATACATACATACATATGTATGTACCTACACACACTTACATAGATACATATATATACATAAGTACATACATATATACATACACACATACATACATACATACACACATACGTACGCTACGTACGTACTATACATACGTGTATGCATACATACATATACATATACAATCATACATACATGTATACATACATACATATATACATACATATACACGTACATAAATACACACATACATACTAATACATACATACATACATACATACATACATACATACATAATACATACATACATACATACATACATACCATAGTCGAATCTTGACAATAATGAACCACATTCTCCCACACTCAGCTGAATATAGGGAAGAACGAGCATTTCCTAAATGAAAGCAAGGGTGTATACAAAAAGGGAAGAGTCGGTGTGACCGCACACAAACACACACTCACACGCGCGCACACGTACTGCTGAGTGTTATCTCTTGTGTATGATGATCAATCTTCTCCCTTCCATTTAAAGATGGACAGCGAGCATGAAAGTGTCTTTCAAAGCAAGGTCTACGTATATAAGTTCCCCTATTTTTATTGTCAGCAAAACGTGATAAAGCAAATCGATTACATATTATCCACCCACCGACAAACAAACAAAAAAAGAAAGAAAAAAAAAAGAATCAATAGGATAACTTGGTAAAGTTATGACCAACACTGCTTCAGTCTAAAACTATTCACAAAGGAACGTCGTTATCACGAAACAGAAGAGAGAGAGAGAGAGGAGAGAGAGAAAAAAAAACAACACGTCTTTTCCCCCTTGAACACCATCTGTTTTTATTTGCAGAACGTGGTTTTCTACTTGGTAACGCTTGTGAAAGAAGAAGAAGAAGAATTTTGTATATATATATATATCGGTGAAAAGCGAAGAGTGAGAAGAGCGTTCGGGAAATTAAAACCTCTCCATTTACTCTCTCCTTTCACTGGTTTAAAAACGCGGGCTGTCAAGTCACGCACGACCCATGACCATCAATATTTTGAACCGCGAACAGCTTTTGTGTTGACAAGCCGTTTTACTTTTTCTCGCACTGACACCTACATATTAGCAGATCAAAGTTATGGGCTCAGCAGAGACGATTTATAGATCATAATTCTTTTATTCCCTATTGAAACCACCGATCGCTGCCACTCCATATTTTCACAACATCGGTTTCACAAGAGATATGATATAAGAGAGAGAGAGAGAGAGAGAGAGAGAGAGAGAGAGAGAGAGAGAGAGAGAGAGAGAGAGAGAAGAGAGAGAGAGAGGACATACCACTAGCAGAGAATATAATCAAAGATTTATGGAGAGGACTATGATGAAATACTTAATAGGGACATATAAAAGATTTAGAGCGAGAGGTCTGACAAAAGAGTCAAGAGAAACGTAATATGCTCAAAGATTTAGAAAGTAAGATGTTTCTGTTTTGAGTCATGGCGAGCCGTTAGTTTTGTGAAGTTGGCGGGGACAGAGCTTCATATAAAATCTTTTGGAAGTATTGTAACCCGTTGCTCCGCGGTCTATTGTTGATACTGAAATTGGTTCCATGAACTGTTTTCATTTTGTTACTGATCACGATTCTTGCTGTCTGCTTTCTTACCGTTTCCTGTCCTCACCTGTGAGGCGTGTGATTTATGGAGTAGGGAATGGCGTATGACTCATAGCATATAGACTGGCGTGTCCTTTATAGTGTACTCTTCATGTTACAGCGGATAAGATGCTGAAAATGTTTCGAATAAAGCTGTTTCCAATTGCCACTAGGCCAGCATTGCCATCACATGGGGGCAGCCATGTTATAGACACGAGCTTAATTCCTTTATAGCGTATAGATTTGGCGTGCCATTTACTGAGATACATTGGTATGTCCTTTACAGTGTATGAAATTGGCGTGTCATTTACAGCGTATAGATTCATCATCATCATCAGGTGCCTTGCCGCATGGCGTTGGCGATTATGGACTTCCGTCTGTCTCTATCACTTGTTGCCTCAAGCATCTCTTCCATCCTCCTTGTCCCCAGTCACTCTGCAGGTCCGTCTAGTATCTTCTCACTGGGTCTACCCAGTGCTCTCTTTCCCTCCACCTTTCCCGTTGTGACCAGGTGCTCCAATTCCCTTTTCATCATAAATGGCCTATATATATATGTTGCCTTTCTTTTCCTAATCTTCCTTATGAATTATCTACTTGTGTCTGCCTCCATCAAAACTGTCTCGTTTGTTTTCTTTGCTGTCCATGGAACTCTCAACATTCTTCTTAGAAACCACATCTCGGCTGCCTCAGTCTTGCTGTGGCTTTGCTTGTTGACTGTCCACACCTCGCAACCGTACAGCATTATTGGTTCTCTATAACATTCAATAACTCTCTTCCTGATGTTAATTGATAGGCATTTGTTGGTAAGAATGCTTGTCATCTTCTTGAATGCTGTTTTTGCTTGGCAAATTCTGCTGGCTATTTCTGATGTGCATCTGCCGTCTGGTGAAATGATCGTTCCCAGGTATTTAAACTTATCAACCTGTCTCAAGGTTGTGCCGTTTGCTGTTATTTTGCATGAGGGGATTTCATGTTTTTTACTGATCACCATGACTTCAGTCTTCCTGCTGTTTATGGCGGATATATTTGGCGTTTCATTTAGAGAGTAGTTCGGCGTGTCTCTTATCTCTGGTAACTGTTGACGTACACTGGAGATGGGCCAAACAAAGGAGTCATTCTTCAGAAGAACTGATGACGTTTTGCTGTATAAGAGACCGTAGCCTTCTCAGTGTTAGAAACCGTTTCGATGAAGAAGACAACGCAGGGGAGTTTTCGCCATTTGAATTCAGCATGAACAGCACTAAACTCTGATCCATGATGGCAGTTGCTGGCGACCGGATGTTTACCGGCGTAAAAAGGAGTGAACGTTCTTTCGTTTACCACGTGATCCGCATAATAAAGAGACGTTAAGGCTATAACCTCTCTCTCTCTCTCTCTCTCTCTCTCTTTCTCTCTCTCTCTCTCTCTCTCTCTCTCTCTCTCTCTCTCTCTCTCTCTCTCTCTCTCTCTCTCTCTGTATCTCAAACGTTCTTTCGTTTACTACATGATGGGCATAACAAAGGGGTAGATATCAGCGTCAAGGCTTTAACCTCTCTCTCTGTCTCTTTCTCTCTTTCTCTCTCTCTTTCTCTCATTCTCTTTCTCTCTCTTTCTCCCACTCTCTCTCTTCTCTCACTCTCTCTCTCTCACTCTCTCTCGCTCTTTCTCTCTTTTTCTCTCACTCTTTCTCTCTCTCTCCCCCTCCCTCCCTCGTGAATGTGCACATGCAAGAGAGTGCGTGCTTGTGTGTTTGTCTGCGCGCTCGGTAACACTCGCTTGCGTCTGTGCTTTCCCTACACATGACCCTGAAAGATGGTACACACGAAGGACATCCACGAAAACAATGAAGTCACCACTCCTGTACACATAGACAGCTCAGGTCCATTACAGGATCGGTCATTGAAAAATGCGAAACGCTTTCCGCCTGTCTCCTCTTCAGAAGGGGCCCAAAAGAGTGTCTTCCGCTCTTATCTTCTCAACAGTCCACAGTGTCTTATAATTAGTGTCCTAATTGGGGAGAGTCTTCCTTTTTGCTGATGGCAGTTTTCCGCCACCTCTCAGCGCTTCGTCTGTGCTTGAAGTCTTATGGGATCGGTGGGTTGGTTGGTGAGCGGAAATGTTTCACGTGTTCATGCTAACATGTAGATATGGAAAGATGTCTGGTTTCATGAGAAATTT
>JAPXFY010000015.1:25456042-25471042 GCA_030674185.1 Monoplex corrugatus
CGAAATTCAGCCACTGCTTACAGCTGCTTCTTCAAGTTTTAATTTGGCTGTCCTGGAAATTCAGACCTGCAGAGCTCTTCATCAGAAAGCTGATCATGTGAGTATGAAGAAGTATTAAATACTCAAACTAGCCAGGCTGATCTTAAGTCATTGAACGGAAACGGTGACATTTCAGTTTCTGAAGGTTTACGACCCCTCTCTATCAAATGGTTAAAAGGTATCTGAGATGTTGTAGCGTATTATGATTACAGTGGTTGAAAGGGTCTCTTTAGTGATGAGGATTTTAAATTTTACTGCTCACTATACCGTTGATATGCAGGGCAGCAACGAAGATTCTTCACTCCAATCTGTTCTTGACTAACATAATTGTACAGTTCCTTAGATGTCCTAGAATTCTAATAACAAGATTGAAATGACAGCAGCATTAATGCAGTCCAGTCTACTTTACAGTTTTGACTTAAATGGCAACATTGCACATACTGCAGATATTAAGGGTTGCACATACTGCAGATATTAAGGGTTTATACTTCGCCCTGATATGGCTGTAGTAGCCGGCTGGGCTATAAGCAATATGAACTTGAACATAGGTTTATACCCCGCTCATAGCAGTGTTTGACAGAAAATGGATCAGAAACCTTTCTGTCTTCACACCACACCTCCACCTACCCCCAAAACACACACAGATAATATCGATGTCTCCGACTTTCTTTCCAGTTCAACCCCATTTAAATTTGGGAGATCGAGGTTTTAGCTTGGCATTGTGACAGCTTTCAACTTTATTACGGCCAGTCAAAGAACTACTAGACAGTGGTATTTGCATCTTGTATATGTGTACTTGCCGATCTCTTAGCCCTCAATGGCGGCTACTGACATCTCCGCACGCGGGGCCAAGAAAAGATTAACTTCATAGAAAAAGAAATGCTATTATTACTGGTGAAAGATTTCATGAAAAAAAAAAGTCAAACCGTCAAGCCATACTGTCAAGCTTCCTTTCTGTCGTTGTCAGAGGTCTGTTTCGCTTTTCTCTCTCTCTCTCTCTCACTCTCTCACTCTCTCTCTCTCTCACTCTCTCTCTCTCTCTCTCTCTCTCTCTCGCTCGCTCGCCCCCTCTCTCTGTCTCTGTCTGTCTGTCTGTCTCTCTCTCTCTCTCTCTTCTTCTCTGTTTATGTTGGAAATGGTCCATTTTCGTTCAAATTTGAGTTGGTTCAAATTTCTTTGAGTCAAATTTTAGATCAAAATTTCAGACAGTTGGTTGCTGAGAGAAACAAAAACAAGCAAACATCTTTCCCCATCATTTGTGAAGATAAGCAGATTAAGAAGGTTGGAGCTGAAGTTCAATTCCTCGATAGACAAATCTGTAATAAAAGAGGATTGGGGTTAAAGTTTATTTCATCGAGAAATGGCCAAGAAATCATTAAGAAGATTTCCTGTTTACATTTGCTCTGCCCACAAGGAAGTCATGTCTATTTAAACTTTAATATTTAATCATTTGAACTGAATATTAAGCTGAGATCCAAATTTGGCAGATTCATCGTTAACCCTATGACTCCCGCACCCTATCCACCAAAAGTAAAAACTTAACCCTTTGACTCTCTCACCCTATCCATCCTGCAGGAAGCTGATGGATAAAGTGAGAGTCAAAGGGTTAAGTTCATGCTTTACTGGCATAGTTGACAACGCGGGATGCTGGCGGACAGGGCATGGGAGCCAAAGGGTTAAACAGCTGGGAAACCTTTTTGTTTCACCGGTAACAACTACGCTTACAGACTCGCACGCATATACATGAATGCAGACGGTTAGACAGTCCTGTTTACCTTCATACCCCAAGTCGGCCTGAATCAGTCTCCGTTTAAAAAAAAGTTGGACCAGAGAACAAGGACTGGAAAAAGGCTGTTAGCTCTCACTTCAACTGTGTCCCACGTGTGGAGTGAATGAGATGTCGTAGTTTTATCTGTGGCGTTGTTGCACACTGCGCCGGTTAAACATCATCATTGCTCTCGTACCCCGATATCAATACCCCTTCAAAGGGTCGATCGGGTGCAAAAGGGCTCGCTATCAATGCAGATCGCACTGATCCACCCTATTTTTTAAAAAATGGGGGGAAAGAGAGACAAAGAGAGAAGAAGAAGGTGTCATGTGTGTGTGTGTGTGTGTGTGTGTGTGTGTGTGTGTGTGTGTGTGTGTGTGTGTGTGTGTGTGTGAGGGTATTAACAGTTACCGGTAGGGCGTCTTCTTCGTATCCCTCTGTACCCCCAAATCTTTGGGTGAGGTCTGTCTTCCGACGTTTTAGAGAAAAAGCTTCACGAATCTTTTTTGCTTTATTTTGTACACATTTTGACTGGAGACTATATCATTCCCATGGCCTCTTTGACCCCGTCAATCTTTTCACGTTTAGCGTTTTAGGACCACTAGTGAAAGTTCAATAATATTAAGAAGAGCAGGTGCCTTTAGTTATGAGGTAAATGAGGTAAATATACGGTGCTGCGTAAAGAAAGATAACTTCTATGTTTTTGTTGTTGGTTTTTTTTTCCAGGAGGGGGGGGGCGTGGCGGTTTGGCGTGTTCCCATTTTCAGCCTTGAAGAAAACGAAAATGAATTGGGCCGCCCTTTTTACACGTAAAGACAATTTTCGAGGCATAACTCTTGGTCAGTATTGTCGTGGTAGAGACGTACTGCTTACTGATTTGTTCATTTATCTGTTTGTTTTTAAATTGCGTCGTCTGTAGATGCTATATGTGGGACTGTAATTCCTCACGTTCTGTGGGATTCCAGTCCGTCCTAAATTTCTAGCAATCCTATTCGCGCTTATTTTTTTCTGGCCATCACAATCCTTCGCAGTTTGCTGGCGATCCCAATCCTACTGTTTTCTGACGATCCCAATCCTGTCCATTATTTTTTTAGCAATCCCAGTTCTACCCATTTTTGTGTAAATCCTGATCATGTCTATTTTTCTGGTGATCTCAATCCTGTCCATGTTTTGGGCAGTCCCAGTCAAACCCCTATTTTAAGGCGTTATCAGTCCGACTCATTTATTTATTCATTTATTATGTATTTATTTATTTATTTATTGCCATTCCAGTCATACCTATTTTTGTGTTGATCTTGGGCCACTAGATTTACTTTTTCTTTTTTGTTGTTTTTATTTTGTTTTGCATTTGATCCCAGTCCTGTCCTATTTTTCTGACGACCCCAGTCCTATCCATTTTTGTGTGGATCTTGATTTTAAACATTTTTTTCTGGTGATCCTGATCCTTAATATTTTTGCTCAGATCCCAGTCCCACCCAGTTTTGTGCAGATCCAAATTCTTTCCATTTTTTTTCGGGCATTTTTTAATCCCATCCGAAGACAAATCACGATACAACTCGCTTGCTCAGCGAGCAAAACCGTTTCAATCATCTATGAACACGAGACCGAAGAAAGTATGACAAGGAACGCTCAGGTTTCAGCATTAACATGAAACGACAAGCCCCAAAAGAGTGGAGATGTAAAGATAAGGACTGGCAGCCAGCCTGTGAGCCGAATTAAGATAGGGTTGTCCCTTGGAACTCCTGCCAAGGCTGTGGGGTCCATCCATTTTGCGGGAGGGACAGGTTGACGAAACCCCCGCCGTCTTTGAACCGTTAGCGTCTTGTGGGAACCGGCCCAGCTTCCTCACACATTGTCTCCCCTGTTGCCCCCGCTCGTCCCTCTCCGGCTTCATTATCTCCCTTTAAAAGCTTGGTCAACAGAGGGCGCGCGCGGCGGTGTTTAAATAATATTGTCTCCCGCCATTTGTCCCGCGCATAAAGGGATGCTAAAGGCTTGCCGGCCGTTATATCATCTGTTTGCCCGCAGCTACTTGTTGACAATCTCACCGATTAACGGCTCAGTGGCCCACCACATGCCGCGATATTTTCCTTTTCTCTGGTCTGGTCTGGCCAGCAGCACTGCGCTCTGGCATGTAGCTTTGCCCTCTGAGATTACTGGTAGTGCGCGCGCAAAGCCTTCCTGCGCATGACGACTGAATGCGGGCGCTTTGGACAGAGATGGAACTGATGCATGCTACGAGTTTCCCGTGCTGGATGTGTCGGTGACACTCTGTGTGTGTGTGTGGGGGGGGGGGGGGGGGATGGTATGTGTGTGTGAGAGAGAGAGATTATGTGTGTGTGTGTGTGGCGCGCGCGCGCGCGCGCACGCGCGCCCGTGTGTGTTGACTGTGTATCTGTTGTGACTGTGTCCTGGAAGAGGACCCACCTGAAACCTGTGAGGATTGCAAGCCCTGAAATGGGCGGTGTTGAAAGACAGCCTGGGTGAGGTAAACAGACCAGGAAAAAGAACGGGTGCCCCAAGAAATGAAGTATTAGAGATCCCTCACAAAATGGGTAGAATTACAAATATAGATATACCTCAGAAATGGGTGGAATTACAATCTCTCATAGAATGGGTAGGGTTAGAATTCTCCATAGAATGTCTCCAAGGACGTTGAGAAAGGAGGCTTTTATGAAAAGATTTGAATAGCCCTTTAACTTCAAAACCATCGGGGAACACCTCAGTATGGATTTACGATACATTTATTGTTTGAATCATTTAAAAGAAAGAATAACCGGTAATGCACTTAATCAAAAAGAAACTAAGGTAAACTGATGCGCGTGTTAGATCTTTAGTGACGGACAGACTTCTACATCCTCACCCCAGTCAGTAAAAGCAGTCAGTTGTCTGTGTTGGCCACATCCAAGGAGGATGGGTGGCGACGTAAAACCGTCAGTCATTCAGTCAACCAGTCAGTTGTCAATATGTTTGGCCTGAATGGACAAGTAGAAGAGTGCCCTCCAAAAACCCCATTGCAGGAGCAAAAGGCACAAACCCCATTGCAGGAGTAAAAGGCACAAACCTCATTGCAGGAGTAAAAGGCACAAACCCCATTGCAGGAGCAAAAGGAGTAAAAGGCACAAACCCCATTGCAGGAAACAAAAGGCACAAACCCCATTGCAGGAGTAAAAGGCACAAACCCCATTATGCAGGAGCAAAAGGCACAAACCCCATTGCAGGAGCAAAAGGCACAAATCCCATTGCAGGAGCAAAAGGCACAAACCCCATTGCAGGAGTAAAAGGTCTTTTTAAAATCAAACAAAACTTGCACGGGTAAATGGCCTTTCTGAACACCCCCCCCCCCCCCTGCACAAAAATCCCATTGCACAGGTAAAGGGGTTTTCCTAAAAACCCTATTGCACTTGCAAACGGCCTTCCTAAAAATATTTTGCACGCATAAAGGCCCTTTCTAAACGACTTCCTGAAAACAAAATAAAAAAACAAAAAAACGTTGTACTGATAAAAGGCTTTAAAAGTTTGCACGAGTTTAAGCCTGACTTGAAAGAGCGGTAGTGCGTGGGCCTCCAGTAAATGTGTCAAAGGAATCTGTCCAGGAGTAGAAAAGACAGAAAAGCAAGAGACAAGGAGTAAGAGCAACCATCCCACCAAATGACCCAGTCAGTTGGAGACAGCATTTTTTTACATGCTGGTAATCCCCATTTTAAAGTTCTTATGAAAACATCACATAATTTAATATTTCTTGATTCAAATGGTGATCCAGTTTAAATTCTGTTACACTCATATGATCCACATTTAAATAAGTTGTCTGGTGAGTAGTGCAATTACACCCACGACACCCAAAGTTGTAAACGATTAGTTTTAAATAGAAATATAGACCAGCTGTCACCTCAGCAATGCCTGTTATGTATGCAAAGTTTTGCGCGAGTGTTGACTTGGAACACTTCATCTTCGCTATCGTCGACTGCCACTGCTGTGAGAGCTGGCCATTGATCGGGCCAGCCGCCTGTTGGATGAAGAAGCAAGACTGTCGTTGATACTGATACCATCAGGCACAGATATAAATGGTAACTTAGATTGGCGTTCAACACACTTCTAGCCTGTGACTGCCTCAGCATTCATTCCTTTCTGTCTTGTCGGATTTACCTTTTGACTCCCGCACCCTATCATCCAACTGCAAAAACTTTACCCTTTGACTGCCTCACCTATCCACCAGCTTAAGTTAACTTTTTGCTTTGCTAGCATGGTTGAAAATGCAGAATGCTGGTGGACAGGGTGCGGAGTTCAAAGGGTTGATGCCTTAACGTTTTGAAACGGCGTTGAGACAAGTTTCAAAACTATTTGCTTGGTATATGATGTTGCATTTTGAGATGCGAGATCCCAGTCACAGGGTGCCCACTGCTGCGATGTACCTGTACGGATGTTAGAAAACTTGACCTAAGTGCCCTGAAGTCTGCTGATACAATTTGAAGAAAAAGCAACAAATCACTGTGCCTGGCGACAGGCTGTATATGTGCAGGCATTGCCAGAACAGGGGAGAAACAAACTGGATTCTTGTCATAGGAGAGAAATGAAAGCCTTTCCATTGTATGTGTGTGAGTTGAGCTGAGGACTGCCATTCAAGAATCGGTTTTTTCAGCCACAGCCGACGCTGTTCCATATCCAGGTGCATCTATTATCTACTCAGACAGAGAGAGCCATCAAATTAAGGTGCGATAATCGTTGTTCCTGCTTGTTTGCGACTGACTATGATAAGAACTCTTGCTCAAGTATCTTTCATTTGTTTCAGTCCTATAATCATCTCTGTAAAAACAGTACATGTATATACAGTTTTTAGTTTATCATCGTCTGTTTGGCTAATAAGACAAATCTGCCACGCATTTACATTGAAGCCAGAAGAATCACATAGTAACGTTCTCAGCTTCATACGCTTGCGAGTTCTGCGTCAGAGTGAGGCCGTCATATACAGTGTACGACAGTATTGGTTTCGGTCTACCTAAGTCTGGGTATAACGCGAAAAACCTTGGCAAAGTGACGCGATTATATAACATAATGCCACAAAATAGTTTCCAATTAATTCCTGTACGTCGATGTTTACTTTAATTCTGTTTACCGAGGTGATGCCGGGGTTTTTCTTTCGGTATAAATAGTATCCCCACCTTCTGGAAATTATGTGCTAGAAATGTCGTCTTTTCTTTCACTCTCTTTGTTTCTTTCTTCCTCCTTTGCTTTCTGTCATTTCTTCCTATCATTTTCTGCCTTGCTGGTCGGTTCACCAGTATGTGTTCGATGAAGTCTTACGTACTTTCTCGTTGGATTGATAATTGGGTACATGTAATAAGTACATTTTTGGTTCTGGGGAAGCAGTTTTAGGTAATTTTGGCCTCTTCTTTAGTGTCCTTAGTTATGTTTGAATTTGTATTGGGGTATGTTTTTTAAATCCCCTCTGCGATGAATTGGACGGAATGGTCAGCGCCAGGGGCATCTCCTTAGATTATGTGCGCGAATGCATTGATATGTGTACTAAATTGTCTTTTCCTTTGCTTTCCTGTTGATGTATTTTGTGTTTTGAAACGGTTATAGCCCTGATATAGCTGTATGCTGACGGCTGGGCTTCCAACAAAATAACAATAACAATAATAACTTTTAAGTCCCATGCCATAGCTTGGCATAGTGTGACCGAGTTAGTCGCCTGTCTTCCTATTTATGTCTATGGCTCAGTAAGCCTTACCCACTCTCTGTGCCTCCAAGACGGCTTATTGATGAAGGCCAGGATTCGAAGTGAAACGACAAATGTCCTACTACAACTTAACCAAGCGAGGCAGCCCGTGTGCTTGTTTTTTTCACATGATGCTATCTTCTTTCGCCGTGTGCGCCTGTTATGTTTAAGCTCTGAATCTTCTCCATCTGGCGTTTTCGGCGCATCTAAAATCGATTTGGATTTTTAACGGTTGTGTTGTTGAGCAAATAGCTGTGTTATGTCAGAACGCCTGTGACCGCTGGTTAGAATAATCATGAGGAAAGTTTTCGTGTCTGTGTGTGTGGTCAGACTTGATGTTGACAAGTGAAGGGGGTGACTGAACTATTGCTGCTTGGAGGAAAAGTGTGTGTGTGTGTGTGTGTGTGTGTGTGTGTGTGTGTGTGTGTGTGTGTGTGTGGTGAGAGAGAGAGAGAGAGAGAGAGTGTGTGTGTGTGTGAGTGAGTGTGTGTGAGTGTGTGTGTGCGTGTGAGCGTATGCATGTGTGTGTGTGTGTGTGTGTGAGAGTGAGTGTGTGTGTGTGCGTGTGAGCGTATGCATGTGTGTGTATGTATGTGTGTGTGTGAATGAATGTATGTATGTATACATGTATGTATGTATGTATGTATACATGTATGTATGTATGTGTGTGTGTGTGCGTGCGTGTGTGTGTGTGTGTGTGTGTGTGATTGAGTGTGTATGTGTGTGTATGCGTGTGTGTGTGTGTGTATGTATGTAAGTGTGTGTGAGTGTATGTATATATGCGTGCACGCGAGTTTAAATGCACGCATGTGCGCTTGTGTGTGTGATCAGTTTTACCAGATGAAGGCGAATGCTCGGTTTTTAACAAACAGTTCAAGTATTCATATTATTTCAAGTGATCTCACGTAGAATAGAGCACTTGAAAAATCGACTCTTTTACGGATCGACAGAAGTAACGATTAACTGGGCAAACAATGATCATGTTAAAGGGAAAAGAAAATGAAGTACATATACCAATGAATTCGCGCACATAATCTAAGGACATGCCCCCGGCGTTGACCACTCCATCCAATTTATCGCACAGGGGATTTAAAAAAAAACACACCTGAATACAAATTTAAACATACCCAAGGACACCAAAACATATCTAAAAACGGGCATGAATTACTTAAAACTGCTTCCGCATATCTCATTTCCCTAGAGTCAAAAATGCATTTAATACATGTACCCAATTATCAATCCTAAGAAAAAGTACATAAGACGTTATCGAACAGGTGAATGGACCTTGCAGGAAGCTGGTGGATAGGGTGAGAGAGTCAAAAGGTCAAGTTTTTGCTTTGCTGGCATGCTTGACAATGCAGGATGCTGGCGGACAGAGTGCGGGAGTCAAGGGGTTAAAAAAGAAAGTCCGACAGACAGACGGCGATGGGGACTGCGTTCTGGTTTGTGTGTGTGATACGGCGAGAACCTAACGGTAGGTTTTATGTAGCTCTGCTAACCAAGACAGGTGAAAAATGAAAGGCTAAGACAGGGGACTACAGTGTCGGAGTCCAGCGAGGTGTGTGAGAGAATGCAGAGATGGCGAGGCAGCTCGTGGGCATTCCCCCTATGCACAGGTAACAAACATTGCAGCCATCGTTTTTACCCAACGTGTGTGGTTAGCCAGATATGGCGTGGCTTCTGCTGTGCTGATTCCCGTCTTTGCCTCTTTCGTCTGTATGCGAGAGGGGTGGACACTTCTTCTGTAGAATACAAATATTACAATATACAGTTTTCTGTATCGGTTGGCCGAAAATCTGTGCCTGTCTTGTCTTGTTGTATTAAATACGCGTTCTTATTCTTTTTTCTTGTCTTTTTTTCTGGCTCCTGTTTCCTTGAACGCGGGCAGTCACACTTGTTTTGGGTATCATCACCGTTGTTGTTACTTATTTGCTTACTCACTCACTCACTCACTCACTCACTCACTTACTCACTCACTTACTTACTTACCTACTTACTTACCTATACCCTACCTGACTGCCTACCTACCTACTACCTACCTACTAACTATTACCTACTTACTTACCTACCTACTTACTTATTTACTTACCTACTTACTTATTTACCTACTTACTTACTTACCTACTCATTTACTTACTTACCTACCTACTTACTTATATTTACTTACCTGCTTATTTACTTACCTACTTATTTACTTACCTACTTACTTACTTACCTACTCATTTACTTACTTACCTACCTACTTACTTATATTTACTTACCTGCTTATTTACTTACCTACTTATTTACTTACCTACTTACTTATTTGCTTACCTGCCTACTTACTTTATTTACTTACCTGCTTACTCACTTACCCACTTGCTTGTTTACTTACTTACCTACCTACCTACGTACTAACTTACTAACTTACTTACTTACTTACTTACCTACCTACCGATCGACCTACCTACCTACCTACGTATGTACGTACCTACTTACTTACTTACCTACCTACCTACTTACTTTCCACTACGTCACTGTTATGTAGGGCAGCAACGAAGACGCACCACTCCTATCTGTTGTGGGTCAGCCTCTGTATGGAATACCGGATGTGTATAGACTTTGAGTTTGCCTCATATATATCGTCGCCAAGTCTTCCTGTGTCTTCCTTTCTGACATCTTCCTTCTGGAGTCCAGTGAAGGGCAGTTCGGGTGATGATATCTTGCTCACTTTGGAATATGTACCCAGTCATTGTCGATCGTCTATTGATGATCATTACTGCATCATCTTCTATCATCTTCTATCAAAGTCTTAGTATTCTTATTCGTCAACATCATCACACATGTGGTAGTAGTAATCCTGCTATATTGTTCTTCATCATCGTCATCATAGCTGTTGTCGTGGTGGTAGTAGTGGCACAGTAATGGTTGCAGTAACAGTGATGGTGATAGCAATGCTGTTTCATGATCGTCAGTGTTTTTGCTATAGAAATGGTGGGTGGGGGTTGTAGTGGTTGTACTGGTGGTGATGGTGATGGTAGTCTGATGGTGCTAACAGAAAGACTTTTCAGAATGTAGTCAGGCCGTTTCTTTGTTAGCAGTTTATCAGACAAATCGTCCTCATCCTTGCTTCTTTACTTTTCTCTGTCTGTCTGTCTGTCTGTCTCTCTCTCTCTCTCTCTCTCTCTCTCTCTCTCTCTCTCTCTCTCTCTCTCTCTTTCTCTCTCTCTGTCTTTATCTCTCTCTGTGTCTCAGTCTCTGTCTGTCTCTCTGTTTCTCTCTCTCGCTGTGTGTCTCTCTCTATCTTTATCTCTCTCTGTCTCAATCTCTGTCTCTGTCCCTACTTCTCTCTCTCTCTCTCTCTCTCTCTCTCCCTCCCTCCCTCTCTCTCTCTCTCCAGAATAGTTCTTGGTTACTAACGATAACTGAATACTGAGTCGGGTCATGTAATTACGTTTTGTCAAGAGGAAAGAAACCAGTATGCAATATACATTTGGGGTGATGAATGTGGCGAGTGTGTGCATACAAATGCATGAGCGTTTGACCGTGACAAGATTTATGTTGAACTGATTGATATAGCGTGGTGAACGAGAGAGAGAGAGAGAGAGAGAGAGAGAGAGAGAGAGAGAGAGAGAGAGAGAGAGAGAGAGAGAGAAGAGGAGATGCAGGAATGACACTGACGACGATTTCTCAACCAAAACGACGAAAACAAATGGTGATGATGACAAGCGTTTACAGCAAGCCATACGAGAAAGCTCGGATCCGTGTTTGCACGACAAGCAGGCGGAAAAGGCCGAAGTAATCCGAGCAAAGCCGGGGAAAGGCGAGAGGGTGTCATCACTGTTTAATGTCACAAGGTTGAC
Organism: Monoplex corrugatus; assembly: GCA_030674185.1. NCBI lineage: Eukaryota > Metazoa > Mollusca > Gastropoda > Littorinimorpha > Ranellidae > Monoplex > Monoplex corrugatus. Next base: position 25,467,411 of record JAPXFY010000015.1, read on the forward strand.
ATGGGCCCCTCACATCCCTCGTGCAGACACACTGTCTTGCTTAGAATACCACCGGTATCTTCGTGTCAACACCTCTCATGTGGAGGGAGAGAGAGGGAGAGAGGTAGAACTGGATCAACGAACGAGTGCGAGGAGGAGAAACTGCCAAAATGAAACTCGGACGGCATTTTTGTTAAGTCTCTTACAATAAATTTGTAAGGTTGGATTAATAATGGTAGGTTATCATTGACCTGTGAAGTGTTTGATCGATGTTTAAAATAAACACAGCTATACCTCTGCCTTACCACTTAACACTTTCAACTTCTTGAATGTGCTGTTCCTACGTGCGTGTTTTGGTTCATAAGAATTTAGAGATGAGGAACCATGCGAGAAAAGAACAAATCAATCGTATCAAAGGACTATCTTTTCCTTCTGTGAAAGTTAAGAAGGTGAAACAAAAATAGAGAATAGTTGAAAAAAAAAGAAAAAAAGGAGGGGGGAGGGGGAGAAAATCAATGTGTTCTTAAATATGTGTTAATTGTGTGTGTGTGTGTGTGTGTGTGTGTGTGTGTGTGTGTGTGTGTGTGTGTGTGTGTGTGTGTGTGTGTGTGTGTGTGTGTGTGTGTGTGTGTGACATTCTTATGTTACTTACGTTGGGAATAAAACCAAAATAACAGAGGAAGAAGCCCCGAGACAATGAAATATTCTGTTATGAGAATTACCCTCCTCTTCACTTCCGGTAGCTAAAAAAAAAAAAACCGCGTTGGTCCTATCGATTTAAGCTTTTAAGAAACATTAGATTTTTGGAAGGCTACACTTTTACAAAAATAAGGTAGATTTCTAATTCTGTCTTCATCTAGATATCTTTCCTGGAATATTTATTTTTTTATTTTTTTATTGTGACTTAATCTGTGAGTCGTGCGTAGCGCGCTCACACACACACAACGCGCGCGCGCACACACACACACACAACGCGCGCGCACACACACACACACACACACACACACACACACACACACACACACACACACACTCTCTCTCTCTCTATCTCTCTCTCTCTCTCTCTCTCTCTCTCTCTCTCTCTCTGTCTCTCTCTCCCCAAACTACGTGCACGACCCCCTGGAGTTTTTACGAGAGTATAGCTCCGCAAGCTCACCCGCAATGATCGTCAACCTCGGGAGACCCCTGAAAGCAACATACACAATGAACTGACACTAATAGTTTGAATTCACTCCTCGCAGACAGATAAAACACTTCACGCACCAGCGAACTGCTATCGTCCCAAAAGCCAACATTTATAATTTACTGTCAGTGACTTCTTAAACCTTCTAAACAGGATTGAATCCAAATACCGAAATATTGTCCAGCTATACGTTTTGAAAAAATTTTTTTTACCGATGCATAGCAGTCTTTGTTGAATCGGGATTATTTTCAAACTCCCTTTAAAAAAGAAGGGGCTAGTGCTGTTTATAATCGATCGAAGTGTGTGTGTGTGTGTGTGTGTGTGTGTGTGTGTGTGTGTGTGTGTGTGTGTGTGTGTGTGTGTGTGTGTGTGTGTGTGTGTGTGTGTGTGAACGAGAGAGGGGGGAGAGATAGGGGAGAGAGGGGAGAGGGAGAGAGAATATTCGGTAAAGAATACTGAACTCTTCAGTTACTTATCCTTATGAACTTTGGGTCATGTTGTCTTGCAGTGAGTAGTCTCGCAAATGTCCATAATTCAGTTTGGATCATATAGACCAAAAAAAAAGTGAATTCTTGCTGGTGTCAGTTACAGTGTGCGTAGGACGAAATACACTGCTCTTTCCGTGTTCCATTGCGAGCCAAGCAGCTTGTCATGGCGTGGAGTGTCTTCTGGCCAGGTTGTCCTCCTGGAGGCGTTGTAACTTGGGAATATCTGGAAGATGTGGTTTGCTGTTTGGTGGCCCATGGCAGTGGGCGCAGACGGGAGAGAAGGGATAGGTGGGAACAGCTTCAGTCTTGTTACCATGGCATTGTTAAGTCTGTTGTTTCCACAGTAGGATCCAGACGACGACTTGTTCTTTTGCCTTCTTTGATTTTGCCTTTATTTTGCTGATGTTTTCGCTCCTAACTGTCCTCCAACACCAATGAAATCAGGAGCTGGGCTCAAACTGCTCTTTGGTGGCGATGCACAGTTTAGTGTTGATTTCGTCACTTAACAAAAATAGGACCATAGTATGCCCTGGTTTTTAGAACAGAAGGAAATGGGAGGGTGTCAACTCCCCACCCCTCCCCTGCCCCACCTCTCTGTAAATTCATTCCACAAGCATGTCTTTTTGACCGATAGAGCACATGGAAGACCAAACTGTTTAGTGTACTGAGTGACATGCAGGCAAGCGTGGAGGTGTCCTGTGGCAGGTAATGCGGGTATCAGGGTTCATCCTCACCTCGCACTACGTACGTACCCCCTTGACACGATTAGTACATCACGCTTCCTCCCATTCACAGCCACCAGCCGCGGACCACAATTGGGGTCGAGTGGGAGTCGAGTCGGTTAAAGGCGTATGTTGCGAGCGAGTCGGGAAAAAAGCGTTGGTTGCGATGGAGTAGGTAAAATCCTACGATGGGGTGGAATCAGTTAGTAGGCTGGAGTCGAGTCGGTTAAGGCGTAGGTTGCGGGCTAGTTTGTTAAGGCCTAGGTTGCGGGCTAGTTTGTTATGGCGTAGGTTGTGGGCTAGTTTGTTATGGCGTAGGTTGCGGGCTAGTTTGTTATGGCGTAGGTTGTGGGCTAGTTTGTTAAGGCGTAGGTTGTGGGCTAGTTTGTTAATGTGTAGGTTGTGGGCTAGTTTGTTATGGCGTAGGTTGTGGGCTAGTTTGTTAAGGCGTAGGTTGTGGGCTAGTTTGTTAAGGCGTAGGTTGTGGGCTAGTTTGTTATGGCGTAGGTTGTGGGCTAGTTTGTTAAGGCGTAGGTTGTGGGCTAGTTTGTTAAGGCGTAGGTTGTGGGCTAGTTAAGGCGTAGGTTGTGGCTAGTTTGTTAAGGCGTAGGTTGTGGGCTAGTTTGTTAATGTGTAGGTTGCGGGCTAGTTTGTTAAGGCGTAGGTTGCGGGCTAGTTTGTTAATGTGTAGGTTGTGGGCTAGTTTGTTAATGTGTAGGTTGTGGGCTAGTTTGTTAAGGCGTAGGTTGTGGGCTAGTTTGTTAATGTGTAGGTTGCGGGCTAGTTTGTTATGGCGTAGGTTGTGGGCTAGTTTGTTAAGGCGTAGGTTGTGGGCTAGTTTGTTAATGTGTAGGTTGTGGGCTAGTTTGTTATGGCGTAGGTTGTGAGGCTAGTTTGTTAAGGCGTAGGTTGTGGGCTAGTTTGTTAAGGCGTAGGTTGTGGGCTAGTTTATTAAGGCGTAGGTTGAAGTTGAGTCTGTTCAGGCGTAGGTTGTGGGCTAGTTTGTTAAGGCGTAGGTTGTGGGCTAGTTTGTTAAGGCGTAGGTTGAAGTTGGGTCTGTTCAGGCGTAGGTTGTGGGCTAGTTTGTTAAGGCGTAGATTGCGGGCTAGTTTGTTAAGGCGTAGGTTGGAGTTGGGTCTGTTCAGGCGTAAGTTGCGGGCTAGTTTGTTAAGGCGTAGGTTGGAGTTGGGTCGGTTATAGGGCGCAGTTTGTTGACGAGTTGGTTAAGGTATGTCGGGTGAGTCGGTTAATACTAGAGTA
>JAPXFY010000015.1:25476042-25486042 GCA_030674185.1 Monoplex corrugatus
TACGAGGTAATCCATGTCCTGTGAAATGCCTGGACAGTACTGACCGGATGTCCTACACATCGGTCATGTACTCTACGACCTGACCACCATTATTACGTGTCCAGCCGTAGGAATTGTCCCCCCACTCTGGCATTTGAGGGCTGGCCTCGCCTCGTTAGATCAGCGTGGTGGTGGAGGCGTCACCATTCATTTCTGCCTCAGTGGCAACTAGACGTAACGTGTGTATGTATGTATGTGTGTTTGTGTATGTATGTGTGTGTGCGCGCTGGAGCGTTCTTTACCGTCACTCGGTCTCGTACCAGATTTTTTTTTTCTGTATTTTTTATTTAGGTGTTTTTGGTGTCGTGTGGTTTTGATTTGTGTTCGGAATTAATCGCTTGTTTCTTTTTGGTTAAGGGCAGCGAGTGTGTGTCCTGGGATGAATAATAAATCGCCTTCCTCCTCTTTCACTGCTGTCTCTTCTTTCTCTGTCTCTCACACACGCACACACACACACACACACACACACACACACACACACACACACACACACACACACACACACACACACACACACACACACACTAAGAGAAAGAGATCATCCCTAACCCTCCCCTTCTAGCCTTTATCCACTTGCCTTCTCGTCTTGTCTCTGTGCTGATGGTTGCAGATAGAATCTCTGCAATAAAACCAGCCACCAATAATGACAGGATCTTTCCAAGGAATTACAAGGAACACGGTTTCCTTTTTTAAAACGTAAATACAAATTTAAAAAGAAGGAAAAAGAAACCAGTGTATGCGATTAATACAGGCTTCCATTCGCAAAAAGCACCTTTTCGTCAGGTGAGTTTACAGAGGCTTCCTGTATCACTGAATCACTAACATTTTTTCAGGGAATATACTCGGTGTGAATCAGCTCCCATTCTTTAGACCTTTCTTTAAAATCCAGTTCTGTTTAGTAGACCAAATCTCATTCACCCGAGAGCTCATAGCGGACATGGGCAGCTAGATGCCTCGTACAGACACAAACAAGTTTTTTTTAATCGCTACAGCCGTTTCGGTCAATAAAAACTCAAACACTACCGTCGCACTTTCAACTTTTGAGTCCGGGGAAGCTTAGAGAACAGCAAAGGGCACACCTGTTATCGAATTTGTCATCGTAAAAATTAGTAAAAGACGGCACTTGCTGGTCAACAAAGGCCGACGTATACACTATCCTGTGAACGGAATGGGTTACAGGTTCGGGATGACTGCTCTCTCTTGTTTCTTTAGTTAAAGAGCGAGCAAAGGGAAGTCATCCTGGTGGGGCCGCGGGGGACAAAATGAAAGCCGTGATTCCCGTCTCGCTCTGCCAGTTTCTGAAGCGATCTTAACAGTTTTGGTTCTCTTTGGTTGCTCATATCTTTTTTTTTCTTCTTCAGAGCTTGTCTGTCGGTATCTCACAGTTTAAGAACCAGCTTTAAATAACGATCGTCGTTTGAAGCTAAGCCAGTCACGAAAATAGCCTGATGTTGATGTGAAGAGTTGAAGTAGGCTGTTCATGAATTCCATAAAGCACACGAAATGCTAAATGAAAACGGGTGTTAATCCACATAAAATACGCTAAAATCCTTAAATTGTATTCAGTCAATACGGAACGGAAAACCGGAGGGAGTGGAACAGACACATTGCACATAGCGGGTGAGAGAAAAGCAAACTAGAGTTGTATGTCATTGTGCACATCATTATAATCTAACTTTTAAAACGCACTAATCAATCTTTACTAGTTTAGTGTTGTTGTTGTTGTTATTTCAAGGGATTTTGGTTGGGTGCATGTAAGTATGAAATAGGAAATCTTCTCTTAACACTGGTTTAGTCACTTACAGTTCGGTCTTGGTGTGATTTAGTAGGTACACTCAAGAATAGGGCAACGTTTGAGACTTCTGTATTACTATTAAAATGGTTTATTGATGTGATAGGTTCATACTGTAAAACCCACAAAGACCGTCATTCGTACACTGGCCATAGTTATAAGTCACAGTGGACGCTGTACTGCAGACAGACATTAATATAACAATGACTGGGCACGAGTATTTTTAGGATTTCTGTTTAAAGGATTTAGAACAACAGTCATTAGAGGCTGACGTACGTCAAATGTGCTCAAAGGTTTGGTTGTGGTGTGTGTTGTGGTGTGTGTGTGTGTGTGTGTGTGGTTTTGTGTGTGTGTGTGTGTTGTGTGTGTGTGTGTGTGTGGGGCGTGCGTGCGTGTGTGTGTGTGTGTGTGTGTGTGTGTGTGTGTTTTGTTTTGTTTTGTTTTGTTTTTTGAAGTTTTAGATGATGGTGTCCCCATTCTCGGAATAAATGTCATCTACAGTGATGCCTCGTATACCTTGTGATGGACATAATCCAAAGCGATCGTGGCGTTGATCGAAGACCAGCATCAAGTACAAAGCAACGATAACCAGTCGCCGTGGTGTAGTGGTTAGCGCAACGGACTACTGACTTGAAAAGTTGTGGGTTCGAATCCCCATCAGCCCCTTCAAAAATCATCGTGGGATTTTCGGCCGTAACTGATTCCTACCCAGAGTTGGGCGTGCTATGGGCTCATTGGGAAGACTGGGACCACACAATCGAGTCTCATCCACTTTACCGATGCGTCATTGAAGGTGTGCTCAAATCTTCTGACCAGCGTCGCAGGAGTCTGTAACTCTCGGTCCTGGTTGACGTCAGGATATTATGACAGTAAGCGTAGAGTACAGCCCTGTTACACAATCTCCATCCTAGATGGAACTCCGTAGCATCATGATTATCATCCTCACTGACATCATCATCATGGCATTTTAAAAAGTGTGCCAGCTTCTGCGGCCATTCAGGAAGTGTAGAAAATGCGACAAAAAAGTGAGCTGCTCAACACCCCCTCTCCCCTGAAAATTTTTTTTTTAATTTTTAAAAGTGCAAAGCAACGTGTTTCATTACTGTACCAAACCAGAAAGGATCGAAAGAGAAAAGGGAGGTGAACATATGAGGCTTCACGTTTGTCTTCATTTTCACCATAATTCTTGGGACGAGGGTGTGTCATTACCAAATATTAATTTAAACTGCAGAAATGTTCTATGCAGCTTGCCAAGAAGCATACATCAAAACTTAAAATGATACACAAGATTTGTATATCTCTCAAGCACGGCAGACGATCAGTTCTTAGATCATCAGTAACACAATCACCGAAACATTGCGACCTTGTAGTTTGCAGCTTGCCTGCCTCAGGGACTCCTGAAGTTGGGGCGTATACAGCTTCGGCTACTGGCAGGGCCACGGCTATACGAATGGGTTGAAGGATAGAGGCCTGACAGTGTGCCATCCACTGATCTTAATGGCTGGGGAGGTGGGGAGTGGGGAGGGGGGTAGCAGGATAGGCATAGAGCTAACAAATTAATCCCGGAAAATAAGACTTGTTACATCGAATACAGAGACTGGCCAGAATATACAGAAATGGAAAACCTCCGTTGCTGCCCCACATGATATAAATGATATAATAGGCAGTAATTGATGGCAAACGTTAAATGAAGATTAGATAACAAGGGAAACTCAAACGATACGAAAGTGGTCAGCTGTATCTCGACATCACGTGCTCAGTCTTCCGTCACAGAATTTAAGACTTGGCTCTTCGACAGTGTAGAATTGTAAGACAGTAACATACGCATTTTGTGTCTAAACAGAAGTTGACGTCCGTATGTCTCAAGAGACCATGGATCTACACCACTTGTATGTCTGTTTACAGTAGTGTTTGTTTGACTGACCAGACCAAGTTATGAATGACCATGATCCACCTGAACATGTTTAAACCTTCTGTAAGTTGAATGCTCTTAACAGAAAAAAGGGAAAAGAAGAAGAAAAGAAAGAAAGGAAAGAAGAAAAGAAGGAAGGAAGAAAGTCAGACTGTCCTCAATTTTTAGCAACAACTTTTCCTTCCACTTATAAAATAGGGTTGTGAAATGGAAGGCAAGATCATTTCTGGGATATTGCGCAGGCACTTAGCCTAGATACAAACAACTGCGTGGGCTGCAATTGCAGACGATTAACGTAAGTACACCCAATCATTTGTATCCTCACTCTGATAAGTGCTTGTGTCCAACACGAAGAAGACATGTGATGATGTTAGAGGCTGCATGTTGTGGAGAGTGACGAGTGACATGGAGGTCATTATCTGGCCGGCATTTAGCCAGCCCTCGTTGAAGCTCGTCAACCATCTTCCTAATTATCTGTAACGCCATAACCAAGACCACTTTTGTCAATTTGCCTCTTGCTCTCATTTTGTGATGCGGCTTCTTCCCTGTCACTGGCCATTAAGTGTTCTCACGAAAGAACTGTTCGTACTTGAGAAATGCTCCTGGCGTTTTCTGTGCCTGCTATAGCGTTTAGTCAAGTACGCTTTTGGAAAATTCAGCCTGAACAGTGCTTTTCCTTTTTTTCAAACTTATTTTTAATTCGTCTTTGACAAAACACAAATAAAGACATGGTTTGCTGAACATTGTTACAATATCATTGAGAAAACGGAACAAGATTTATATACAATGGATTGAGCAAATCTGATATACATACATCATATCAACTAGTCTGCTACATGTTTTTTTTTTAAACAATACAAAGTCATTTAATTTATACAGTTTCAGATTTTAGTTGGTGGTGGTGGTGTTTGTTAACAATACTTTTCCTGTTACAGCACAGCACGTCTTAAATTATCTACATTTTATGAGTGTGTATACGACTGATCACGTCTTGAGCATATAGATTTTTTTTCCTTTATTCTATTATGAAATTATATACACTAATGTAAATATTTTGAAAAGATGCCCGTTTTAATACACTGGTTTTAAAAAGTTCGACAGGACATATGTTAATAATATCGTTGAGGTGGGAGGCAGAGAAATACTAAGCATTCTTTTCTCTTACATTAAACAGATTGAGACTGATTGTTATTGTTATTATAAGTGTTGTTGTCGTCGTTGTAGTCGTCATCGTTATCGTTGTTTATGTTTTTGTTATAACATTCCAGTTGCAAAAAAAATTACAAGCACTTCAGATTATATCTCCGCCAAGGTCCACACTTAGCGTAAAGTATATTTTGTTTGTTGCGAACTAAAATATATCTAACATGAGAAAGACAAACCCGGTGTTTGCTTAAAAGTTATTTTAATAATAATAATAATAATAAACATAAACAAACAACATATGAAACGGGGGAGGATGAACAGTCGGGGACATTTTTAACGCACAACACCGTCAGTGCATGTTTTCATAGTGACTCACAGTCATTACTCCACGGGAGACAACTGGCGAGATACCATTTCTTCTTGTTCCGGTTCCGCTTGGCCACAGCAGTAGAACAGGACGAGGGACGGGAACGACTCATCTTCGTATCACACGTAATGAAAGTGAGATGATAATTGGACCTGACCTGATACAAGTCGGGCCAATTATTGCAATTATATGGCCATTGAGAAGCTTCCCGTCTGAAGTTAAGCGAAGTGGAGACAGGGAGATGACTCTAGAGACTTAATTATGATGAAAAGACTGCGCTAATTATCTCAAAGTATCAACCACAACGACATAGTAAACACCAAACCGAAACAAGATAGACAGTAAAGACCACACGAGTTAGACAGTAAAGACCACACGAGTTATCTCCAAAAATACAAACCAAAACAGGTGATACATGCCACACTAATCATTACCATTCCCTGGCTCTTTTAAAACATACAGATAATTTCCTTTCTTTCTTTCTTTCGTTTATTTTTTGATTGTTTGTTTGTTTGTTTGTTTGTTTGTAAGCTACTTTTTGCGTTATTATAAGATTGAAATCAAGTCCTTCTTGTTTAACTTTCTACATTCCTGAAATTGGGTCTGTCTTGTTCAACTTGGCGTGATTTCTTGAAAGTGAAATTGAGTTTTTCTCGTTCAACCTTGTATGAATTCTTGAGGTTGATAAAGTGTTTGTCTTGTTCGATTTTGTGTGATTCCTTGAGATTAAAATGGGGTCTACCTTTTTTTAATTTGTGTGATTTCTTGAGCTTGAAATGAGGCCTGTCTTGTTCAGTCTTGTGTGATCCTTTGAGATTGAAACTGGGTCTGTCTTGTTCGACACAGGTTTGAGATTGAATTTGGGTCTGTCTTGTTCGACCCTGTGTGATTCCATGAGATTGAAAATGGGTATGTCTTGTTCGACCCTGTGTGATTCTTTGAGATTGAAATTGGGACTATCTTGTTGATCTTTGTGTAATTTTCTAAAATTGAAATTGGATCAGTCTTGTTCAACATTGCGTGATTCGCTGAAATTGAAATAAGGTATGTCTTGCTCAACCTTGTGTAATCCCTTAAGATTAAATTCAGGTCTGTCTTTAGCTCAATTTTGTGTGATTCCTCGTTACGGCCAGACGTTTTAACAAATCTTAGATAAACAAAAAAAATCAATTTCAAAATGAGAGAGATTAGTTAATTTGCAACTCTTGTCTCCATTTCACTTCACCATCCCATATCTGTTTTGTCAGGGACTGTACCTATATATTTTGTTGAAAAGCATGGGTGCCGGTTATGAAGAGAATAAATCACATAAATCTCGCGTGTAAGTGTAGAAATTCTCTCTCTCTCTCTCTCTCTCTCTCTCTCTCTCTCTCTCTCTCTCTGTCTGTCTGTCTGTCTCTCTCCCTTCCATCATCCCTCGATCCCTCCATCCCTCCCCTCTGACAGGAGATTCAAGATTTTATACTGACACAGACAGTGATTGAAAGCACCAGATGTCATCATCGCAGCTGCTCCGTGGTATACCAAATCAAAGGGACCAGATGCCGATAAACGTGTAGCTCAGCCGATACCGTGGCCTGCCATCCACAGTATAATCCATACCCGTTGACACTCACCCCTTTGATCTCTGTTTGCTCACTGATCTCCCGTTTCCAATCAGTTTTGAGAGGGATGTCAAGATGAAAAGAAGCGACAAAATACTGACTGTGTATCACAAAAATGTACCGTGATAAGAGTCTGAAATTTGAGAGTTATAGAGCAGTCTGTTGTACTGTGTTTTATCTGCAGTCTAAAATCGGTCCTGATCATTATATTCTTCTTCTTATGCAGACTAGAGCTCTTGCGAGCACTCCCTGTCTCAGCATATAAATTTATACAAACCGGCCTACCTCGCAGAAGGAGGGGAGTTTTGTACTTATTACCCCTTCCCCCCCCCCCCCCCCCCCCCGCCTTAATAACAGTAATAGTCCGTCTCTGGCGAGCAAGGAGAGAATGTGGAAGGAATACAGGTGAAATATCTGGAAGGTAGAAATAAGAAAGAGCCCAGTGAGGAAAGGAGAGCATGACAGGAAAGAAGAACCCCGAATTATTTAAAAAAAACAATGTAGACAGCTTCTATGGTGCCAAAATAGAAGGGGACCTTACTTTCTGCATCTGAAGTGCCCCACTGCGGGTATCAATATCATATACATATGTATACATATGCACACCTGGATACACTAGCTGTAGCTCTCTGTCTCTCTCTGTATCTCTCTCTCTGTCTCTCTCTCTCTCTCTGTCCTGCTCACTCTCTCTCTCTCTCTCTCTCTCTCTCACACACACACACACACACACACACAGAGACACACATACACACACAAAAACACACACACAAACACACACATATATACAGACAGACACACAGACACACACGGTCTCCACACAACACAACACACACACAACACACACAACACACACACACACACACACACACACACACACACACACACACACACACACACACACACACACACACACACACACACAACACAACACACACAACAACACACACACACACACACACACACACACACACACACACACACACACACACACACACACACACATATCACATACACAATACGGGAGGAGGGGGTGGTTCCCGGGACAGAGATACGCCACCTGTCAGTCTGAAACAACATATGCTCCAACCCCTTGTAACCGTAAGTTTGTGTAGAAAGAAAAAAAAAGCGTACACTTTTTGTTGAAGCTGGGCAAGCCATAGACACAGATAATGGGCAAGCAGTGAGGGTGAGTGAGTGAGTGCTAGGGAGGGAGATGGGGTAAGGGGTGGGGTGGTGATGGACAGGAAGGGGGGGAGAGGACGTGCAGGTGGAGAGGGATGGTGCGATAGTAGGGGTGTGTGGTCAGGCGTCAAACTGGAGGTGAGGACAGAGCTGATGACCACATGGTGAACACGACAACGGTCAGCAACGCCTCCCACCTGACGCAGTCTTTCTCCCTCCTGTCTGATCCTCCTTTTATCCTCTTCCCTTTTCCCTCTCCAGTTGTTCCTTCTTATCCATGTCAAGCCGCTCCCGTAAAACGTGGTTTAACCCTTTGACTCCCGCACCCTATTCACCAACTTCCTACCGAAGCTGGTGGATAGGGTTAGGAAATCAAAGGGCTAAGTTTTTGCTTTGCTATCACGGTTGACAATGCAGGATGCTGGAGAACAGGGTGCTGGAGTCAAAGGGTTAAAAAAAAAATGCTTATGTTGACGATGAAACAAACAATGCGATGACTTAAAACAATATGTGTAGTGGTAACATGAATTATGATAACGTAGTCTTACTTTACATCACGGAATGAACAGTTTGATATGTGTTCAAAAAGATAATATCTAATTTCAATATAAAAAAAATTGAGAAATGCCAGTCTTTGAATAAAAATGAAAATCAGAAACGCACAGAAAGAGAATGAGAACGTTTGTATACATGTTTGATTGACAAATCCAAGATACGTTTTCTTACTTTTTTTTCTCCGATTTCTTGTTTTGGGAGAGTTCGTCGTTCTTCGCCAATCTGCTAGAGATGCGTTGGTGAACTCCTTAAGCCTGTACAGTTCCTTGTGGGACTTAAATTGGACGGAAGACGAGATCTCCGTTCTTTATCAAACACCATTCTGACATTGTCATTATTGCACCACGAAGATGAAAAGTTGGATGCGGTAAGACTGAACCCGAAATTCTATTTGACAGACGCCTGGCGCCTTGCAGTGACCAGACATGTATCAGTAGTGGCTGTTTGATTCAGAATCGTGTACGTCCGTTTCTGTTAGAAGGCGCCTTAACCCTTTGACTTCCGCACCCTGTCCACCAACTGCAAAAACTTAACCTTTTGACTCCCTCACCCTGTCCACCAGCTTTCTGCAGGAAACTGGTGGATAGGGTGAGGGAGTCAAAGGGTTAAGTTTTTGCTCTGCTAGCATGGCTGACAGTGCGGGGTGCTGGTGAACAGGGTGAGGGGTCAAAAGGTTAATCTGACAACAAGAAGAAGCACACATGTACCATTTACGAGGGCAGTGGCATAAGTATATCAATGCCTTTTTCAGAATTGTACACGTCCTCGGTCTTCTCTTCCCACACACCCACACTCTTCTTTGTGGTTGTTGTGGTGAAGAAAGCATCTTTCCTGACAAGAAGAACATTCCTCTAAACAGGCCAAGGTGCATCTGTTGAGCGTTTGGTCCACACCTGTTGAACGGAGAATTTTGTTTCTAAAAATAGTATCAGCCGCAATAACTTGGAGCATTTGCAAACTGAAAGCTGTCAGTGAAGCTTAAAGTTTGAAACTTTCATATGTAAAACTGGAAATAGTGTTGTCATGCTCGGATGATTCATATTTGCTAACACTGCAAATTGCATGTAACAGAAGGACGCAGATGTCCAAACGCTAAGTAGTTAAGACAACCGTCACAAAGATGGCTTGGTCTGGAGGCGTCAGACCCCTTTGGAGGTGCCAGTTCAAGCCCAGATGCAGGAGAAAGAAATGGCGGCAGCAGAAGTACATGTAGGAGTCACGATCTAGATGCAGCCTGGCCCACGTAGAGTGTTAGGAGTTTATTGTCGAAACACTTGCTTCGGGGGGTGAGGGGTGGGCGGGGATCATCCCCTCCGTACCCATGCTGTCCACCTCCTTCCAAAGGATTTTTTCCACTACCAAACGCCATGTGATCGAAGGATCCAAATTCACCATATCATAGC
>JAPXFY010000015.1:25493542-25528542 GCA_030674185.1 Monoplex corrugatus
TTTCACCTCCCCCCCCTTCTTTCTTTGTCTCTCTCTGTCTCTTGTGTGTGTGTGTGTGTGTGTGTGTGTGTGTGTGTGTGTGTGTGTGTGTGTGTGTGTGTGTGTGTGTGTGTGTGTGTTGTGTGTGTGTGCGTGCGTGCGCGCGCGCACGTGAGTGTGAGAGCGTGTGTACGATATGTTGCCATCATTTAAAAAAATGAGTGTCATGGAAAATGGCGATCGAATACCAATTAATGCTGGGAGCCATTTCTGTCTCTTTCTAGCTTCTGTCTTCTTTCACTGATTGAACGAACACACCTTGTCTCTGTTTAGTGCCGGCTTTTATCCCCATTTGGGGCCTGTGTGTACTGGTACAAATTCCACCACCATGCATCAGCTTTGAGCGGAAGACGTCCAGGGATTGTGGGAGAGTTTAATGTCTTGCGACCAGCCTTTTCAAGGGCTTGTTACAGCTCGCTTTTAAGGCTGTTTCCAGCGCTTTCAACACCAGCCTGCTAACGCCAAGGCCATGAATCCCCGTCACACATCAAAGCCCTGGAAGAGCAGAGAAATATCCATAAAAGTTTTGTCAGGAAACAAAAGGGAAGAACCATAAAGCTTGTGGTCAGGAACGATTCCTATACGCGACACGGCGGCCAAAAGACACAACAGGCTCAATGGACGACACCTCCAGCTTATAATAAAGCAGGGAATGGCGTTAGCGAAGTTATTAGACCCCGTCTTCGTATTGAGGGCCAGGCGAGAATAGCAAGCTTGATTTCACACTCACTGTCTTGTTGGAGAGTTATGACGGCAGGGTTTTGTTGGGGGAGGTGGGGGAGGGAAGAGTTGGGGGTGGGGGTAGCAGCTTGGCGTTGTGGAGGAACCATTCGTCTTCCTCGATCGTCGAAGCCGTTCGTCAAACCATTCATGTGGCGAGCAAAGACACGTGTTTTGAGCGATCTTTGAGAAGGGGACCAACAAATTCTGGGTGGTGGTGGGTTGTTCACAATGACCTTAGAGGACAGTCGGCCCACAGCAGGTCTCAGGGAAAAGGATAGGAGCTTGTAGTAGGTAGGACCACCGCCTATTACAGCGTGTGTAACATAGGCTGACAAGCTGCATTTTGGCTACTTTTCACATCGGCCTGGCTGACAATATATTGCACCTACACTTGTAAAAAATATATCAGTGAATAAAACAATCCTTCTACCTTCTTTCTTGTATGTTTATGCGAGAGAATGTGGACGAGTATTTCCGATGTAAGCTGAAACCTGAGCTTGGATATCGCGTGCAGCAAACCCCGCGGCCATTTTTTTTTCACACCTCGCGCCGGCCTGTGTTGGGGTACTCCGCTAGAATGCTCACGGATTCTCCGCAAACCGACCAATCAGAACACATGTACTATCGATGGAAAGGTGTGGATTTCCTCTACACGTTGGTGTAATTTTCGTATTTATTTGTTTACAATTCAGAAGGTTTCCAAGAGGTTGAAAAATCGCTTCTTTTCAACGTATAGCGAAATTTTACTGCTTCGTTCAATCAGATCAACCTATATATCGACGGAAAGCTTGATTTTTCCTCTTTAAAATGGTATATAACTTGACCCGGAAGTCGTTGCCGCGTTGAGTCCGTGTGGAAGAAAAGGGAGAACCCGGTGCGCGGTCACACTGACAACATGGCTGAGCCAGCAGATGCAGCCGGCGTGCATGGCACCTCTCGTGTTTTCGAGTCGATTACCCCATTACTTCGTAAGTAATGGAAGTCTACCACCTGGAACTGTTGATTAGTTATCATATTTGATTTCCTTTGTGATTACAGTAATGTTTTAGGCTGAAATCGTCGCATAATTGTCTCTCAGTTTACGTGTACCCGAACCGGAAGTGGCAAAGTCGATCGAAAGACTGGGAGTACAGGGCTGGCTATGAAATCGCAAAATAACTCGGAATTCGTGCGATATCTTTCTATAGACCCCCATTGTTTTTGAAGAAAGATGCCTTAAGGATCTTACGATTTTTTGGAGAGTCGTTTTATGTAGTTCCTCTATTTTTAAATGATGTTTTGTTCGACATTTCACTGATCAGGAACGATAACTCGGGAAGCGTAGCAGACGAATTTTTTCAGTTTCGAAGAAACACATGTTGGTTTTTCAACATGCCTTCACCCTTCTCCTTTTATACACGTGTATATGAAACTTAATCCGTTTTCCGGGAGAAATGGTAAGACTGGAGGAAGCGATAAGATTCTACTCCTCAATGGTTGAGGAGGGACAGGGATCATGGTGTGCATGCAAGAAACAGCAACTTGAGTTTCAACTTTCATAATTTTTCAAAGGCATGCCAGGTCAGAGCAGATCAACCACATGCAGTGCTGTGCTGATAACTGAAGTGAGGTAGCTGCTAAAACTGAGTTGCTCGTGACTAATCTATAAATTCAGTTTTCTCAACACTTTGTAATGAAACTAAAGTGCGCTGAATTAAATTAATTTATTGTTTGCAAGGGGATGAGCAGTATACCTTGATTCTGAAACGACTGGAGCCACGGAAACGGGGTCGGACTAGTTTGCAAGAGAAGTTGCAAGTGCCCATCAACAATCGCCTACTCCTTCAACTTCATCTTGCAAGACAAGACTCCAGCTGTCCTGTTGCAACTATCCAGACACTGTTCGATGAACTGTGCACTGCAGCAGAGGTTCCTGGTGGTCATGTAGCTCGCCACTTGATACAGACCAGTGTTTATCAGCTCGAGTCTCAGTGCTCTCAAGTGGACAGTCAGCAAGTAGATATGTTCCTGAGCGAAAACCTGGACAAACTTCAGTGGCTTGGAGAATATTCAAAGAAATATTCAGTGTCACTGGATCTTCTCCTTTCCATTTCTTCTGGCCATGCTGACAACATTTCTGCAGTGGACTACATTCCAAATGGCCTCTTAAATGAACTGAACATTTACAGAAACAGGAATAATTTTCGAACAGAAGTTCTGCTGCTATGGTTGCGCGCACTGTGCACAGACTTTGCAGAGATGAACTGCAGCCAACTGAACAAACTTCTGAAGAAGGTCACCACTACGCTGAAACAACTGCAACGACGTAAAGGAGATCCTGGTGGCATTTCTCAGTTGCAAGAGTACAAAGACAGCTCCTGCCTGTTGTCATCACCATCTGATTCAGGTAGAGAGGCCACTTCGACTCTTTCACATTCTGGTGAAGCATCATCATCAAGCCTATTGTCTGCATCGGCAGTTGTGAGCTATCCTGTTGGGCCTTTGTCACATCCCTTCAGCCAGTCACCTTCATCAGGAGGAAGCCTGCTCAGTTCCACCCAGGAAATTTCATTGTTGCAAGCCCCATCAACAGAATCTGAACAGCAAGATACTCTGCTTCCAACTGTTCCACAGCCACATCCTGCTTGTCCACAGTCGGCATCGTCTTCAACGCTGATGGGCATAAATGACATGCTTGTAAAAGAAACAGAGGTGACCACTCTGAGAGAAATCATTGGTGAAAGAGACCAGACTATAAGGGGGTTGAAAGAGGAGGTCAGCAGGCTTTTGAAGACTGAACAAAGTTTAAATGAGAAGCTCAGAGCTGCAAGGGAAAGTGAAAAGAAACTGACACAGCAGCTGCAAGAAAAGAGAAAAGAATGTAGTACTTTGAAGAAGGCAAATTTGTACAGACGTTGCTCCAGGCTGAAGAACACTGTCAAACAGCAGCAACAACAACTTCGAAACTTCCAAGGCCTACAGGGACGTTTTGAAGAGGAGAAGGTGCTGAAGCGGAGAGCTCAGATTCGTTGCTGCCAGCTTCAAGCTAAAAAGAGGAAGCTTGAGCAAGCTCTTGAAGAAAAGGAGCAAGTCATCATAGCTGTTGAGCAAGAAGAAGGTGCAGTTGCATTTGTCCCTCCAGCAACCAGAGATGCCACTGGAAAGTTCGTGGAGCCTGTGGTGAAGTGCGTGATGGAGCTAGTTGGGGAAAATGAAGTCCCAGCCGGACGCTGCAGCGATGTGATGAGGACAGTTGCAAGGAACATTTTCAACACCACATTTGAAGACTTGGCACTCCCATCGAAAACGTCTGCTTTGAGGTTTGCTGATCAAGTTCATTCAGTCGCACACATGCACATTGCAGAAGAGCTAGCCCTCAAAAAGTATGATCTGCACCTTGATGGGACAAGCAAGAATACGAAGAAGTATGTTGGCATGCAAGTGACATTGCAGGACAAAACCACACTGTCACTAGGTTTTGACCCAGTGGCTCACGAAACTGCACAGACACTGCTTGACCTGGCCCTCAGCAAGCTAACAGAGTTTGCACTGCTTCAATCCCCAGATGATGCTGACCAGCAGCTGAAGAATATGCTGAGGAATTTAGTAGGCATCATGAGTGACCGAGCGGCCACCATGAAGGCATTTGATAACCAGATGGATGAACACATCAAGCGGAATATTGACCCTGCAATTCAAGTGGAGTTTTTACACTGCAATGCCCACTTTTTGCTTGGGCTGACTATGGCAGCAGACAAGGCACTCACAGAGGTTGCTGAGGCAGCTGAACTACAGGGAAAACTGGGCAGAGACGCCATGCCAGCATTTCAGCGCTTCAAAACACATGAGGCTGCTGCTTGCAGGTACGTAATTCTTCCACCAACATAATTATTCCTACAAATTTTATGCTGTTTTTGTAAACATCCTTTAGCTTAAAAAATTGGGGTATTATGTGCAATCTTTTAAATGCATGAAACTGGAGTAGATAATGGCAGAGTGTAATGTTTGCTCTATCAACATTATGCTGTTTTTGTAAACATCCTTTAGCTTAAAAAATTGGGGTATTGTGTGCAATCTTTTAAATGCATGAAAGTGGAATAGATAATGGCAGAGTGTAATGTTTGCTCTATCAACATTACTCATTAGTACAGCAGTTCTCTTCTTTGTCGTCATAAGTTCTAAGAAATATGTAGTTGTGCTCTTTATGATGTTGTTTAGATTTGCTAAATTTTGCTTTAACTGATGATTGAAAAAGGTTGATTATTTTATAAGGTCTGTGGGATCCTACTGTTTTAGATACATCCGCATGGCTTGCGACACTCTTGGACCACGGGGTGATGAGAAGTCGGGCTGCCATCATCTCTGGCTGGCGTTCTGTTCTACACAAGAAGAGTCAAGTGCCATCACAAGCTTCAGGGCCAACCGCTTCAACAACTTGTTCAGCGCGGCTGCAGCATTGATCCACCACAGACAGCACATCATCAGCTTCTTCGAGCATCGAACTGCGTCCAACTTGAAGCAGAGGAGTGTGGAGGCTGATGCCAGGTGATTACTGGGAGAGATTTCTGACATCCTTAACCAGCCCCCTTCCCCCACCTCCTAATTTCCCCAAGCACTTCACCCCTTGTTTCTAGCCCACTCTGTTCCCACTTCCATGTATTAGTTTTATTTCATTACTTATTCCCTATTTTGTAATTTTCTTCAAACTTACTTTTCTCCTTTTGATCAGTACTAATTTACTTACACACACATCTGTTCTTAATTCCACAATAATATGGATTATGTACACTTGTATGATCGTGTAAGAATTTTGAATTATATTCACACAATGGGGGCCGTGGCACAATTCACACAAGTCATGCTTGTTCTGTTTCACTTTCAGGTGTGATCAGCTTGCTGTGATGTTACTAGGCCTGGCCTTGATGTACGTGTATGTCTGTGGGCCCTTCTGGTGCTTGGTCAACAGCGACGTCCACTACCTTGACCAGTACATGTACATCCAGCCACTCTTCTTCTTCCTCCGTCAGGTGGAGGATCACCCAGAAATTCTGCTTGGGGGCCCAGATGAACTTCCACATGAAATTGAGTCCTTCAGGATGTGCGCACCAAGGACACCAACAGCTGAGTCAGTTCTCCGCTTCAAAGAGACAGTGGCTGCTGCTGACAGAGAGCTCCTCCACAGTGTGTTGAAGGCATTGGCGATGCACTTCAGGAGAACAATGGAACGCCAGCTTGCTGATTTTCTCTGCGACGGCAAGAACGGACATGCACCTGACGAGGAGGCAAGGCAGCGCATGGAGCACTGCCAGCTCACAAACCTGCTTGGAGAGGCCTGTTTTGCTGACCTGGACTACTCCAGATTCAAGAATAGAGCTTCAACACTGCACCATCACAGCACATTGAATCTGGGGAAGAGGAACCACCCTATTTCTCGATGGCTGTCCAGAAAACCCCCAGAAGAACAGTCGCTTCTGCTGGCGAAAGCACGCAAACTTGCCCCAGGCATGAGGACAGCGAACAAGCAGAAGCAGTTGATTGTTCTTGAAGAACTGAATGAAGCCATGCAGGAACAGGAAAGGAACAAGGCGGCAAAAGAACAAAAACTGCTGCAGGCAAAGCACAAGGTGATGGCTGACATTCAAGCTCAAGGAGGTGCATGCAAGACAAGCGAAGAGGTTGAGAACCTTCTTGAAAGCTGTTCAACCAAGACAGTGAAGACTGCTGCCATGAAGCTGCAGTGCAGGTACTACAGGGAATTCTTCGGAGCAAAGCTTCCCTTGACTAACCTGTCTCCAGAGCAACTAGCGGCAAACTTGAGCGAGTTCCTGCAGACCAACTTGCCAGCCAATGCTGACCCCATGCCTGTAGTTGATGCTCCAGATGAGGATGAAGAGGAGGATGCCCTTCCTGTTCCAGAAGAGCTGGAGAACGACACCGACACTTTTGACTTCCAGTACACTGGCCAAGGACAGTCTGTCGCAGTATATTACGATGACAGGTTCTATTTAGGACAAGTCCTCATGGTCCATCGACCTGACCTCGCAGATGTGACGTTCATGGAACAGCGAGGTGAAGAAAACGTCTTCAAGTGGCCCTCATCCGACACCATCGAACAAGTTGCTGCTTGTTTTGTGTTTTTCTCTGACTTTGACCTTGTCGAGAAACACAGGGTGTGGGCAGTCAGAGAGGCAGAGTGGGCATCCATGAAGAGGAGGTGGAGGCAGTTCCTGCAGCATGCAGAACAGCTCGACGCGTAGTTGGGCACCAGTTTGCATCCTGTTCCCCGTGAGCCATCATCCACATTTATTTCTCAGATCTGACTGCTTCAGTATTGACAATATATTGTGAACAACTGTCCCTGACTTAAATCAGCCACCTTTGACACACCAGACCCAGTCTACCAGCCACTAGAGTGTCATTGTCTTCATTGACTATGAAGGACAAACAGCATCATTGTGAGCATGTTCTCTGTATTGACTTTGTAAGGTGTGTTTGACTTTGAGGTGGTCAGGAGATTACTTTTCTGCAGCAGCCAGGATACCAGAAATTAATACATGAAATGTACCACACTTGAAATTACCCAGACAATTTGGTAGTGAGTATTTGAAGTCTTTTCTCCTTTTCATGGGTATATTTGTCTACATTTTATCCAGTTGATCTTGCATTGGCTTTGACTTTGTGCCTTTCATCTCCCTTAATTTTCAGTATATTATCTTTTAACAAAGTTATTTAGATAGCTGGATGTCTGCTGAATCCACTGATATAAGTATCATTCCTGTATCTTTATTAGTTCTCAAGATACACTCTGTTTTGTGTTCGTCATGTGTAAAATCAGTGATCGGACAGCTGCCAAAATGGCTTTTTTCCTCATTTTTAGAGCCTTTAGTCTTCAAAACCAATTATAGGACAGCTCTGGAAAAAATCAGGTGCACTGTGCATGTTATTGGGAGCTTGGAGGTAAATTTGCAGCCTTGGTTGAGCATTACATTTGAAGATCTTGGTCCCCAAAAGTCGCCGATTATGCATTTGATGAAAAACGCCATTATTTTAGCTATTTCAACAGTGAATATCTCAAAAATTAATAAAGATATTTTTTTGAAATTTTGCATGTGCTTTTGTCTTGTTATTTCCTTTCTAAAAATGTAAATTTTATTATATTTAGTTGAAGTTAAAAATTTGGCTGGTCCTACCTACTTGTAGTCAGACCAATGTGGGGGATGGTCGTGGGAGAGAAAGGGCCCAGTGTCGGGATGGCCATGTGAGAGAAAAGGGGAGGCCGAGATCAAGGACTTTTAGTGTCCGGCCGGGATGAGTGATCAAAGCACGTGCTTCCCACGTTTTGCATGATTAGCTGGCCACTTGGAGGTGTCCTCCCCTCCTTTGGGTGCTTATGGATGGTGGGCGTGGGTGTGAGAGGATTAGGGGGAGAGGTGCTTGTGAAGTCAGTTGTCAGATGAGTGAGTTGTATCACTACCACTGTCCGTCCTGTGTGTCACCGTCCTGTAATCACAGATTTGGCTTGTCTTGCTTGAGTAGCTTGGCACTACTAAGTAACTCGGGTACAAGTTTGTTGTCAGCTAGTGTCTAGTGTTAGGTAAACATACTATGTTATGGCACGAATAAATCTTCCTTTCCCCCGTGGAGATGCGGGGGGCTCTTTCAGTATAGATCTAAATAGTATCCCCACCTTTTGGAAATTCTGTGCTAGAAACTTCCTCTTTTCTGTCACTCTCTTTGTTTTTGCCTTGTTCCTTTACTTTCTGCCATTTCTTTCTATCATTTCTGCCTTGCTGGTCCAGTCACCTGTATGTATTCGATGAAGTCTTATGTACTTTTTCTTAGGATTGATAATTGGGTACATGCATTAAGTGCATTTTTGGCTCTGAGGAAATGAGACATGCGGAAGCACTTTTGGGTTATTTGGGCCCGTTTTTATATATGTTTTAGTGTTCTTATAGTTATGTTTACATCTGCATTCAGGTGTGTTTTTAAATTCCCTGTGCGATAAATTGGACGGAGTGGTCAGCGCCAGGGGCGTCTCCTTGGATTGTGTACGCGAATGCATTGATATGTGTACTTAATTTTCTTTTCCTTTTGTGTGTGTGTGTGTTGAAGTATTGTGTATGTTTTGAAACGGTTATAGCCCTGATATGACTGTACACTGTCGGTAGGCTTTAAACAAAAATAACAGTAACAGTAAGAGTCATATTTGTGGTCTTTAAAATTGGCGAAATGGATCGAGTTAATAAACATAGTTACTGATGCCGATCACATTTCACTGATTGTAGTGCCCCCCCCCCCCCCCCCCCCCCCCCGAAACAGACGTATAGCTACTTTCACTGGTGGAGAGTTCTCTCCTGCCCTGCCCATTCCTATCTATCCCCTCCCCATATCCCTGTCATTTTAGTTTGGTGATATCGATGCAGACGTACAGTGTATAGTTAAACAATGCAAACTTAGAGCAGTTAGGCACCATCAGGCCTGTTTGTACCATTAGGCCTGTTTGTACCGTTAGGCCTGTTTGTACCATTAGGCCTGTTTGTACCGTTAGGCCTGTTTGTACCATTTGGCCTGTATTGTTGTACCATTTGGCCTGTTTGTACCATTGGCCTGTTTGTACCATTTGGCCTGTTTGTACCATTTGGCCTGTTTGTACCATTAGGCCTGTTTGTACCATTTAGGCCTGTTTGTACCATTTGGTTGTTTTGCACCATTTGGCCTGTTTGTACCATTTGGTCTGTTTGTACCATTAGGCCTGTTTGCACCATTTGGCCTGTTTGCCATTTGGCCTGTTTGTACTTAGGCCTGTTTGTACCTTAGGCTGTTTGTACCATTGCCCGTTTGTACCTTAGGCCTGTTTGTACCTTTAGGCCTGTTTGTACCATTAGGCCTGTTTGTACCATTAGGCCTGTTTGTACCTTTAGGCCTGTTTGTACCATTAGGCCTTTTTGTACCATTAGGCCTGTTTGTACCATTAGGCCTGTTTGTACCATTAGGCCTGTTTGTACCATTTGCCGTTGTACATTGGCCTGTTTGTACCATTGGCCTGTTTGATCATTTGGCCTGTTTGCACCATTTGGCCTGTTTGTACCATTTGGCCTGTTTGTACCATTTGGTCTGTTTGTACCATTTGGCCTGTTTGTATCATTTGGCCTGTGTGTACCGTTAGGCCTGTTTGTACCATTAGGCCTGTTTGTACCATTTGGCCTGTTTGTACATGGCTGTTGTATTGGCCTGTTTGTACCATTAGGCCTGTTTGTACCATTTGGCCTGTTTGTACATTTGGCCTGTTTGACTTGGCTGTTTGTCATTTGCCTTTTGTACCATGCTGTTGTACATGTCTGTGTACTTGCCTTTTGCTAACTTTGGCCTGTTTGTACCTTAGGCCTGTTTGCATAATTTGGCCTGTTTGTACTTTGGCCTGTTTGCATAATTTGGCCTGTTTGCATAATTGGCCTGTTTGCATAATTTGGCCTGTTTGTTCCATTAGGCCTGTTTGTAATTTGGCCTGTTTGTTCCATTAGGCCTGTTTGTACCATTGGCCTGTTTGTCCATTGGCCTGTTTGTCCATTAGGCCTTTTTGTACCATTTGGCCTGTTTGTTCATTATGCCTGTTTGTACCATTAGGCCTGTTTGTACCACTTTTTCATAGGCTTTTGTACCATTAGCCCTTTTTGTACCATTAGGCCTGTTTGTACCATTAGGCCTGTTTGTACCATTAGGCCTGTTTGTACCATTCTGCCAGTTTGTACCACTATGTCTTTTTGTACCATTAGGCCTGTTTGTACCACTATGTCTGTTTGTACCATACAGTGTAATAAGAAATAATGAACGTTTAATCAACTTACATGCTACAACACACAGTTTCCACGTTTACTGACAACATGCAGATTTGGTCTTATTGTTTCAAGTCTCTATCGTCTATACAGTCCACGGCGACATCATTTGATATGTACTCTTATGGCTCAACATTCCTACATTATCTGCTTACTGACATTATTTGTCCTTTTTCATGTGTCTTCTTCACACATGTCCAGTAAGGATATTCATATGGATACACCTTTTCCACATTATCTACAATACTGAAGGTGTCTTCTTCACACACGTCAATTAAATATGTTCGTATATAGCGCGCCATTTACACTTCAGTATGTGATCAACTCCTCTTTATTTTCTCTCATTTAGTATGGCATGAAACTTTTTTCTTTTTGTTTATAAGCGAGCTGGTTGGGTCATTTGACCGAGATGTGAATTTAAGATCTGATATCTCTAGTTCAGTCCTAGCCAGCAATACTAAATGACTGGCCTATTCGCTGCCCATCTTACCGCCATTCTTGGTAGTGTCAGCTTTGTGTTTCATAGTTCCCTCTTCCCCCTCCCCTTTTCAGGACCCTGCCAGCACTTAGATTTTGTGCAGGCTTACGAAATCTGCCGGATAATTGCTGGCAGATTTGTTTGGAGCGCATGTGGAACTGTCCTGGTTCGATGAATCTCTCTTGAACAACTCCAGACTCGCATTTAGCGTACGAAATATCAGTATTTGATCCCTTTCACCACTTCTGTCTCCCGACACTGTCAGGTCTTTTTCTATACAAATGCCAGACCGAAGACGTTGAAAGAGCGCGCTGAGACCATCCGTCAATTCACCATCCTCTCATCAGACATCCCT
This sequence comes from Monoplex corrugatus, assembly GCA_030674185.1. Taxonomy (NCBI): domain Eukaryota; kingdom Metazoa; phylum Mollusca; class Gastropoda; order Littorinimorpha; family Ranellidae; genus Monoplex; species Monoplex corrugatus. Next base: position 25,504,953 of record JAPXFY010000015.1, read on the forward strand.
CTAACGAGTCTTGAACATTGGCTAGTGTTATCCCTGTGGGTGTTATAACTCTTGAGAAGGCTCGAGACTGATTCCGCTGTCCAACCTAATGCGTTTTCACTTTTGCCCACAAGTGAATGAAATTACATCCGCCGCCAGACGGCTCTCATCGGGTCGTGCAGGCGACCAGGGGATGCTCCTTTAGTCTGTCTCCATCTTTTCCTCCTCGCGCGCTTCCCCTTCAGCGCGCTCACGGAGTCTTCCAACTCCCAGGGCATCGCTAAATCTCTTCCCGCCTCGCTCCTTTTTAATTCCGGAGCCCCCTCCGCCGAGCCGCTCATCTTTTTAACCTTTCTCTGACAAAATTCCAAGCAGGTTCTAATCCTGCGGGAGCCATCCTAATCCCTTGAGCGATGCAAATCTGGCGTAATGGACCCAAGACTCCCCCCTCCCCCTCCCCCTTCCCCACAACCCTCCAATCAAGACGGTTTAAGTCAAGGGGTTGGTCGTTGGGTGTCCAGCCCCATCTCTTCACGGAAAAGAAGACACAACGTTGGTGTGGAAAAACTGAGGCTTTTAACCCTTTCGCTCGGTCATCCTGTCCACCAGCTTCTACTAGCTTCATTACTACAAGAAGCTGGTGGACAATGTGAGGGAGTGAATGGGTTAACAGAAGGGACTCATCCTTGAGCCTCAACAAGCCGGAGAGAGGGGAGTGGGCCAGGGGAGGATAATTGGAGTGATCAAGGAGAGTGATCCCCCTTGTGGGCGGGCAGGGGAAGAATAGGATGGGAGGAGTTTGGTGGACACAAGAAGAGCTGGTGGGGACAAAGCGCTTCACAGGAATTCCGCCTTGCCCGCCGCGGCTCATCTTTTGTCCGCCGTTTTGTTCAGTGGCGGGGAAACAGCGCACCGCGACACCTGTAAGTCAGACAAACACAACAGCTCCAGGGTGGTCTCCCTCCTTTCCCTTTCCACAGGCGGGAGCGCCGAGAGAGTAGTCAGTCAGTTCCTTGGTGGACGAGTTGTCCGGACTGTAGAGGCCCACGCCCACTGAATGTGTTGCTTATAACAAAATAAATAAACGAATACATAAAGTAGGCCGAAAACTCAGAATCCATCACATTCAGCTGGCATTGCGACTTTCAGAGAAATCACACTTTGGAATGACTGTCTTTGAAAGTGGCAATAAAAGGAAATAAAACCAAAGGAAATAAACTAAAAGAGGAAATTATTAGTAGCCCACAACTTGTTCCCTGCCAGAATGGTATATCTTTCTCAGTTCCTTTTGCGATACTCTGATTTTGAAGAAAACCTTCGATTATAATCTATCCGTATTAGCTCTGTCATCCTACCAACATAGCGGCCTACCAGATTTCTACAGTAGAGACCAACAAAGAGATGTCATAACTAGTCCCTGTTACAAACTCCGAACCAGTCCCTGTTCATCCTACGAGTTTTAATACTGTGATCCCTAGTCAGGCGCTTTTTACATGTACAATTACAGCTCAACCAGCTCTGTCTTTCGCTCCATTTGTAGCCGGGTCCTGTGAGGGAATAAAAGATTCATAAATCACACTGTTACTGACAGTGAAAAGGAGGATGCCTCATGGGGGGGTATCCATCCCATTCTCCGACACTTTATGGAAGGCTGTCAGCTTCATGGAGGAGTAACTGGAAATATTTACTAGCATTGTGTCAGGTTAATTTTCCTCGTGATAGTGTCGTCCGCACAACATTAGTTAGTCTGATAATAAACGATTCTTGAATTGCGGTAGTTTTCATAATTGCGCACTAAATGTTATAATTTCTTGGGTGTTTATTCTTAAGGCGTACTTTGTTGTACAAAGCAGGGCTGATTATCCCTGATGAACAAATGAGGACAGTTGGGATGGGTAGAGAAAAGGTCAGTTACGATGGGCAGAGAGGTCAGTTAGGATGGGCAGTGTGAAGGTCAGGTAGGATGGATAGAGCGAAGGTCAGTTAGGATGGGTAGAGAAAAGGTCAGTTAGGATGGGTAGAGAGAAGGTCAGTTAGGATGGGTAGTGTGAAGGTCAGTTAGGATGGGATAGTGTGAAGGTCAGTTAGGATGGGTAGTGTGAAGGTCAGTTAGGATGGGTAGAGAGAAGGTCAGTTAGGATGGGTAGTGTGAAGGTCAGTTAGGATGGGTAGTGTGAAGGTCAGTAAGGATGGGTAGAGAGAAGATCAGTTAGGATGGGTAGTGTGAAGGTCAGTTAGGATGGGTAGTGTGAAGGTCAGTTAGGATGGGTAGAGAGAAGGTCAGTTAGGATGGATCGTGTGAAGGTCAGTTAGGATGGGTAGAGAGGTCAGTTAGGATGGGTCGTGTGAAGGTCAGTTAGAATGGGTAGAGAGAAGGTCAGTTAGGATGGGTAGTGTGAAGGTCAGTTAGGATGGGTAGTGTGAAGGTCAGTAAGGATGGGTAGTGTGAAGGTCAGTAAGGATGGGTAGAGAGAAGATCAGTTAGGATGGGTAGTGTGAAGGTCAGTTAGGATGGGTAGAGAGAAGGTCAGTTAGGATGGGTAGTGTGAAGGTCAGTTAGGATGTGTAGTGTGAAGGTCAGTAAGGGTGGGTAGTGTGAAGGTCAGTTAGGATGGGTCGTGTGAAGGTCAGTTAGAATGGGCAGTGTGAAGGTCAATTAGGATGGGTAGAGCGAAGGTCAGTTAGGATGGGTAGAGCGAAGGTCAGTTAGGATGGGTAGAGTGAAAGTCAGGATGGGTAGAGCGAAGGTCAGTTAGGATGGGTAGAGTGAAAGTGAGGATGGGTAGAGTGAAGGTCAGTTAGGATGGGTAGTGTGAAGGTCAGTTAGGATGGGTAGAGAGAAGGTCAGTTAGGATGGGTAGTGTGAAGGTCAGTTAGGATGGGTAGTGTGAAGGTCAGTAAGGATGGGTAGAGAGAAAGTCAGTAAGGATGGGTAGAGAGAAGGTCAGTTAGGGTGGGTAGTGTGAAGGTCAATTAGGATGGGTAGTGTGAAGGTCAGTTAGGATGGGTAGAGAGGTCAGTTAGGATGGGTAGTGTGAAGGTCAGTTAGGATGGGTAGTGTGAAGGTCAGTAAGGATGGGTAGTGTGAAGGTCAGTTAGGATGGGTAGAGAGAATTCAATTCAGTTCAATTTAATTCAATAACACTTTATTAATCCACAGGGAAATTGATTTGTACAGTCACAGACTCGTAATAGCACATACACAAACTCATCAAACTCACATCAACGAAGAATAAAAAATTATGTACATGGTGTGTGTGTGTGGTGTGTGTGTGTGTTGTGTGTGTGTGGTGTGTGTGTGTGTGTGTGTGTGTGTGTGTGTGTGTGTGTGTACAGGTATATATATAACATACAGAGCGAGAGAGAGAGAGAGAGTCCAAGCGGTGAGAATGTTGCACATGTTGAATGTACGAAATGCTGTTGGAATGAATGAATTCAGATAACGAGATGTTCTTGTCTATGGAGCTCTAAACCTGACACTTCTGACCAACGAACGTCTCTAACCAATATTTTCGTGTAATGTGTGTTTCATCTGTCAAAATTCTCATGAGTCTATCGGTAGTTTTCCTCCTCTACATGTCGCTAAAAGTACATTGGGTTTTTTTTTATCCACCATACCTCCTGCTTTCATAATGACTTTTTCAAATCTGTCTTTGTCATATTTGGTTAAATTTCCACCTCAACACAACGCCAAAATTTAAAATACTGCAAATAACAGATATGTAAAACATTTGGAGTATATGTTTGCTCACATTAAAAGACTGTAGGTTTCCTAAACAGTACAATCGACTTTAGAAAGTGCATTAGAATTTTCTTTCATGATATCTTATTGTCGGTTATCATCCCAAGATAGTTTGTATATATCTATCTGTTCAATCGCTTCATCTTTTATCATCATTTTACCTGAACATGAGCTCTTTTTTTTCTGAAGTTAAGTACAAGTTCTTTCGTTCAGCCAACATTCAGTTGAGATAATTTTTCTCCACCCGTTCACAAACAAGTCATTTTTTATAGTCAGCTTCATTATCATCGGTAAGTAGTCCTGTTATTACGGAATGATCAGCAAACTTAAATCACTGAACATGATTCTGTCAAGCTTTTGCATTCAGTTAAACAGAAATGATGAGAGCACTGTACCTTGTGGTGCACTTGTTTTGTAGAGATGAAAGTGGACAGTCATTATTTTAATGTTACAAAATGAGGTATGTTAGTGAGTGAAATAATCCAAAACCCATGGAATAGAAGGAAAAGCAAGCAAGTTCCATATTTTAAGCTTGTTCTTTTTGCTAAAAGATTAAGCTTGATAATATTCAAAGCACTAGAAATGTCGAAGAACATCAGGCGGAAAAAATTGTATAGGGAAGGTCAGGATGGGCAGAGAGAATGTCAGGATGGATAGAAAGAAAGTCAGTCAGGATGTACAGTGAGAAGCCAATTAAGATGGGCAGAAAGAAGGACAATTAAGATGCACAATGAGAAGGCCAATTAAAATAGACAGCAAGAAGCCAATTAAGACGGGCAGTGAGAAGCCCATTAAGATGGGTTTGAGAGGTCAATTAAGATGGGCCAGAAAGAAGGCCATTTAAGATGGGCAGAAAGAAGGCCAATTAAGATGTAAAGAAAGAAGGATACTTAAGATGCACAGTGAGAAGGCCAATTAAGATGGGTAGCGAGAAGGCCAATTAAGTTGGGCAGAAAGAAGGCAATTAAGATGCACAGTGAGAAGGCCAATTCAGATGGACAGAAAGGAGGACACTTAAGATGCACAGTGAGAAGGCCAATTAAGATGGGTAGTGAGAAGGCAATTAAGTTGGGCAGAAAGAAGGCAATTAAGATGCACAGTGAGAAGGCCAATTAGATGGACAGAAAGGAGGACACTTAAGATGCACAATGAGAAGGCCAATTCAGATGGACAGAAAGGACGACACTTAAGAGGTACAGTGAGAAGGCCAATTCAGATGGACAGAAATGAGGACACTTAAGATGTACAGTGAGAAGGCCAATTAAGATGCACAGTGAGGCCAATTAAGATGCACAGTGAGAAGACCAATTAATAGGGGCAGTGAAGAGACGTGTTAAGATGGATGTGAGAATGCCAGTTATGATGCGCAGTACGTAGATCAATTCAGATGGTCAGAGAAAAGGCCAGTCTGTGATAACGTAACGCACACAAGGTTCGAACTCTCGACCTTTGGTGCGCCGGCCCATCGTTCAGCCTGTTAGGGTGTTGGGGTCTGCGACCGAGAGGTCGTATAACGGTATGTATGGGTCAGTGGTCATGTAATTGTGGGTACATTAGCCCACGTGCCTTGTTGATCCTGACATTACCTTAGGACTGCGGATGATTGCTTTGGCTGTGTTTGGATTGGGATGATTGTGTGTTTTGCTCTATCGAGTTCACCGTCATTTTTGAGACAGTAATCATTTTCACTCCTGGTCTTGTCCATCAGCCTCTTACAGGAAGGAAACTGTTGCGAAAACGGTGAGGAAATAATAATGTTAAACGTAGTCTCTGAATTATTCTATCTGCCAGTCTGTCTGTCTCTTTGGTGGTTGTATTTGCCTATTTGTCTATATTTGTAGAAAGGCATATTCTGTCTGAAGATAACCTTGATAAATACTCCTAAGGCTACGTTTGTGCAAATTCGCCTTTACCAGCCTTAAGTACTTTCCAACTATCTATCTGTCTGTCTATCTACCTACTACTATCTATCTATCTATCTATCTATCTATCTATCTATCTATCTATCTATCTATCTATCTAATTTATTATCTATCTGTCTGTGTATCTCTATCTATCATTGTCTATCTATCTATCTATCTATCTGTTTGTCTGTTGTCTGTCTGTCCGTCCATCTATTATCTGTCTGTCTACTTATCTATCTATCTGTCGTGTGTGTCTATTTATGACTGTCCATCTAGCTAGCTAGCTGTCTGTCCGTTTGTCTGTCTGTCTGTCCGTCTGTCTGTATATGTAACTAATTATCTGTCTATCTACCTATCTACCTATCTATCTGTCTATCTGTCTGTCTGTCTGTCTGTGCCTTTACATCCGATGTGGGACTCTCCTGTCCATCTAATGGATGAGTAGGCATACTGGTCCTCATCGGCTGGTATGGATCATCACGTGGGCTACAAGACGGATCCTATGTATTCTTCCACAGGTGCTGCATGCTGAGGGATCCTGGGGCTTTGGGTTGTTTTCACCGGTCCTTCTTTTGAAGGAGAAATTTAAACACACACACACACACACACACACACACACACACACACACACACACACACACACACACACACACACACACACACACAGAGCGTTCAGCGTCCACAGACCCACCCACCCTACCCCACCCCGCTGATGCACTCAGAGCCTACTACGACACCCATAATACCATAACGAGGCCGGTGCTGGCAGGGGACATAACCCAGCCACGTAATTACAACACGACACCGCCGCGGCGCGTAATTTGGCCAGCGCGCGCATTATTCGTATTTAGTCAACAGTGATCATCATTAATTATGGCTCTCAGTAGTGTTTAATTAATTACAGTCCCGCTTGGAAGCGCATTCCGAAAGAGAAGGCTGCTCTACGGTTTGAGGTCGCCAGGATTGAAAATTCTCTCACTGACCTTTCCGCTGTTGTCAATTTGGCCATATTCGTCTATGTCGGCTGCTGGGAGAGCGGTAATGATGATTCGGGTAATTAAAACATTACGTCTAATTGCCCAGGCGGTGGCTTCGTGGTTAATATGTTGGGAAGGGGGGTAGAGAGAAAGAGAGAGAGAGAGAGCAGAGACAGAGAGACAGAGACATAGACAGAGAGAGATAGAGAGAGACAAAGAGAGAGACAAAGAGAGAGACAGACAGACAGAGTCAGAGAGAGATGTAGACAGAGACAGAGAGAGACAGAGAGAGAGACACACACACACACACAGATGTAGACAGAGAGAGAGAGAGAGAGAGAGAGAGAGAGAGAGAGAGAGAGAGAGAGAGAGAGAGAATGGGTTTGGTCGCTCCCTGGGATGTGTGTGATATTAGACCATTGAAATTATAGTGTCTGCCAGGAGTTCCACAGGCTTGTTTGGTGTCATTTGAATCGTTAAGTGCGCGAGTGAAGCTTGGTCGGACACTCGTCTCATTTACGGTTTCATTTTATTTTCAAGGAAGGAGTAGCTCGGATCGACCCAGGACCCACGCTGTGTATGTGTGGGAGGGGAGATTACTGCAGGCCACACAAAAAAAGAACTACTTTGTCAGAATTGCATTATTCAGCTTTGTGCTTCATAGTTCTTGAACAGCAGATTGTTTTAAGGTCACCATGGACATCATCATCATCATGTGCCCTGCTGCATGGCGTTGACGATCATGGCCCTCCATATGCATCTATCCCCTGTTGCTGCAAGCACTTCTTCCACCCTCTCTGTCCTCAGCCACCCAGAAAGTCCGTCTAATATTTTCTCTCTGGGTCTACCTGGTGTTTTCTTTCCCTCCAGCTTTCTTGTTGTGACCAGGTGCTCTAATTCCCCTTTCCTCATAAAATAGCCTGTAAATGTTACTTGTCTTTTCCTAATCTTCTTTATTAATGATCTTGTGTCTGCCTTCATCATGACTGTCTCGTTTGTTTTCTTTGTTGTCCATGGAACTCTCAACATTCTTCTTAGAAAACACATTTAGGCTGCCTCAATCTTGTTATGACTTTGTGTGTTGACTGTCCACACTTCACAACCATGTAACAGTATCGGTTCTATATAAAATTCAAGAACTTTTTTCCAGATGTTGATAGGCATTTGTTGGTAAGAACGCTTTTCATCTTCTTGAATGTTGTTTTGGCTTGGCCGATTCTGCTGGCTATTTCTGATGTGCATCTGCCGTCTGGTGAGATGACCGTTCCCAGATATTTAAACTTTCTGTTATTTTGCATGAGGAGATTTCATGTTTTTTACTGATTACCATGACTTCCGTCTTCTTCCTGTTTAGCTCCAACCCTTTATTTTGCTTTCTATTTCTAGTATATTCACAAGGGTTTGCAGGTCCCATTTATTTTCTGCAGTTAGCACCATGGACGACACACATAAATAAAAAAAAATGTACCAATAAAGATCTTTCACATGGGAGTAGTAGACAGTTCTACCAGTAGTGGTAGTTGGAGATGTGGTAATGATAAAACAGTCCATAATAATAACAGCGCGCTAGTAGAAGTTGTAACAGTGGTTGATATTTGTTTTAGTGGCTTGTTAACTCAGTTAAGGCGCTATGCTGATAGTGCTAAAGTCGTGGGTTGGGCCATCGGGCAGGCTACAGAGTTTTGTTTGTTTGTTTGTTTATTTGTTTTCTTCAAGATCTTGCTAGCGCACGGGGTTTTAGCGCAGGCTTAAGGAGTCTGCCAATGATTGTTGGCAGATTTGTGTGGGATGAATATGGAATTGTCAGACTGCGACTGGAGTCAGCAATGCACAGAACTGCACACCACCTTGACCCCCAGCCCGTAACTGGCCTGTTCGCTGTCCATCTTGATGTTTTCATCATTCTGATTGTGTCAGGTTCAGTGTGTTTTATTGGCCCTCTTCTCACCTCTCCCCGTTTCAAGACCTTCCAGCGCATAGGGTTTTGCGTAGAGTCAAGGAGTCTTCCAATGGTTCCTGGCAGATTTGGGTGGATCGCATATGGAATTGTCCGAGAGCGATGATTCCCTCTTTAACAAATTCCAAATTCAACTCCGCACGACCTTACCACTGCGCTGATTCCAGACTAATTCGGATTCACTGAACTTGGAGAATTCCATATGCGCTCCACCCAAAATTGTAATTATCTGACATACTCACTGAGCCAGCTGAAAATCTTCAGTGCATTATAAGGTCTTGAAATGGGGAGGGGGGGGGGGACGGGGACGGCTGCGACGATGAAACACTGAACTTAAGACGAGCATCGAAAAGACCAGTGTTTATGCGACATGTGGGGATTGAACTCGAGATACCAGATCTTGAGCCCACGGTTTTGTCAGCAGAGCGAGCCAGCCCACAGCTTTCATGTGTACCACGAAGGGCGTGGGCAGCCCGCACCTGCGATTGGGCAGTGAGGTTGACCTCCCTGTTCACTGACCTTATCTGATTGAGCTGTTAGTTCCTATGACGTAACAGTATGTGTGAACCCTCTGTGCAGTGTTGTTTGGCATAGTTTAACGTTCGGACTTCAGGTCTTGACTAACCAAAGACGTTATAAAGTCTTTGTGACTAACACTTTGAAGGCTGAAGTCAGAGGTACCAGGCCTGCAAGCGCCTGCCACTAACAAACCAGGGTACCGTGCAATATAACACACATGTCTGCACAATGATCTGTATGGGACCTGGCCAGCTCGTGGGTTTATGTCAAGCTTAAGGCTTGTGCTGTGATCATTCTGGATCTTCTCCATCACGTAGCACCTGTGACGTTTAATGCATATGAATTCATTCCGAGCGCGGCGACGTCGTCTTGAGAGATTCAAATGAAACTAAAACTGTATGGGACGGTAGTGGTGTTCGTTCTTTGAAGTCCTTTCTGGCTGGAACATCACCGGGTCCTGTGTGTCAAAAGGCCGGCAGGAACCAGAGAAAACGGCCACATTTATGGCCAGATGTGGCTTGACCCTGTAGACAGCGGACGAAAGAAGAAGAACACTATGATAATGATAATGAAAATAAGTAATAGTAATAATAACAATGATAATAATACTGACGATAGCAGTAGCAATAGCAATTATAATAGTATGATAATATTATTATTATTATTATTTTTATTATTATTATCATTATTATTTATATTATTTATAGGTTTCATTTGTATGGTGCCAAGAGTCCATTAAAATATGCTTGTCACGCTTTTACGTTGTAACGACTCATTATGAAACAGTATGTGATTATAATAGTAGAGCAATAGTTGCATATTACGTGATATATGCATGCAAGCATATTTGATTTAACTATGTTTGGATGCATATATCAATTATGCAGTTATCAAGAATTATCAAGAATATACAGGATACGGTGATGTAATGTAAAGAATAGTTAATCAAGAACAGCAAAGACAATAACAAAATAACATTGGATCTAAATATCAAAACCACTACATACACAGTGCAAACAAAAATAACAATATAAACCAATAATAGCATAAAAGTCACAGAAAGACATGCACGTACACACACACTCACACACACGCACACGCACACGCACACGCATACACGCAAACACACTCGCACACACACGCACGCAAGCACGCAAAACACACACCACACACACAACGCGCGCGCGCGCGCACACAGATTGTACATATCTTGTCATGTTTTAGGATGTTTATTCGTTTTGTTGGAAATGTCCCAAACTAACTGAAAACAAGTGTAAAAAAATGTTGCTGATAATCTAATGTACGATTGGCGGTTGTTCGTTTTCCAGGTCAGAAGGCATCAAGAAATCTGGAAAAAGGATGTTTAGTATGGCTTGACCATCCTTTTTGATGGGCTGATTAATCGCGTGTGTGCGCGTTACAGAGAGAGAGAGAGAGGAGGAGAGAGAGAGAGAGAACAACCGTTGCACCAACTTAAAAATAAACAAACAGACAGACAGACAGACAATCTTGCAATCCAAGTGAATATTAACTCTACTCACTGCCTGCAGATTTCGGACAGCTGCAGGCAGTCAGTAATGTATGCATCATAATTTGCGTAATGGAGGAGTTCAAACAGTAATGCTGTGGTTTGTCATCATTTTGGTTTGTTTTGTTGTCTTAGGGCACAGTCGGCCGTTATATGCGTGTGTTGCATTGTGCGTATAATTAGTGCGTTGTGTACTGCTGTACTATATCGTGCTGAATTGTGTTGTGTTTTGTTGCACGGAACATATCTATGTGTGACAATTAGGAAGAGAGCATAACCACAGGGTTGTATCCTTCCTTACCCAGGTTATGTCTGCCTTTTCTGTTCTCTGTCTCTGTCTGTCTTTCTCTGTCTCTCTCTGTCTCTCTCTCTCTCTCCCCGCTCGCTCGCTCGCTCGCTAGGTCTCTCTGTCTGTCTGTCTGTCTCTCTCTCCCTTCCCCCTCCTCTCTCTGTCTCTGTCTGTCTGTCTCTCGCTCTCTCTCTCTCTCTCTCTCTCTCTCTCTCATTTTCAGTCTTTCTCTTCTGGTCTCCTTCCCCTTCCTCGTTCTGCTTCCCTCCTTTTTCTCCTTCCCTACCCTCCCTCTCTTTTTCTGTCATCCTCTTCATCATCATCATCGTGAACATCATCATCATTATCATCGACAGTAGAATCAGCATCAGCAGCAGCATCAGCGGCAGCAACAGCAGCAGCAGTTTCACCAAATAGTCACCATCATTATCATCGTTATCATCCACCACTTTCGTCACCACCAACCACCATCATCATTATAATCGTGACCAATATCATTAACATCATCATCATCACCGATTCATCATCATCATCATTATCATCTGTCTGTTAGCCGCCACCTCTCTTCTTCATCAATATCACTCGCTCATTCACACACACACACACACACACACACACACACACACACACACACACACACACACACACACACACACACAGACAGACACACAGACACACAGACACACACACACACACAACACACACACTCTCTCTCTCTCTTTCTTTCTCTCTTTTGTGCTCTCTATTTCTTTCTTTCTCTCTCTCTCTTTCTTTCTCTCTCTCTCTCTCTTTCTTTCTCTCTCTGTCTCTCTTTTGCGCTCTCTCTCTCTATTTCTCTCTGTTTCTTCTCTCTCTCTCTGTTCATTCTCCCAGAGTTTCTTCTCACCTTGGCTCCTCATCAATAAAGTGTTGATTAATCTTCATTACTGCTCAACAGGCATTGATGGCTGCTTTCTGCATCTTGACAAGCCATTCTTTTTATCGACATTGTCTAAAAAAAATCTGCACATGGAAAAAGATAGAGTGAGCGAGGATTATTGATTCAGATCGCCTCGTGTGTGTGTGTTGTTGTTGTGTTGTTGTTGTTGTTGTTTGTTGTTGTTGTTTGTGTGTTTTGTTGTGTGTGTGTTTGATTCAGATCGCCTCGTGTGTGTGTGTGTGTGTGTGTGGTGGTGTGTGTGTGTGTGTGTGTGTTGTTGTTGTTGTTGTTTGTTGTTGTTTGTTGTGTGTTTGTGTGTGTGTTTGTGTGTGTGTGTGTGTGTGTGTTGATTCAGATCGCCTCGTGTGTGTGTGTGTGTGTGTGTTGTGTGTGTGTGTGTGTGTGTGTGTGTGTATGTGTGTGTGTGAGTGTGCGTGTGTGTGTGTTTGTGCGTATGTGTGTGTGTGTGTGTGTGTGTGTGTGTGTGTGTGTGTGCGTGCGCGCGCGCAGATATATACTTCAATAGTACCTTATGATCAGTTTATACGAGCGTAAGTACCCATAGCAGTGATTTTGGGTGTGTGTGTGTGTGTGTGTGTGTGTGTGTGTGTGTGTGTGTGTGTGTGTGTGTGTGTGTGTGTGTGTGTGTGTGTGTGTGTTTTCTTTGTTTGTTTGTGGTTTTAACTTTGAATCAACACGGTCCACTTCCACCATTAATTACTTCATAGTGGCAAGAAATGTGAAAACATTTTAAGAAAAACAGTGTTGATGCTGGTGCTGATGATTTTATGACGGTGATAATAGAGGCGATAACAATGATGATGATGATGAATGATGATATAACAACAACAACCACAACAACAACAACAACAATAATAATGATAATAGTAATAATAATGATAATAATAATAATGGTGATTATGAAATAGTATAATATAACAAGAAAGAAGAAGAAGAAGACATTCTTTAAAAAAAAAAAACAAGCTTTCAAACAATGCTGATAAGCATGTGATGTTTGTCAGTTGTTCTCACTCCATTTCCCTGCCTGCCAACATTGGACCCAACAACATGACGGTGTAGGGGTAAAAGTCCAACTCTTAAGTAATGTTAGACACTCTGAGCTATAGATTTCTTTTTAAAGACAGAACCGCTTTAAATAACTACTAGATCTAGTATCTCCCCCCACCCCCCACTCCCCTAAAACTCAAAGCGCCCATGCAGGGAGAAAAAAGTTACATGATTGTAGTTTCGTTTGTTTATCTCCATACAAAGGGGAATGAAAGAGAAGGGTATTGGTTCTGCATTTACGTTCGTGCATGTGCGTGTATGTTCATGAATTAGTGATTTCTCAGCTGCTTAACATTTCTGCCCTGCTTTGAGCCGTAGTATCGTTTTAACTGATGGTCACAGAGTTATAAGATAGGTTTTATCATGTATTCATAGTATTGACGGGCTCGATAGGGAATGCATGCCGGGGGCTTATTCGTATCAAAAGTATTCCCACCTTCTGGAAATTCTGTGCTAAAGATTTCTTTTTTCTGTCACTCTCTTTGTTTCTGCCTTGTTCCTTTGCTTTCTGTCATTTCTTCCTATCATTTTCTGCCTTGCTTGTCCATTCACCTGTATGTGTTCGATAAAGTCTTACGTACTTTCTCTTAGGATTGATAACTGGGTACACGTATTAAGTGCATTTTTTGGCTGTAGGGAAATGAGATATGCGGAAGGCAATGTTAGGTAAATTAGGCCCGTTTTTATATATATTTTGAGTCTTTAGTTATGTTTAAATTTGTCTTCAGGTATGTTTTTTAAATCCCCTGTGTGATAAAGTGGACGGAGTTGTCAACGCCAGGGAGATGTATGTTAAAAATCATATAAATCATGTCTGTGTCTGGTGGCTTATGGCAACATGAACACACCCAACATGCACGTCCACCGAAGGGGAGTATGTGGACTGTGCAGCAACATATCACTTACACAGTGTGGGCAAACGTACATTATATACACACATCCGAGACAAATAGGAACTCGGCTAATATCTGTCATAGTGAAAAGACGTTAAATCAAAGAACGAACGAACAAATAGGAACGCTTAAGACGTATATTCATTTGAGCAGGCATTAATATGATATTATGTGCATATGAACATAGTTTTTCTAAACACATATTCACACACAGTGTTTCTAAACATTTATCCACTCAATCTATCATGATGTCATATTTCAGCATTGCAGGATATGAGCGAGAACTAACAATCAGGAAACATACTTATGGATGATTTCATTTTGATAGGAACAAAGAGACCCTAAAATACAAAAAGATAGGCTTACACCTAAAAGGGGAAAAATGATGTATGGCTTGACCAGATCATTCTTATTGTCTAGGCTGTGCACGTCTTTCTTTTATTAATCTCACGCGGTGTGCAGATCAATCGTCTGTGCGCTCCAAACAGAAACCGATTTTTTTGTGGAGAACGCAACGCGCGTTGGGCTGTGATACGGTGTGTGTGTGTGTGTTGTGTGTGTGTGTTGTGTGTGTGTGTGTGTGTGTGTGTGTGTTGTGTGTGTGTGTGTCACTTTTTCATCTCTTGCTCTTTCAGCGATGCAATTGCAAGTTTCTTGGACAGTAGAAACCGCGATTTTTGCCTTCGACTTTTAATTTTGTTCCTCCTCTCCCTCTCTATTGCCCACTTTACTGTTTGAAACGGCATCTTACTTTAGTCAGTCAGCCCTTAAGTTTGCTTCAGTTTTATTCGTCTTACCAGTAGTTTTACGCTGTCTCTGTCTCTGTCTCTTTTCTCACGCGCGTGGATTTATACTTCACCTCAGCTGAAACAGGATAGCAGTCATTAATAATGAATGAAGTCAACAGCATGAACGACAACAGCAACAGTAGTGATAACAACTATGATAACAATCATCGTCGTCATCGTTGTCATCATAGAAGAGCATTATGACGTTACACGAGTTCAACAGAATGTATATATTGAAGCTTTACATATTTTACTGCTTAATAATAGAGATGATACTCGGGTTTTCCTATGTATGTATGTATGTATGTATGTATGTGTATGTATGTATGTATGTACACGACACACACACACACACACACATATAAACATATATATATATACACATATATATATACATACATACATACATATAAGCTTCTTAAAGAATTTTAAATCAAACCTTATAAAATCATATTTGGCAGAGCAGCACATTATTTTTGTTTTGTTGTTGTTGTTTGTTGTTGTTGTTGACAGTACGATTATACTCACATGGGTTGGACGGGACTGGGTTGAATTCTGCCATACACATTTAAAAGAATCATTTAGTATGCTCGAAGCTTAGAGTGACGATATTACAATACCTATTGAATGTATCATAAGCAAAAATCTGTCAACTGCCGGATCAAACTGTTGTCCAGTTTTTGATGTTTTTATGGTGTCGCTTCATTTAACCCATTCGTTTCTCTTTCTCCTGCTACTAAACTTAAATGCTCTGCGAGTACTCGTGTGATGTGCGCAATTGTCAGATTGGTTAGAACTGACTTCAGACTTCCAGATGAAGTCTTTTTTTAAATTTTTTTATATTTTTTTTTTATTTAAGGGTCATCGCACTCAGGGAGGTTACCTTTGTGCTCACATTTTTTTTCCCGTCTCATTTTCTACGTCGCTGTAATGGCCACAGAAGCTGGCACAGTTTTTACAATGCGATGATGATGATGTCGATGAGGATGATAATCATGATGCTATGGGTTTCTTCTAGGACTGAGACTGCGTGACAGGGTTGTACTCTACGCTTACTATAATAATATATCCTGGCGTCAACCAGGCCCAAGAAGATACAGACACCTGCGGTGATGGCCAAAAAAATGAGCAACACCCTCACTGATGCATCCGTGAAGTGGAGGAGACTCGACTGTGTGGTCCCAGTCTCCCCAATGAGCCCATAGCACGCCCAGCTCTGGGTAGGAGCCTGTTAGAGCTGAAAAAAATCCCACAATGATTTTTGAAGGAACTGATGATGATTCGAACCCACAACCTTCTAGTCAGTAGTCCGTTGCGCTAACCACTACACTACGGCGACTGGTTCAGATGAAAAGTCTAGGTTTGATCCTGCGCTGGGTATCGCCTGGATAGTATAAAGGGTGGAGACTTTACCGATCCCTTCATACCTGCAGATGCCTGACCCCCCCCCCCCCCACCTCCTTCGTGTGTGTACTCACAAACAACAACAGCCATGTCAGTGTTCGGCTGCTTATGAAAACAACAAGATCCAGCTATGCACGTCCAGCAAAGACGGAGAATGCAGACTACATAGCAGTATAACACCTGCGCGGTGTGGGCTAACACCCGAAAAAGAGAATTATTCTTATTCTTATTGTTGCTCAAAGTAAAGCCCAGCCAACTGCGTAGAGCCATATCAGGGCTATAACAAATTCAGTGCACATACAGTACTTTAACAGGAAAAAAAAGAAAGAAAAGAACATTAAGTACACATATCAATGCATTGAGCATATAATCTAAGGAATGCCCTTGGCGTTGACCACTCCGTCCAATTTATCGCACAGGGGATTAAAATACATGCCGAATACAAATTTAAACATGGCTAAGGACACTAAAACATATCTAAGATGGGGTCTAAATTACTTAAAATTGCTTCTGCATATCTCACTTCCCTAAAAAAATGCACTAAACGTACTTTTCTCTTAGGACTGATAATTGGGTACAAGTAAAGACTTTATCGAATGGACCAGCAAGGCAGAAAATGATAGGAAGAAATGACAGAAAGCAAAGGATCTAGGAACAAGGCAGAAACAAAGAGACTGACAGAAAAGAGGAAATGCCTAGCACAGAATTTCCAGAAGGTGAGGATACTATTAGTACTGGCCTGTCCACGGGGGACAAGAAAGAGAAATCATTGCAAGTGTAACAATGCCAAACAGCTCTGCAATTGCCTGTGTGGTCTTATATCGGACGCCATTTCAAAGCATTCCATCTAAACATTAAAGTACTTATAAACATCCTAATGTGAAGCAATATTTGGGACAATCTCAAATTGAGATATTGTATCTGACCAAAGAAGAATCGTGTTGGCATGCTTCTTTATTAATCTCTAGAAACATGACTATCCACAACAGTATGAGAACACGACCAGAAGAGGAGATGAACCAAAGTCATCGACAGCCATCATGACCCAGACTACATCGATGATCAAACCCCATACCACCGGTAGCAGCAGCTGGCTTGGACAACGACGACGATAATAATTAGGATGAAGAGGCAGAGGAGAAGGTAGCGGCGGTGACGTTTGCGGTGACAGAGCCACAGACCTCTAGCAGTCGGGACAGAAAACAAGGCTCCAGACATGTGTGCAACACGGGCAACGTGTTCCACATGAAGCACGCGCGACTTGACACTGCACGCGCTATCAGTGCCTGTCAGCCACCAACCATCTCCCTCGCTTCCCTCGTGCCTGCACTGTCACTCTCAGTCCCTGGGCCAATCAGAAGGGAGCGCGGCCTGAGAGCCTATTGTGTTTGCGGTCATAACCGCGCGGAGATGCTCCTCCCATCCTTCGTATCTTTCTGTATCTGACTCTGAGAGGTGGGTGTGTTTGGGAGACGTTAGGCGAAGGGATGGGGATGGGTGGTGGGTGTGAAAAGACAGCTCAAGGAGAGTGGAAATCAGTGTCGCCTTCTCTGGTCTTGTCTTACCCCCTCACCACCACCAAACTCTCTTCTTTCTCCCTCTCCTTCTCCTTTCTTCCTCCGCGCGAACGGTTCCCCCCCGTGTTTTCTTCTTGCTGGCCAACACAAACACACACACACACACACACACCCGCGTGGTGTTGGTGGTAGTGGCCTCACTCGCTGCCTTTCACTATAAACTACGGCCCCACCAAATGGTGGTTTTTCACCGAGAGAGCCGTGTGTGAGCTTTGGTAGTTGTGACATGACGTCTGCGCCTTCTCGCAGACACATCACCCCCTCCTCGGCAGCACCCACACCCCTACCTCACCCCCCACCTCCACCACTACCGCCCGTCGCGGCCACCACCACCACCACCACTACCACCACCTCCCGTCCCTTGCTTGGCGATGTTCTGCGAGTATTTCACCTCGGTGGTTCATCTTTAAGGACACTGTTTGTGGAGGCTGCTCCAAGAGAGACAGTGTGCGTTTGTGATTGGTGAAAAACAACTTTGAACTTTGTGGTGTAACTAACTTTTTTTTGTTGCTTTTTGGTCAGCATCTTAAAAAAAAGCTTGGTGTCAACTGCCATTTTGACCGCGCCACAGGATTGGTGTAAAGTTTGTCAGCTCGTACCAGGACTTGGTTGGCCTGACAGGAACTAACGGCTTTGCCAGCTTCGGTATCTTTCCTGGACTTACTGTCATCCGGAGCAAATCGTGCTCATGCAGTGTCTTCACTTTTGATTGGCTGTCCAGTGACTTTTGTGGGACTTTCTGTTGTTGTTGGTTTTCAGCTGTAAAGTCACTGCCCTGACGCTCCTAACGGGTTTGGCGATCTCCCAGTCTCTCAAGTCTCTCTCATCATTTGGGGTCAGAAAAAGGTATGATGGAATGGCTGATTTTCGCTTAATGAGCGTTTATGAACGAACCGTTAGGAAAAATTAGAATCAGAAACTATCGCACTTTTGTTGAGTTTTCAGATCGGAAGATCGAGTTGACAACTTGGATTTCATTTTAGCGTGAAAAAAACAAACAAAAAAACATCAGCACTGATTTATATGAGCTATATCAATCAGCACTGGTTTTTATAAGCTTTCATATCAGTCAGCACTGGTTTTTATAAGCTTTCATATCAGTCAGCACTGGTATTTATAAACTTTCACATCAGTCAGCACTGGTTTTTATAAATGTTCACATTTAGCTTGTGATCTTTTATGTTCTTGTTTACACACACACACACACACCACACACAAACACACACACACACACACACACACACACACACACACACACACACACACACACTGTGACGCACAGGGAGGGTTTAAAACGGGCATGGCATGCGAATACTTGTGGAGTGAAAATCGATAGCCTATGGTTAGCGGTTGTAATCTTTTTAAAGTGGGATGATGTTTTGTCACTTTAAAGTGACACTGACTGATTGTGATTGACATCTTAAATCTCTGACGTCTGTTTTAGTACTTTAGTTTTTAGAGAGGAAAAATCGACGTGTATATATATATATATATATATATATAATATATATATATATATATATATATATATAAGAGAGAGAGAGAGAGAGAGAGCTAGCTAGATAGATATGTATATATACACATAATGTTGTGTGTGTGTGTGTGTGTGTGTGTGTGTGTGTGTGTGTGTGTGTGTGTGGTGTGTGTGCGTGCGTATGTGTTTATGGATGTCCATTTAATATTTTAATAATCATTCGTTATCATTCGTCAGTATTGTTTTGTGTCCATATCTCTCTTGTTTATACTTACATAAATCATTCATTCATTCGATATCAATTTTCTTCACTTGTTCATTCATTAGTTTGCGTCATTTTTTACTGTCTGCTATTAACGATTTGATCTTCATTTATACCATTGCTTATGAATATTTTGATACTGATGTGACTGTATGGCTTTTTCCAATCAATTTTGTATGCTTAAAACTAGAAAAGAAGAGTGCGCCCTGTTTCATTTCTCTCAAGTCATTTCTCTGTACGCTTGAATGTTTTAATATTGATAACACAGTTGAACCAGAAGCCGACAACTGACTGAACTGCCGCAAATCAAACTTACTCGTGGCTTTCTCTATACTGCTGTCTAACAATAAAACACAAAGTTAAAATACAGCAATAAAAGAAGGAAGCGTGAAATATAGGCGACCCACCCCTGTTCCATAACAATTAAACAGACCACGGCATCAGCCTGTACGCTGTCAGCCTGGTATCGGTACAGTGCTGTGCTCCCTTTTCGCTGTCAGTCTTTCATGTGGGCAGGGGACGACAAAGACTATCTTTCTTGATTGTTTTATGGTCGGAAATAGCAGCTGGTACGATCCCACGCAACAAAATGCCAAACATGGCAAAACCGCTTGTCATTCCCGGATTTTTTCCCCCCTGCATTGATATAATTGTGTCGTAAACAAGCTTGGTAGTTGTCCGAAATGACTTGTCAGGGAAAATTTGTTTTTGGTGAAGATTCGAATTTGTGATGCCTTGTTTGTGTAGGTCTAGTCATGATGGCTGTTGTCTCCCACCTCCCCCCCCCCTCCAATCTCCCTGTATCCTATTAAAAATGAGACTGTCACCCTCAGAAAGATGCATTTATTCCATATAATGTGAATTAGCGCGTTTATTTTTTCGTAAGTGAGTTTTATTTCAGTTGACTGTGGTGGTGTACGTGTGTGCAGATGCGCTGTGGCGAGTGTGTGCTATGTGTGTGGTCGTGTGGTGGAGGCGAGGTAGGGAGTATGCTGTGTGTGGAGTTGTGTGTGTGTGTGTGTGTGTGTGTGAGAGAGAGAGAGAGAGAGAGAGAGAAGAAGACAGACAGACAGACAGACAGACAACAACACAGACAGAAGAGACAGAGAGAGAGAGAGAGTGTGTGTGTGTGTGTATGTGTGTGTGTGGACAAACTTATTTCGGCAAAGATTTTCATGGCTGTGTATAGATCGTTTATGGACGGGGAAGAGGTCAGGGAATCTTCATCATACTCATATTACAGGTCCGATCCAGTATGAATTAATTTCGAATTTATGATTTTGTTGAAATATGACCCACTGTCTTGGCCACAGAAATCAAAAATTGAAAGAAAATCCGTAAACATTGTCTGTGCTGTTTATGTATGTATGTGAACAGAAACGGAGAACAGACAGACCAGGGCGAGCCTATGGCCTCTCCAGTGCTAGATGGACAGGCAGCTTTTGACTCAGTATACTGAATTTTAATTGGAAAGTAAGGGTTATGCTTGAAATGTCAACAGATACAAATCTTTATTGTATGAAAGAAAGTTGAGAAACATTTATCAATACCATTCAAAGAGCAACAACAAATTAAAAACTTATTGCATCTGTGTTTTAATAACAAACTTTTGAATATTTAAAGTGACAAGGTTTCTTACTCTTATGTTATGGGCGCGATTATATGGATAAAATATGCAGAAATGAATACGCCTCATGAATTTTACTAGATACACTGAGCTGAATACGAAAAGAAAATATTAGATGCTATACACATCAGGCAAACACTTCAATATGCAATTTTGTGTTGTAGAATTATAAATTTTGAAATAGACGTACAGAGGTTGCAAGAAATTAAATGAGACATTTGAATGTAGCTATTCGTGACACTTTGTACGTTTTTGTGGACCCTCAGAATTAAGCCTACTTTAGTTGTGATGTATCAGACTATTTAAAAAATTTCGAACATTCTTTTTGATCAATATATGTAATGAATCTCAAATAAATATGAATTGATTGCACTTCATTTATATGACAGAAAAAGGAAGAAGAAGAAATAAATTGTGCCGGGAATGCCTTTTCCATTTCTAGTAATTAATACTCTTTATGAGTAAAAAAAAAAAAGATTTGTTAAGGATGATTCAGGATTAAAATTACATTCTGGATATGATTAAGTATATTATGATCATATTCAGGCATGAAACGCTTAATAGAATTATGTTGCAATTCCAGTGTCAAAGTATATGCCCAACGAAAATTCCATTTGGACAGCAATTCATATCGCATCTTGCCGGTCTGTTTACACTGACACGCACGCGTGCATAATTCTGTATACATGCGCGTGCGTGGTCGACGTACGCACACGTGCTCCCAGCTCGTATTTCTGTTGATTTTTGCTTTTTTTGTTTTTGTTTTGTTACCTGCGTGATTCAGTACAGTCAGCCAGAACGTGTTCCTTTCACCCCCACTCCATCCCCGTTCTTTTTTCTCTTGCCCTTTTTTGATACTGCTGTTTTTGTCTTTTGTTTGTAATCATTGTTTACAGACAGCAAGGTACGCGTCACAGCACTTAATAATGACACGTCTGGGTGTTTTCACTATTTTTGTGTACCTGAACGAGCAGACCGCAAGTCCCACTCCCTCCTGTTTCACTTATCCACATCCCCTCCTTCTCATCCCCCCCACCCCCACCCCCCTTTCCCTGTCTCGCATCTGTCTACCTGGTGTAGGTAATTAGACGCTACCAGACCTGTGGGTGACTGGCCAAAAGACGTATTTGGAGAAGGGGAGTGGGGCGCACAGAATCTCTTGCTTTTCTGGCACTGACGACAACCTGCACACAACAAACCACGACATGCATGTTGTATGCATGCACCCAACTTTGGGGTTGGGTTTGCTAGTGCGTACGGGGGGGGGGGGGGGGGGGGAGATGGCGTGCATTCATTGTGTGAATGACAAGCAGAGGTTCATGGGCAAATTGGTGTCGAAAAGGCAAATGGAAGGCAGGAGACGGGAGGGGGGAGCGGGTGGACATAAACAAATCATGGAGCTCATACTATGCAAACATTGTCCTTTCTGATGGTTAGAAGCAATTCGGAAATAATTACATGATTGTTTTAGTTGAGAAAATACACCCATTCTTTAAAAGAGGCTGTTGCTTGTTGAAATAAAATTAGTGTGATAGAAAGTTGTGAAAAATAATTTTTGTAAAAAAATATTTGTCAACGTTGCTGAGAATTATTGAAGACAGAAGTTCTGATTTTGAATGCATCTTTCTCATTTGAATTCATTAGTCTATTATTCGTTAGAAAATCTAATCCGTAGCATTTTCTCTTTGAACAGTTTTAAAGCAAATCTGGAAGAGTGGTGGGTAGACCAAAAAAATCTGCAAAAAGTGGGGAAAAAAACAACACAAAATAACAAAAGCAACGATCCTGTGTGACGACAGAAAGAACCAAAACCATATATAAGAACTTTGCCTCAGAGTGTTTGAAATTAGTAATTAAAACCGCATGTTCAAAAGACAATTGCTGTATGGAGAGCTGTAGCAAAGATATTGGAAGACCAGGGAAAACCAGTAAAGCGATACACGGATACTTTGAAGACCAACCTCATCAGCTGTGCTATCGGCATCACCAGCTGGAAAGACATTGCCCACAAGTGAACAGCCTAGCGACAGCTGTACACGCTGAGCACAGTTGTATATGAACAGCACAGAACCGCTGCTAGTCAAGAGAAGAAGGACAGCATAAAGCAGAGCCCAAGGCCGCAGGACTCCTTCTACCTGACTCGCCTGCCACGCGGGTGACCCGGGTTCGATTCCCAGTCGATGCAGTTTTTTTCCCCCCGCGGTCTGGTTGGTTCTTTTGATAGAGCCATGGACTGAAGATCCTGATATCACGACTTCAACCCCAGCCTGCCACGTTACAAACTGGCCTGTTGGCTGCCCATCTTTCTGTTTCCATCATTCGGGTGGTGTCCGCTTAGTGTTTCAAAAGTCCCTGCCCCCCCCCCCTCCCAAATTTCAAGACCTTTCCACGCATAGGGTTTTGTGCAGGCCCAGGGAGTCTGCCAGATAACTGTTGGCAGATTTGGCTGAGCACATATGGAATTATCCGAATGCGATGAATCCCTCTTGAACAAACTCCAAACCCCTGAGGTAGAACGTATGATACCTCCATGATCGGTTTTGCATTTCACATGAAGACCCAAACCAGGCGATGAAGGACCAAAACTTGTACGTCGGATGGACGGGAGAATCATCATCATCATCATCATCATCTTCACCATCATCGTCATATCTTCAGTATGTGATTCATATTTCGTATTAAA
>JAPXFY010000015.1:25538542-25551042 GCA_030674185.1 Monoplex corrugatus
TTGTTTTCAACGCGTTTAGTTGAATACGAAAATGAACAGCAACAATCGATCTTGAATGATATATGGAAGAATACTGCAATTTTTTACATACATTTTGTAATGAAAGTTTTATCATTTGTTGTGTCACAAACTTTTCATTGAAATGTTCATGAAATCGAATCCATGAGGCTGATTCTAGCAAGTTGCAAGCTTCTTTTACGGAAGTTTTAATACGTAATTCTATAGTATTATCAGTGTTGTGTGCACCTTGTTTAGCTGCTCTGTCTACTACTTCGTTGCCATGAAGACCAACGTGAGAAGGCACCCAGCATAAACTGATATCTATACCTTTTGTCCTTAAACGATGTATAAGATGTTTTGCCTCAGTAATTAAGTCAGGCCTTGTGTCTGTATTAAATGACTGTAAGGCATATAATACAGATTTTGAATCAACAAGGAGAACCACTTTAAAAAAGACAGGTTTAAGATCTACTAAATAATGCAACGCTTGTGTAATAGCGACTAATTCCGCTGTAAATATAGATATATTTGGCCCAAGGAAAAATGACTTTTGTATTTTAGATTTTGGAACATAATACGCTGCTCCAGCAGATTTATTTTCTAAGACTGACCCATCGGTAAAAATATGGAGGTGGGTACGGTATTTTTCATCGATGTGTTCTCTTGCTGTGCATATCGAAATGTTAATGTTTTCATATTTCTTAGCATCTGTATAATCAATATCAAAAGTGGCTTTAAGCATTTCCCATGTAGGGATAGGCATTGTGGATGATGTCTCAGCTATTTCATCCAAACTTATGTTAGACTGTTTGACTAAGTCAGATACGTAAGTTGCAACAGTCATTTGTGATGAAATGTTGCTTGCTCGTTTTGGAAAGTCAACATCAGACCTTAGTTTAATTTCCTTGCTCACAAAATTGTCCGTTTGTGAAGTAGTTCTGATTGCAAACTTTGCTGTCGCTAGCTCACGATAGCTGTTCAGAGACAGAATTCCAGCAACTTTGTACGTTTCCAGATTTGAAGCATGGGCTGGTACACCTAGTGCAATTTTAAGACTTTTGCAGTCTAAACTTTGAATCTTCTTTAGTAAATATTTGGGTGCACTGAAGAACACTTCTTGTGCATAAGATAATTTAGATCTTACAAGTGCTGTTGATAGATGGAGAAGTATGTTTGTATCCATTCCCCAGGGTAATCTACTTATTATCTTTAAAAAATTTAAGGCTTTTCTTGCTTTTGTTAAAATATAATCAAAATGGACATTCCAGTTTAATTTCGATGTTATAAAGACTCCCAGAAATTTTACAACCTGTTTGTAATGGATCGCTTCACCATGCAGCCTGAAAGTAGGCAAGTTATTTAAAGTACCACCAGGATTAAAGAGCATCATGTTAGTTTTTTCTGCTGACAACGACAGACCATTTTCTAACATGTAGTTTCCAAGACTATCTAGATCAGATTGATACAACTTCCTGATGTAATTCTGCGCTCTCTGGGGAGTTGTCTTTTTTAAAGTAATATTCATCCAGATGCATATATCATCAGCGTACTGTACCAAAACAACACGATTTGAGAGTACTTTAGGAAGATCATATATAAGGATATTAAATAAAATAGGTGCTATCACTGAACCTTGAGGAATTCCCATGTCAAGAGATCGTGAAGAAGAATAACTTGTTCCCACTCTTGCTTGAATTGTTCTACTGGTTAGATAGGACTTAATATAATTATACATATTGCCAGATAGACCAATAGATTTCAGCTTGTACAATAAACGTTTATGCCAAACTTGATCATAAGCTTTTTTCACATCAAAAAATGTTGCTAAAAGACTTTTTCTACGGGCAAATTGTTGTTTTATCTGAGTTGTAAGTTTAACCAGGTGCTCAACTGTGGATCTCCTTTTTCTGAAACCTGCCTGGTTTACCGGAATAACGTTATTTCTATCACAGTAATGTATAAGTCTGTTTAGGATCAATCTTTCCATTAGTTTGCTTGTATGGGACGTCAAAGCAATAGGTCTGTAACTGTTTTTATTGTTTTTAGGCTTTCCTGCTTTTAATATGGGTATAACAACAGACTTTTGCCATACCTGTGGTACAGTTCCACTCACCCAGCACTTCTGAAAAATTTTATGTAAGAAAATAATATAATTTTCTGGAAGATGCCTAATCATTTCATTTGAAACTGCATCGACACCTACCGAACTCCTTTTGTTGTGTAGAGACAAGAGAGTGTTTTTTAGCTCTTCTAAGGTGATCGGAGAATTAAACCATCGATCATTCTGTGTCCGTGTATTTGGTCAGGAGTTTTGGTGTGGTTTGGTTGCTTTGGCTGTTCGTTTTGTTCGACTGGTTGGTTGCTTGGTTTGTTGGTTCGTTCTTTGTGTTGTTTGTTGTGTGTGTGTGTGTGTGTGTGTGTGTGTGTGTGTGTGTGTGTGTGTTTTGGTGTGTGTGTGTGTGTTCATGCGTTTGGTTGGTTAAGTGGGTTTGTTCGTTCGTTTGTTCTTTTGTCTATTTTTGTGTATGTACTCAGTTTATCTACTTGGGGCGTGTGAAAAAACTAACCGGCAATGAAATTGAGTCTTTTATTTTGTAATGAATGCTGTTTTGTGGTGTTTGTTTAGTTTTCAATTTTTGCCGCTTTTTTGTTTTGTTTGTTTGTTTGGGTTTGTGTTTTTTTTGTGTTTTTGTTTTTTGTTTTTCGTTTTTTTGTTTTTGTTTTGTTTTTTGGTTGCCTAGGCTTGTTATCGTGTATCAGACGTTAAAAAAAAAAGAAGAGAGAGAGAGAAAGAGAGAGAGGGGGGAGGGGGAGACGTAAGATTTTGAACGCGAGACATAAGATTTTGAAAGCGAGACATAAGATTTTGAACGCAAGACGTAATGTCTTGAATGCAAGACATAAGATTTTGAACAGGAGACATAAGGTCTTGCGCGCGAGACATAAGGTCTTGAACTGGGGACACAAGATTTTGAACGCGAGACATAAGATTTTGAACGCGAGACATAAGATTTTGAACGCGAGACATAAGATCTTGAATCCATAGTGCCAACCAGCTCACAGTGGATCAAAAACATATCCGATGAACGCACAGATCGGACAAACCAACCATTGATTGATTACTCTAGTAACTCAGCAAACCATGCATGTAAATATATAATTCGATCCATGTTTCTTAAAAAACGCAGTGTTTTGACATGGACAAAGATACCGTCTTGGACAAACCCTAAATACAAACAGTAACTCTATCTGTGTCTCTGGACAAACTTAATACCTCTGACTCTGAGGCAATCGCTGTAAAAACGAGTTGTCCAAACAACACAAGAGTTTTGGCACGTTTCTTTCTTCTTCTTCTTCTTTTTTTTTTTTTTTTAAATCATGCATGATTGGCATTCATTCATTCTGGCCACGGAATTGCCAAGAGAAAAAAAAAAAAAGAAAAAAAAAAAGGAAAAGGAGAAAGCCTTCAACAAGCCACTCCAAACCTAGGCCCTAGAGCCTGTCATCGCTTATCAGATTTACGAGTCGTCGCCGAAATAATCGATCTGCTTATCAGGCCATCTCCTGATCGATCGGCGCTGTCATGAAGCACCCGGTCTGTCAGAAGGCATTGTCCCCACAAGACAGCACAGGACATCCACCCGGGGTAGCCACGCTTTACATTGATTGCCGTAGAGAGAGAGAGAGAGAGAGAGAGAGAGAGAGAGAGAGGAGAGAGAGAGAGAGAGGAGAGAGAGAGAGAGAGATGCTGGGAACATTTTTGGCCGAGTGGCTACAGCCGAGAGGGCGTCATGAAGATGGTGGGACTCGTTTTGTTCATTTTACTAAAGTTATCCATTTTGTTGACGAGCACTTTCACTCCCTCACGCTATTCTGCAGGAAGCTGGTGGATAGGATGAGGGAATGAAAGGGTTAATATCCCTTTACCGCACCTGTTCACCAGCATCCTGCATTGTTAACCATGCTAGCAAAGCAAAGCCAAACTAAAAAAATACGACTTTTAAACCCTTTGACCCACACACCCTGTCAATTAACTGCAACATCTTAACCCTTGGCTCCCTCACCCTATCCACCAGCTTTCTGCAGGAAACAAGTGGATAGGATGAGGGAGTCAAAGGGTCAAATTTATGCAGTGGGTAGATAGAGTGTGGGAGTCAAAGGGATATACTAGTTAGGAATGGACAGTATTTTAACTGTTGTTTTCGCGAGGTTTTTTTTTTTTTTTTCGCGTGTTTTAGTTTATTTTATTATTTCAAACGTTCCGATTTTTCTCGGATGCATAATCAGATGCATGTTGTTTCGCCAACGACTTGCAGGCGGTATACTACTGCATAGTCTGTATACTCTGTCTTCTGTAGGAGGACATGCTGGGTGTTTTCATGTTTACATAAACTATGTATTAACATGACATAGAATCTTTTTTTTTGTGTGTGTGTTTGTTTTTGGCCATTGTTGGTTCCACAGGAAATTGTGTTACCGTTTATGTGATCTGCGTTTAACAAAATCCTGTGTCTTTTCCTCTCCCACGACGTTTATTTTTTTTTTTTTTTCTTACTCCTCCGGTACAGCTGAATCCAAGACAATAATATTTTTATCTTCTTCAGTTTTTCTCAGTTACTGTGTATTAATGAATTGATTTCTCTTTCTCGGTCTACTGAATCGAATTTGTTTCTTATATTTATGAGATAATGATAGCTCAGCGCATTGCTGAGATATAACCCCCCATTACTTTTGTCAACTGCTTCTTCATAAAAATATTGTCGAAGCAAAAGTTTAAACTTACCAGGCATCATTAAAATTTCATAAGTTTGAAAAGTGCGTGCAACTATTCGATTAACATACACTTGTGAAAGGGAATCAAAACATACATCGCGGATTTATGAATAAAAGTAGGTAAACAAATTAATAAATGAATGAATAAATAAATGTTTTTATCCCATCAGTGTCATGTCTTTAAAGCTACCGGGAGGAGGACTGGAAACTGAAGAACTATGTTCCACAGACTCTCAGAAGAAAGGGGGGTGGGGGGTGGAAGGGGGTTGGTTAATCGAAGCCTGCGTTATCTGTTGCACACTTGCCGGTTCACATCAGAATCATCAGTCGATGCGGCAAGAGGCATGGCGTCGGGACAGCACCTTGCTTTACACCTTTGTCAAGTGGCGGTTTCTGGTAGCGCGGTCACGTCGTCAGCAGCCACCACATCGTTCAGTTCGTGCTGTGACTGCAGACTGTAATTGTCGCCGCCTTTGATTTGGACACAATACGCAGTTTCCGTACGTGCCTGGCCCAGCGGAAAAAAAGAAAAAGAAAAGTATTTGTTCATGATGGCGTTTGATAAGGCGTCAAAATAGGACCCTGCCCCTGTCTGAGTCCGTTTTGTGTCCTCGTATAGGCACGAGTCTTGGTAGAGAAGTACATCTTCTGAGGACAGTTACTTTTTTCATAAATGATTAGCGTTCTCTTTGTGTTGAAGCAAGGGGGGTGGGGGTGGAAAGGGGAGGTGATGTGTTGACGGGTTCGAAGGTCTGAAAGATTAGTCATCTTTTATTCTTGGTGCGGATTTTCGTGGTTGACTGTTTTAATCTGAAAATATGTTTTTACAGATTGTTGCAGCTCTTTTTTCTGACTCCTGTATCGGCCGAACAGTTTGGTGACTTTTATTAAATTTTCTAGTCGACTTAGGGTTTTGATGCTACTGTATTTTTTCTCGTAAATAATGTTAATATGTTTTAAACGACCGAGTTCTTTCATTTTTAGACAGTCTGAAGAGCCTGTGTTTAGAAGTTAGGATATAAATTCCATACTATAGCAGCTAACGTTTTAAATTGGGCTTCGTTTTTCGTATGGGTTTGTTCAAAACTTTAAAAAATGAACAAAAACCATAATTGTCAAAAATTGTTCATGGCTAAAACAAAGGATCGTTATCCAGTTGACAGGCAGAAAAACAGATACTGAATTCATAGTTTGAAATGACAGGTTTATTTAATAAATTCAGTGAAACAAAAATGATTGAAAACAAAACGTATAGATATCGAGTGTGATTTCTTCAAAGTGGACGCCTGCTGCGATTGACAGTCACGCTTTTCATTTTAGTTGTGTCTAAGCATTGTCAAACGGGGCTTTGCTTTCCGTGTATACTGATAGGACATACAAAGACAATACTAAAGGTCCACACTTCATTTTATTTTAATTTGTCTGGGCTGTTTATTATTCCCACAGAGTTTCGTTCCCTTCGCTTGATAGGATATATATATTATATATATATATATATATATTATATATATATATATGTGTGTGTGTGCGCACAACACACACACACACACACACACACACCACAACACACACACACACACACACACACACACACACACATACACACACACACACACACACACACACATACACACACACTATATATATATGTGTGTGTGTGTGTGTATGTATGTATATATATATATATATATATATTGTGTGTTGTGTGTTGTTGTGTGTGTGTGTGTGGTGTGTGTGTGTGTGTGTGTACATATATAAACAGTAGACGACTTTCCTGACAATTTGCTGAGCACGAGAAAATTATATCTGTATATGTCAGGAAAGTCGTATACTGTTTTTACACTACGTTCTGAGCATTTAGTCTCTGTTGTCTTCTGTATATTTACAAAGATTAGTTGGTCGAACATTTGCGCTAGTCTTGTTTCGTTATGTTAAACTGCGTCCTCCGTCTATTTTTGTGTATTTCTGTGTTTCTGGAACCAGTATGCTTGAGCTCTGACAGCCACTTTGATTTGGTTTTTATTTAGGACGTGTACAAAAAGCTCACTTTTCATGTTCATTTATTTAATTTCTATTGGCTGTTCAGTATTCCTACGGTTTGAGAGGTTTCTGTTGTGCGCGAATGGATAAGGTCTGTAATAAAGATTCACACTTCACACCGACACGCTCTCTCCTCACTGGTTCCCCCGCTGGCTCGTTGAAATAATTAATTACATCAAATCGATGTGACCGCACACGTGGTAATCTGACTCCAGCACAAACTGATGGAATCAGCAGACAAGTGTGTCTGGAATCATCCCGCTCTGTTTTCAGGCCGCCAGTGGCCAGGGGAGACTAATCAATGATGCAAATGCCTTGGCAAGCAGACGCGCCACTTCTTTCACCCGGCTGGTTTTGTTAGCCTGCTGGAGGAGATTTGTTTGACAAGACAAGAGCGACGCTGGGAAATAATAGAATCGCTCTTGTTAGATGTGTTTGCTTCGTTAACTATTCTGAGATGAGAAATGGCGGGATGTTCGGTTGATGTCAAGAGTTTGGCGTTGTTGGTTTTTGGAGTGCCAGCGAAAAGCGCTTTTGTTGTGGGGATTTCCACCCCGGCACAAACACGGGCGTGAAGTGTAAGATTGCTTTTGTACGAGGGGCATTGCAAACTGATAGTTTAATATGCAGCAGCATCACTTTATCCATTTACCATCTCAGCTGTTAAATCCAGTCGAACATGTAGCGTCACTTATCCAATTCTTCGTTTGAAATACCCGTTTCAACTCAACCCCCCCCCCCTCTCTCTCTCTCTCTCTCTCTTGTCTCTCATCTACTCTGCGTATTACTGTTCTAACCCCCCCTCCCCCCGTGGGAAAACCAGGAATTCTTTCAATATAAGGAGACTCTAGTATCCCCACCTTCTGGAAATTCTGGGCTAGAAATCTCTTTTCTGTCACTTTTTTGTTTGTTTGTTTTTGTCTTGTTCCTTTGCTTTCTGTCATTTCTTCCTATCATTTTCTGCCTTGCTGGTCCATTCACCTGTATGAGTTCGATAAACTCTTTCGTACCTTCTTCTCTTGGGATTGATAATTGGGTATACTGTTAAGTGCATTTTTGGCTCTAGGGAAATGAGATATGCAAAAGCAGTTTTAGGTAGTTGGTGCCAGTTTTCATATTGTTTAAGTGTCTTTATTTATGTTTTAATTTGTATTCAGGTTTGTTTTTTAACACCCACGCGCGATAAATTGACGGAGTGGTCAACGCCAGGGGCATGTCCTTAGATTATGTGCGCGAATGCATTGATGTGTGTACTTAATTTTTTTTTTTTTTTTACCTGTTGAAGTATTGTATGTGTTTTGAGACAGTTATAGCCTTGATATGCTCTATGCAGTCGGCTGGGTTTTAAACAACAATAAAATAACTCCTATGCCTCCCTGTCTCACGTTCTCTTTTGGCTATGTTTTAATGACTTTTATCGTTTCATATGTTAGATCTACATGTCTCTATCACCTTTGCTGTCTGTCGCTCCCTGTATCTCTCATTCCGATCCTCCCTTTACTGAGCTGTAGTGGCTTCAATCTGTCTCAGAAGCAGCTGACAAATAACAGCTGTAGTAGCTCAATCCGTCTCCGTAACAGCTGACAAATAAAGAAATGACCAGCAGCTTTCAGACGAAATAAGCGGAGACTGACCACAGCCGTGTGGATTTACGAGCATTATGCACCACGTGTTACTATTCACAGTCACTGAAGACCTGTGCGCATAAATCGTCATGTTAGTACTGCTATAGACAGTGACTAGCCCGCTCATCGGCCATGTCAAAGCCCTGTGAGTTGTTGGAGAAAGACTGGGAACACGAGTGAGGAAGAGTCACAGATGTTGGAATATCTTACAAAAAGCCACGATTTACGATGCGGACTCTAAGCGGCAGATAACGGGGCCGAGATATTTTAGCAAATATTGTGTATGTGACCA
Source organism: Monoplex corrugatus (assembly GCA_030674185.1). Classification (NCBI taxonomy): domain Eukaryota; kingdom Metazoa; phylum Mollusca; class Gastropoda; order Littorinimorpha; family Ranellidae; genus Monoplex; species Monoplex corrugatus. Next base: position 25,547,273 of record JAPXFY010000015.1, read on the forward strand.
TCAACCTCCATGCCCCCCGCCTGTCATTGAATCTTCCATTTATTTGCGTCAGTAGTTGCTGTTCATCGTCCACTGTATCTGTATTTATCAGACTACTCGAGGCGGATTCGTCCTATGCTCTGGACTGACGATCTGATCGGATTGACGAACGAGAAGAAGAAGAAACTGTAGAGCTTGTACTTTACTTGCACTGTTATTTGCATACCTTGATTAGTTTTGCGTAAACATACTGCTGGATACAGTCTTGATGGAGGCATACACAAGAAGATCGTTGATAAAGAAGATTAAGAAAAGACAAGCAACATTCTTAGGACATTTTATGAGGAAAGGGGAATTAGAGCATCTGGTCACAACAGGAAAGTCGGAGGGAAAAAGAACAGCAGGTAGACCCAGGTAGAAAATATAGGACGGAATTGCAGGGTGGTTGAGGACAGAGAGGGTGGAAGACGTACTTGCAGCGACAAGGGATAGATGCATGCGGAGGGCAATGATCGCCAACGCCATGCGTAGGGCACATGATGATGATGATGATGATGATACTGCTGATAAAGATCTTAATTGCATTTTCACAGTTTTGTTTTTAATAGTTTTCTTTTCTTCTTTTCGTTGCCGTATGCCTGAAGACCACTTCTCGAGTTTCAAGTTGACTGTCGTCTTCAAAGCATCCACAGACAGTACCTCCTCCCTCAGCATTCGAGGAAGTTCTGCAAATCTGTAGGATGTAGTTCGTGTTCTTGCTCCGTCTCTCCACAAGAACGCAATGGGAAGGGCACAACTCAGGTTGTTCAGACTGTTGTGCCCAGTGTTCAGACTGTTGTGCCCAGTGTTCAGACTGTTGTGCCCAGTGTTCAGACTGTTGTGCCCAGTGTTCAGACTGTTGTGCCCAGTGTTCAGACTGTTGTGCCCAGTGTTCAGACTGTTGTGCCCAGTGTTCAGACTGTTGTGCCCAGTGTCAGACGGAAGATAACCACTTGTTTTGATCTTGACAGTTAATGGCAACTCGTGCATCTGTCTGAGCATGGTCTTCGCGAAGAAATGTTTCGCTAAGGCCACGGACTGAGGTGTTTCAAACAGAGACTTCATGATGGTGTTAATCTCTGTTTCAATAGTTAGGATTTATCACCCCTCTGGAGCTTCGACCTTGCTCAAAAGCTCTGCTGGTATCATCGAAGTGTTGGACTTTAGATTATTCGGAGAATTTTATTAGCCGACTTGTTCAATTGTAACCTTTGTTTACTAATTGGGCTAAAATTCCATCCACGTTTGTTGCACGTCTATTCGTATATATCTGGAGTATGAAAAGTACTTGTTTGCGAGCTTACCCACAGCGTTTAATTCTTACTCGCAGAATGTATTCTCCAACCTGCTCCTATCCCCCACATTTTGTCTTCTGAGGCTTTTCAATGTTTACAGAGATTCTGTTATTCGCTTTCGATCTCTAGGCCACTGCAGCATATTGCTGTCTTCCGGGCAATTTTATTTCTATTTCATTCTTTTTACTTCACATTAAACAAAATAAAGTTTGACAGTGCCGTCAAGTACAGAGCAGTAGACTATCTAGCCCCCACCGTTTTTATATAGTATAGGAGGCGGCTGTAGTGAAATCTGTTGCGTTGGTCAATACGGCAGTGAAAGGGGATGGTTTTCATGAGCTCTCATATCATATCATATAGGCCACCTGGGCGTTATATAGAACAGCGAAATGACCCCATACACAACACGTGTGTTCTGAACGATTGTCCTTTTTATATATATAAAAAAAGAAAAAAATGTATAAATAAATATTGGTAGTGTTTTCAAACCTGGTGACCCTTTCTTGCATAGGTCGATTTTTCTGTTTTCGTTTTTTTTTTTTTTTTTAGTTGATGGGTCATGGATTGTCGGCATAACAGATAGTGTATGATAATGGATTATTTAAGACATCTGAATGGCTACTACGTTATGTGAGTGTATATACAGCGTGTATATGTTCTGTGTCGGCATGCGAGCGGGTGCGCGTATGTGGTATGTGTGTGTGTGTGTGTGTGTGTGTGTGTGTGTGTGTGTGTGTGTGTGTGTGTGTGTGTGTGTGTGTGTGTGTGTGTAGGAGGATGCATGTCGTGTGACTGTGAGCGTCGTGTATGATTTACACACAGGAATTCTTTAGCACTTCACTCGACGTTTACGTCCACTTTTTATACTTTGGAGACGAAAGGGGCAATTTGTCAGCACGACGATATCCTTACGGCGCGACTTCTTCAGGTCTACATGTTTGAATATATTTTGTCCAGTATATCGTTTATGTCATCTATAAACATAACTACCCGTATCTTGTATATAAAGATAGATAGTGCTGCTGCATTGTCCCCTGAAGATTGTTTTTTGTTTTGTTTTGTTTTGTGTTTTTTACTATGAGATCAACGTGGAGGGGTAGGGATAGGATGGAGTGTAAGACAGAGAAAGTGGATGAGGGTGGAGCAACGTGCTATGTTATGTTTGTGATGTTATTTTTGTTTAAAGCCCAACCGACTGCGTAGAGCTATGCCAGGGTATAACCGTTTCAAAACATACACAATGCTCCAACATGAAAAAAGAAAAAGAAAATTAAGAACACATATCAATGCATTCGCGCACATAATCTAAGGACATGCCCCTGGCGTTGACCACTTCGTCCAGTTTCATCACACAGGAGATTTAAAAAAAACTGACTACAATTTTAAACATAACTAGGGACACTAAAGCATATATAAAAACGGCCTAAATTAAAAAAGAAAAAGAAAGAAACCTTTGCATATCTCATTTCCTTAGATCAAAAATGCACTTAATGTATGTACCCAATTATCAATCCTTAGAGAAAGTAGGTAAGACATCAAGGAAAACATACAGGTGAATGGACCAGCAAGGCTGAAAATGATAGGAAGAAATGACAGAAAGCAAAGGAGGAAGAATCAAGGAGGAAGAATTAAACAAGAGTGACAGAAAAGAGGAAATTTGTAGCACATAATTTCCAAAAGGTGGGGATACTATTTATACCGAAAGAGCCCCCCCCCCCCCCCCCCCCACGGGGGGACATGCTAAGGTTAATTACAACGAAACAAACCTAGAGGGAGGGAGAAGGTATATGTGCGCTAGGGAGGGTGGTTGGATCAAGAAGCAGGAAAGAGAAGGAGGAAGAAAAGAAGGCAGAACTTGCTATAAAAGCACTGACATGCCGTGTAATAACAGAAGTGTGTATAGCAACAAGATTTCGAGGAAGAGCGATTCGGGGGAGAGACAGACAGACAGAGCGGACAAGAATAAAAAGAAGAGAAGATAGAGAAAAGAAAAAACAAAAAGGAAGGAAGGAAGAAGGAAAAAGCTGATATCTTGCTAAAATGGATTTCGTGAAAAGAATGTAGAGAGAGAGAGAGAGAGAGAGAGAGAGAGAGAGAGAGAGAGAGAGAGAGAGAGAGAGAGAGAGAGGACGAAGAAAGGACGGAAGAGAAAAAAGAAGAAAGAAAAAGTTAAGAAAGATAGGCGGAATAAGAAAATTGATTCAATCTTTGATGGCTTAAGAAGTAGTTGAAGAAGATGAAGCGGAAGGAACATAGGAGGGAGAGAGGAAGGGAATACAGAAATAGTAGAGATGAGAGGAGAAGAAAAATAGAAAATGGGAAGGGCAGGAGGAGAAGAAGAGAGAAAAAAACCTGACACATGTGACGATGTGATAAAGCTCACGTTAAGTACAGTGAAAGGGACTGACTGCGGTTATTAAAGGCGGGATGTGGCCATAAAGTATGATGTAGGAACGA
>JAPXFY010000015.1:25553542-25566042 GCA_030674185.1 Monoplex corrugatus
GCCCTGCCACATGGCGTTGGCGATCATGGCCCTCCACATGCATCTATCCCTTGTTGCCGTAAGCACATCTTCCACCATCTCTGTCCTCAGCCATTCTGCAAGTCCGTCCAATATTTTTTCCCTGGGTCTACCTGGTGCTGTCTTTCCTTCCAGCTTTCCTGTTGTGACCAGATGCTCTAATTCCCCTTTCCTCATAAAGTGGCGTATAAAAGTTGCCTGTCTTTTCCTAATCTTCCTTATGAAGGATCTTCTTGTGTCTGTCTCGTTTGTTTTCTTTGCTGACCATGGAACTATCAGCATTCTTCTTAGAAACCACATCTCGGCTGCCTCAATCTTGTTCTGGCTTTGCTTGTTGACTGTCCAAGCCTCACAACCGTATAACATGTCGGTTCTATGTAACATTCAAGAACTCTCTTTCTGATGTTAATTGATGGGCATTTGTTGGTAAGAATGCTTTTCGTCCTCTTGAATGCTGTTTTGGCTTAGCCGATTCTGCTGGCTATTTCTGATGTGCATCTGCCGTCTGGTGACATGCGTCTAATATTTCCTAGTCTTTCTCTGGGAATGGAAGAACAGCATGTGGGAAGGGGGTTAGCGTGGAAAGCAAAACACCATTGTTGAGAAGTACTCATAACTATAAACGAAAAACTTTGTGAAAGAGAAGAAGAAAAGTTTGTAAAACAAATATTGTAACTATAAAACAGAAAACTTTGCAGAAGAAAGAAAATGTTTATTTGAAAAGAAAAGGAGGGTAAAGGGAGGGGAGATTTTTAAAATGAATAATCCATTTTTTCTGCGGCTCGTGCAAGATGGACGTCGACTAGTTTCTGCGATTTCCATGCGACATGCTCCGCCAACAAAGGCTGTGTCTGAAACATTTCAGTTGATTCGTTTGTGTTGTCAACATCTGTGGCTGTACATTATTACCCAATACCCCACGGAGAGGGGAACGGCCACGTTCTCTGTAACGGCCAACTGTGGCTTTTCTCGGGGCAGGGGACAGAGGACGTCCAGCCGACAGCCAAAGCCTCGGCAGCCATCTCTTCAAGCCAGGGCATCTTCACAGATGGTGACGCTTGGAGCCAGGCGAGTCGCCCTGGCGGAGATTCGGAGGGAATTAAGTTCCTATCTTCCTGTTTTCAAAAGCAAAGCTGTCTTCCTCACTGTCGTTTGATTGAAGGCGAACAAGGGGAGAGGATTAAAACTCGCTACAGATGTTGACAATTTCTCAGTAGGCTGCTCTCTTCTCTGCCAGGGGTTTGACGCCTTTATTACCTATCCTACGGCTTGAAGATGTCACAGCTTGATGGGAAATGAAAAAAAAAATCGTCTTAGGACCTTTCCAAAGGACAGTTTGTACAGCGGGAGACAAAAGTGCCGTGGCATGGCAAACATGACGAGTATAGACCAGTGGAAATAGGGCGAATATTAAGCATGTATTCTGTGCATAATGACGTTGGAAAGACACTCTTCTTTCGGTTACGGTGTCGAACATTTGGAAAGGTATTGCAGTGTTCAGCGTTTGGGAAGATAAAGTTGGATTCGTTTTATTCGAAACTTTGTGTATATGTGAACGTTTTGCGTCTTATTCTTGTTCCCACTAGAATACTGACTTGGCTGGCGCCATATGTGGTCCACGGGGACAATTTCAAACGTAGTATTATTTTCTCCTGTTATGGCTGATTTGCCTCAAAAGCGTTTGAACGCCCTGCAACTGATGTCGAGTTACTATTTTTGCTATTGAAGACGGAATTTAATCCCCCCGTGGGAATGCCGTGGGCTCTTTCAGTATAAATAGTATCCCCACCTTCTGGAAATTCAGTGCTAGAAATTCCTCTTTTCTGTCACTCTCTTTGTTTCTGCTTTATTCCTTTGCTTTCTGTCGTTTCTACCTATCATTTTCTGCCTTGCTGGTCCATTCACCTGTATGTGTTCGATAAAGCTTTACGTACTATCTCTTAGAATTGATAATTGGGTACATGTATTAAGTGCATTTTTAGCTCTAGGGAGGTGAGATACGCGGAAGCAATTTTAGGTAATTTATGCATGTTTTTATATGTGTTTTGGTGTCCTTAGATATGCATAAATTTGTATTCATGTGTGTTTTTTAAATCCCCTGTGTGATAAATTGGACGGAGTAGTCAACGCCAGAGGCATGTCCTTAGATTATGTGCACAAATGCATTGATATGTGTACTTAATTTTCTTCTCTTTTTTTCCTGTTGAAGTATTGTATTTTTGAAGCGGCTGGGCTTTAAACACCACCTCCACCACTATCACCAAACAACAATTGAATTTATTGTTACACAAGGTTTTGCTTAAATCAGCTTTCGGACAAATCGTCGTCACAGGTACAGTCGTGGTCATGAACCAACTGGACATAGACTACAGACCTGTTTAACTTACGGACGGACCGCTAACGGAGAGACGGGGTCCATCGTCGAACAATTATACTTAAAAGGATGGTGACTTTCCATACAGCACCACCACCACCCAACAGTTGTGAATCGGTTTTCAGTCTAGCTGTAATCCCACGTTAAATGGACATGAGCCTACAAAACATAAACGGACAGGCGGGAGGGGAGGGGGTACACAGACATTGGGAGACTCTGCACCTCGCTACCTGCAGACTCCTTTGCCTGACCAGTGTAGGCAGGTAGGTGTGGAAAAAAAGGTGCCTCGGTGCATCCTGCGAGGCTTAGGCTTTAACCCTTTGAATCCTGCACCCTATCCACCAACTGCAAAAACTTAACTCTTTGACTCTCCCATCCTATCCACCAGCTTTCTGCAGGAAGCTGGTGGATAGGGTGGGAGAGTCAAAGAGTTAAGTTTTTGCTTTGCTAGCCTGGTTGACAATGCATGATGCTAGTGGATAGGGTGTGGGAGTTAAAGGGTTAACCAGACTCAGCTCAAAGCGGCTAAGGTCAGAAGTTGAAAGAAATAAGAACGGGGCGTGACTCAGTGAGAAGGCACAGACAGCAGAGAGGGGAGGGGTGGGATCGGGTGTAGACAGGGCAAGTGAAAGCCCCAGTTGAGGTGGGGGGGTGGGGGTGGGATGTACGGATGACACCAACAAAAGGTGAAAAGATTCAATCCAGGCATTAGCAGGCGAAGGGTAGCTGTGGAAAGGATAGCGAGTACACAGTGCTCATGATGAATCATATCATTTACAGTCACAGCACGCTCTCCAGTCAAAAGCAATGCTATTGCAATTTTTTTTTAAAAACCTGTTGTTCACGAGTCGATGAATGCAGAGTGCATGGCTGGGACTTCTTATTTGCTGCGTTCATTTCATGAATCTTCATTTAGAAAGAATGGAGTCGGATAAGAAAACGTTCAGTTAATTTCAGTTCCTTTGAAGCTTCTCTTTTGAATCATTTACCTGCAGTAATCTTACGTCTTGCTTTTTTTTTTTTTTTTTCTCCTTCTACTTGTCATATATACAATGACAGTATAAAAACGCTCAGCCACTCTTTGCATCAACTCCCGTGAGCGTATTGACGTGAAACTTCCGGCGCTTTTTTCTTTTCAATTTTTTTTTTCATTCTTTTTCAGTCATTGACAGTGGTGTTGCAAAGGATGGGTACAACCCACAATAGCGGTGAATGATGCCACCCGGTCCCTGTCGGGTACAATCCACCCTGTATGGCTGTCAGAAAAACATGTTTGAGCCATTGGACACGGTTACCGGGGCGACATTTCCCCTACCCTCTTGGGCCCGACGCGCAAGTGCCATTGGGAGAGACGGGCGTAACACAAGGGAGGCAATTGAGAGCGGTGAATGAAGAGGAGATAATGAAGGGCGCGGTGTGGGTAACGGACCTCGTCGTAAAGTGATGGTTCTCACTGCGTAGGACAGCCACAGAAACACGCCAAATGGTCCGTCATTATTAGTTGAAGAGGGTTTTTATTTTGTTAGGAAAACAGAAAAAAAGCTGTCCTTTTCGTCATCCCTCCCGAGTTTCTAGATGTGAAAAGCGAACAATGCCGTCTCTCTGTTTGCACTCGTATTGATCTGTGGACAAGAGACGATCCGGTCTCGAGACAGAGACCATACAAAATGCTGCAATTGATGTGAGGGTGCATATTTTATCATCGTTATCTCTTTTTTTGTGTGTGAAAGCGAGCAGAGTGGGAAATGGTTGCCTTGTGCGACCTCCTGTCAAATCAAGTAGGTCACTTTTGCCCCTTTATGTTTGCCAAGGAACTGTCGAGTCTCAGGCGAAAAACTTTGCATTTGAAGCAGTGCAGCTGCCACATATTGAGTTTAAAGAGCTGTTTACTGTGATGGGTTGGTTGGTTCGTTTTTAGTGTCATCGTGGATTGCTATGGACGAAGAAAGAGGGACTGAGGGGTTAGGGAAAGCCAGATGAGCCCCCCCCCCCCCTCTTGCTAATGGAAAGTAGTTTGTTCTATTTGGATTGTGAAATACTTGGGCTATCTCTTAAAGCCTATCTCTTTCTTAAAGCCTGATAACAGACACGTAGCATACTCGCCGAGACTGTGAGATCAGCCAGCAAGCAACTCATTAATCACAATCTTCAAAACCCCACAAAGCTTTAGCGTGAGATTAACGAGTTAGAGAGGCATTGTGTCCTGAGTCAGTTTGCATTGTTTGAAAAACTGTGGACTATCCCCATTTCAGGATCTTGCCAGCGCATAGGGTTTTGCGCAGGATCAGGGAGTCTGTCAGATAGTTTGCTGGCAGATTTGGATTGAACGCATATGGAAATTGTCCGAGTGTGATTAAACCGTCTTAAATAAACTCCAGACTTGTGTATTCCAACGAGTGGACAAGATATCATTGTGTCTGCTTTCGCTCGAAGTCTGTGTTCATTGACATGGAAACCAGCTCGGCAGGATAGCAATCAGAACACAGTTTGTTTTTGTCCCTCTCCCACGCAAAACAGCACACGGCTAAAAATGGTGAGTAGTTAACAATTGTCCTGTCCGGAAACCAAAACTTCTGCGGACACATTGTTCTGCATCTATTTGTGGTTACTACTTGCGTTGGCTCACGTTACGGAGGTCGGAGTTTGTTTAAGAGGGATTCATCATACTCGAACAGTTCCATTCGCGCTCCACCCACATCTGACAGCAGTGATTTGGCAGACTGTCCTGAGCCTGCGCAAAACCCTATGTGCTGGCAAGGTCGTAAACTGGAGAGGGGGATGGCGGAGACACCACCACCGGAATGATGGAAACTTTAAGATGGGCAGCGGAGAAGACAGTTTTTAATGTCGCAGGAAGCTGGTGGATAGGGTGAGGGATTCAGAGGGTTTAGTTTTTGCAGTTGGTGAATAGGGTGCAGGAGTCAAAAGGTTAATGTATCTAAATGTATGATGCGCAGTGCCTTCCGATGACGTTATATTTACACATGCAGTGACCTTACCACGGAGAAATAGCCCTGTCTCACTATATGGCTACGTCAGAAAAAGTTGTGTCAAGGAAAATGGAAGTTAAGTGTGTGCACAGAAAAGCTGGAGGGAAAGATAACAGCAGGTAGACCCAGGGAGAAAATGTTGGACGGACTTGCAGGGTGGCTGAAGACAGAGGGTGGGAGATGTACTTGCAGCGAGCGACAGGGGATAGATTCGTGTGGAGGGCCATGATCGCCAACGCCATGTGGCAGGGCACATGATGATGATGATGACGCATCGATTTACTGATCTGTTTATTTTTTCCTAGCCTTTCTATATCCTCACCCTATTCCTGTTTTAAGTTGATGGATAAGGTGAAGGGTTAACGCAGCGTAAAACTTGGATTATCAGCAGATCAAAGACAGTAATCGAGACTCTAACAACCCTGTCATCGACTCGAAAAGACAGCGATATCCCGATTCCGCATCCGTGACTTCTCTGTCTGTCTCTCTATCTCTGCCCCATAAACTGTGGCCCGCACTGTATGTCACCCTAATAAACACTCTCGTGGCTCGACTCCGGGCCATGAAGTAGGGTATGGAGGGAGGGAGATGAAAAGGAAGACGGGACAGGGACGTTTGATCGGCTGTGGCCCGTGGCCTCATAACGAAGGCAGAAGAGGTTGGCGATGGCAGTTTATCGTCCTGCCGTGTTGACTGGCCGCAGACAGCAGTAGATGTAAGAGCCTCTCCAACGTGTCCCTGTGTGTCACCTGGATCGGCTCTCAGCTGATAACATCTCCTCCCTTATCTGCCCCTTTCGTTCCATCTCCCTCCTTAATGCAAACTTTGCCGAGTCATACACACGCGCGCGCGCACACATATATACACGGGTGTGCAGTGCACGTAAATTCATACACACACACACACACACACACACACACACACACACACACACACACACACACACACACACACACACACACACACTTCTCGTTCTCTGTCTCTCTCTCTCTGTCTTCCCAGAGGCGCACGCGCGTATGAACAATGGATGAACTGAAACCACACGCACAGGTTTCTTTTTTCTTTTATCTTATCTTTAACCAAATTCCAAACCAGCGATACATAATCGGTATACAAGGAAACACACCTACTAAATGCCCCTGCTTCTCCGTTCTTGTTTCCTCAGTGATTTCCATCATTCAAATAACGGTTCCCACATGCAAAGAACAAACACGTGCTATTTTTGCGCGGTGTGGAATGCATGAATATTTGTGTCTTCTGAAAGAACAGAAGTCCTATTGGCTGGTGTCATGTTCTCTGACAACACATCTTTTTTTTTTTTTTTTTTTTAGAATTGTCGTCTCTGTCGTCTTTATAGATGAGAAAGTTACGCTGGTCGTAGACAATTCGACGAAACTCTGAAACTCACTGTCGAAAATCTTATTTTGGTAAAGATAAGCAATTTCACACAGTATGCCCTCTCCCTCCAGTATGCCCCTCTCCAGCGTCCTGCAGGTGGATAGGGTGAATGAATCAAAGGGTCAAGTTTTTGCTTGCAGGAAGCTGGTGGAAAGGGTGAGGGAGTCAAAGGGTTAAGTTTTTGCCTGCAGGAAGCTGATGGAAAGGGTGAGGGAGTCAAAGGGTTAACCTTTTGCTTGCAGGAAGCTGGTGGAAAGGGTTAGGGAGTCAAAAGGTTAAGGTTTTGCTTTACTGGCATGGTTGACAATGCAAGATGCTGGTGGACAGGGTGAAGGAGTCAAAGGGTTAAAGTATGGCGGAGTCGGGTGTCAGTCTTTAGGCCCATATACAGTTATTACATGTATTAACATACATCAGTATCTAAGTATATCATAAAACCCTTTGACTCCTGCACCCTATCCACCAGCTGCAAGAACTTAACCTTTTGACTTCCTCACCCTTTCCATCAATTTTCCTGCAGAAAACTGGTGCAGGGAGTGAGGGTGTCAAAGGGTTGCTGGTGGACAAGGTGCAGGAGTCAAAAGGTTAAAAAAAATATGGCGGAGTCCTGTGTGAGTCTATATATGCCCGAATACAGTTATCATTAACACCACATTATCTAAGTATCTTATTAACGAACAGATTTAAAGATGTGAGCGATTGGATTAAGGGCAGTAAACAGGACTCTAGCTACACCCTGTCACTCACATGGTTACCATTACAGTGGGTGATCAGAGAGAGAGAGAGAGGGGGAGAGTGTGCGTTGCTGGCAGAAACCTGGCACGATTGTCATTTATGGTTGACAGAGACAGCTCGCGTTTGTTGAATGCTTCAAGTCCAGCATTGAAGGCGTCTCGTTTTCCTACTGCTGGACGAGTCATATCTTCTGATAAGGGAACACTTAAAAACTGTTTCCTCAGTGCATTTTCCCATGTCATGTACAGCTAGCGCTCTCTCTGTCTCTCTCTCTCTCTCTCTCTCTCTCTCTCTCCTTCTTCTCTCTCTCTCTTTCTTCTTCTCCTTCTCTCTCTCTCTCTCTCTCTCCTTCTTCTCTCTCTCTCTTTTCTTCTTCTCCTTCTCTCTCTCTCTCTCTCTCTTTTTGTTTCCTCAGTGCATTCTCCCATGTCGTGTAAAACTCTCTCTCTCTCTGTATCTTTCTCTGTCTCTCTCTCTGTCTCTCTGTCTCTCTCTCTCTCCCTGATCAAATAATTGCAACGTGCCTTGTTCTTTTCCTTAAAGATGCACTCCCTCCCTCTGTCTAAATCGCTGTGAACTGGTTTCTTCAGATAACTTGGTCAATTTTCTTTTGGGCTCTGTTCAAGCTAATGAACTTTCTGAAATCAAAGGCAGCAACTGGTGACCTAACCACAGCGTATTTTCCCTGGGCACATTCATTCTCCTAGTTTGCTCCTATGTCCTCTGTGCTTTTCATTATCTAACCCTTGGCGCCGTCGGCAGGTATTTTGTTACGGGGTGAACGAGGTGGTCCTGGTCCGAAGTATCATTGGCCTTGTTTCCCAGTCTGTGAAGACCAAAGGTGCTGGTCAGATCAGGTCCCCAGGGGCTGTGAGGCAAGTATCATCAATCGGTTCATCAGCACCAAGCATGGCACGCCACTTGCCTGGCCTCTGATCGAAATCGTCCTGTAATCGTGGTCTCTTTTATAGATACTAAGCCACAATGTATGTCTCTCTTCTCTGCACGGACACGCGCGGTGCCAGAGGTGTGTACACACAGACTGAGTTACACCACAGATACGTGTAAGACAGGCCGGCAATAACACAACGGTTGGCGCTATATTAAAACTGGCCGTCTCACTGTCCCATCCTAACATCATTGTTGTTCTGGTGGTGTCAGTGTAGGATTAGATAAGTCCCCCTTCCCCACTTCCCTCGGATGGTTATCCCCGCGGGCCATATCACCTGAAGTGGGTGCCGACGTAAAAACTGAATCAAACCCAACCAACTACGGTTTTAGTGGTGAAAGGAGTTCATAAATAACTCTCATTTCTGCACTCATTCTTTCCAGACTCGACTACTGTAACTCGCTTCTTGCTGGCTGCCCCCAAACACTCTTATCCAAATTGCAAAAAGTTCAAAATAACGCTGCTCGCCTTGTACGGAAATGCCCAAGGTCAACTCATGTTTCCCCTCTGCTTCGAACTCTACACTGGCTTCCTGTTCGAAAGCGTATTGACTATAAACTTTCCCTCCTATGCCATAAGTCTCTGGCTGGTCTAGCTCCCCCCTATCTTTCTGATCTCCTGACTGTTTACATTCCCTCCAGAGAGCTACGCTCTTCTACTGATGCCCACCTATTTAGAATCCCACGCTTCCGCAAAAAAACTCTTGGTGAACGTGCTTTTTCTTATCAGGCCCCCTCTATTTGGAACAAACTTCCCTTTCCTCTCCGCTCTACCTGTACCCTTTCTTCGTTTAAGTCCAGTCTAAAAACCACTCTTTTTAAATCCTAGCCTGTAGTTCTGTACTCTTACTTCAGCTGCCACCTTGAAATCTGTGCCCGCGAGCGTGTGTGTGTGTGTGTGCGGGTGTGTGTGTGTGTGTGTGTGTGTGTGGGTGTGTGTGTGTGTGTGTGTGTGTGTGTGTGCGGGTGTGTGTGTGTGTGTGTGTGTGTGTGTGTGTGTGTGTGTGTGTGCGTGTGCGTGTGTTGTGTGTGCGTGTGTGTGTGTGTTTACTGTAAGCGCTTAGGGCTTTTTTTAGATTAAGCGCCATAAATGTTCACTATTATTATTATTATTATTATTATAAATAGGCTGTGGTATATTGTGACTTATTGTTTGAACGGCGCCATTGGTCAGTGTATTGTACATTTCAGAGCCACAAATGAAAAGTGGTTTGTGCAGTATCAAACCTCTATAGCGCCGGGTTACTGCAGCAGGACACATGTAATGCGGTCACAGAATAAGTTACTTATCTCTGCCTCCGTATCTCTAGTCGGCTCCATTGTCTGTGTGGGACAGTGCTTGACCATGCCCCGAGGTCAGACTGGTCTACGAGGTGAACACTATATGCCCGCCTGACTCCACAAAGGGCCGTGAACACGATATCGCCATTGTGGGCCCTTAATGCGGGTTGGATGTTACGGCATTCTCAGTCCCCTTGGGCAAGCTTCTCTTGGACTTGTGGCAGCATAGTATGTCCAGAGACAAGGATAGAGGACTCTGTATATCCCTAGCATGATTCACCTACTGCTTTCTCAAAGATTGATGGTCGGTACTGTTAATAGTTGTCATGGCGATTTCACAGTTTCAGTAAGGAGCTTACGCGTATGGTTTGTTGGTTATGTGGTGCATGAATCTGATGGGTGATATATGTCCAGTTACCTTGAGGAACCCCCCCCCCCCATTCCGTGGGGATACTGGGGGCTCTTTCAATATAAATGGTATCCCCACCTTCTGGAAATTCTGTGCTAGAAATTTCCGCTTTTCTGTCATTCTCTTTGTTTCTTTCTTCCTCCTTTGCATTCTGTCATTTCTTCCTATCATTTTCTGCCTTGCTGGTCCATTCACCTGTATGGGTTCGATAAAGTCTTACGTACTTTCTCTTAGGATTGATAATTGGGTACATGTGTTAAGTGCATTTTTAGGTCTAGGGATATGAAATATGCGGAAGCAATCTTAAGTAATTTAGGCCCGTTTTTAGATGTTTTATTGTCCTTAGTTATGTTTAAATTTGTATTCAGGTATGTTTTGTAAGTCCCCTGTGCGATAGATCGGACGAAATGGTCAACGCCAGGGGCATCTCTTAAGATTATGTGCGCGAATGCACAGTGCTGTCATCTGTACCAATGTACACGTGGACAAATGTCTCTGATGTAGTTCAAGACAAGTCCTCTCCTGCTTTGTCTCTGTACAAAGCTGTCATAGAGACCAGACCTGTCCCGCCTTTCCTGTCTTGTGTCAGTTGGTATTGAGACAGGTACAAGCTGTCATAGAGACCAGACCTGTCCCGCCTTTCCTGTCTTGTGTCAGTTGGCATTGAGACAGGTACAAGCTGTCATAGAGACCAGACCTGTCCCGCCTTTCCTGTCTTGTCTCAGTTGGCATTGAGACAAGTACAAGCTGTCATAGAGATCAGACCTGTCCCCCCTTTCCTGTCTTGTGTCAGTTGGCATTGAGACAAGTACAAGCTGTCATAGAGACCAGACCTGTCCCGCCTTTCCTGTCTTGTGTCAGTTGGCACCGAGACTAGTCAGGACTTGCTGCTTTATACTATCGGGAATCATCCTTTAGTGGGCATGGCCGTGTGTGTGTCCACGTAAAACATGAACCCACCAGTCACTTCATCCATTGAAGGCAGATGCTTTGGGCATGGGCGTCTAGATAAGTACCGTCCTCTTGTGTCCGGCAATGGGCGACCTGGTCATCGCACGCGCGCTGTCATACACGCACAAGGCCGGGGTTCTATAATGTATGAAGCGACGGAAAGATCAGATAATCCTTGGCCGATGGCTGCTAATCCCCTTACATAGAAAGATCATTGTGTGTGTTTGTGGAGGCATTACCCATGCTATCCTTTGTCTGCCGGCTGTTATGAACGACCGGTTTCCGGCTTGTCAGTTCCAGCCTGTCGGCGTGTGCCGGAGATATTACTGGGTTTTGTAGCATCAGACTACCCCCCTCCCTCCCCACTCTTCTTCTTCTGAAAGCTGATAATGGATGGAAAAGGTATGTTCTGTGTTGTGTTCGCTCCACGGTTCGTCAACGGTATCGTAGAACTGGCTATGACAGTTTGATGATTATGGCTTTATCGGTCTGTGGCCTTAGTCGTCCCGTTAATCCATCCGTTGTTAGAAAATAAGCTCTGTCCTGTTCATTGTTCATCAATTTGAAGTTAGAGGCTGGCCGTATGCATGGTCAGGTCACATCTGGGAAAAACGTGGCCATTTTTCTAACGACTGCCATGGAGCTTGGTGGTCAGAAAGAATAGAGAATGTAGTCGGCTGTATCTTCTCTAGTTCCACTTACAGAGGCGATGTCACTGCATGTGTTATACGCTGTTTGGTCCTCTTGATCACAGGAGCAGGCTGGTAAGGCGTTTCCTCGAACTTGTGGTTCGCATGAGCATTCAGCCGGCTGTGGTCCGGTGCGGAGCGTCGTTAAGACCACTTGCTGTTGTACGGTTGTGAGGTGTTGACAGTCAACAGCAGTCAGAACAAAATTGAGGCAACTGAAATGCGGTTTCGAAGAAGACTGTTGAGAATTCCATGGACAGCAAAGAAAACAAACGAGACAGTCTTGAAGGAGGCAGACACAAGAAGATCATAAATGAAGAAAATTAGGAAAAGACAAGCAACATTTATAAAACATATGAGGAAAGGGGAGTTAGAACACCTGGTCACAACAGGAAGTCTGGAGAAAAAGAGAACACCAGGTAGACCCAGGGAGAAAATACTGGACGGACTTGCAGGGTGGCTGA
The DNA here is from genome assembly GCA_030674185.1 of Monoplex corrugatus. NCBI lineage: Eukaryota > Metazoa > Mollusca > Gastropoda > Littorinimorpha > Ranellidae > Monoplex > Monoplex corrugatus. The sequence goes on from JAPXFY010000015.1 coordinate 25,565,800, forward strand.
AGACAGAGAGGGTGAGAGATTTACTTGCCGCGACGGGGGATAGATTCGTGTAGAGGGCCATGATCGCCAACGCCATGCGGCAGAGCACATGATGATGATGATGATGATGGTGATGACATATTGTTTTGTGGAGACAGTACACTGCTTTTTATCAACGTACCCGCTACGAGTGCAAATCAGACTTTGAAAAATGTTCTTGTCGTCATGACAGATTTATAAGAACACTTTCAATATCTGTGTGTA
>JAPXFY010000015.1:25571042-25598542 GCA_030674185.1 Monoplex corrugatus
GGAGAAGTTGTGTTGTTGATTGTATTCAGAGTTCTGTATATTTGTTTCTTAGTATCTTTGGTGTAGGGTTGACACAGGCCGGTTGGCTGAGAATTTGCGCCTGTCTTGTTTTGAGAATTATAGACGCGTTCTCATTCTATTTTCGTGTGTGTGTGCGCACGTGCGTTCGTGCGTTCGTGCGCGCGTCTGTGTGTGGGCGCGTGTGTTTTAAGCGGTTTGTGGTGAATTGTTGCGACGAAGCTGGAAAGATAGGGTTTCCGTAAAGCTGATACCTTGCCTGCTTGCGGCAAAACTTTCTCATTTACACAATATTGCGATGGGGAATTCCCGTGGCGTGGAAGGGAGAATTTTTTTTTTTTAACGTGTTATTTCAGTTGCCCCTTTCTGTTCAATTCAAAAGCATCCTGAATAATTGTCCATTTGATCTCGAATAGGTGTTCTTGGTATTCGATTTCGTTTTCAGCTTTTCATTGTTAGTCTACAGTGGTCTTGTAACGCAGACATATTGTTTGCATTATTCATATCGATTTTATTGCTCTCTCGGTTCTCTGGAAAGTTTACAGACGTCATGAGAAAATTTAAGATTACTGCGACTGAATTACTCCTACACAGACGGAATACAAAAATCATGATGGTGGTGATGATGATGATGACGAAGGAGGGATGGAGAAGGGGAGGGGGAAGAGAGAGAGAGAGGCGTCGCAGTGGTGGAACTATTCCCCAGTTTAAATTGCAAGAAGCACTAGAGTTATTACTGTTCATTATCTAATTAGTAATTTTATTGTCATTATTCTTGTTTTGTTTCAGTAATGCCGATATCATCATTTTCATACGTCATACGTACATGTTTTGAAATAGACTAATTCATTAATAATAATAATAAAAAAAAAAGTTAAGCTGGGTTTGCCTGGTTCTTATTTAAGAGTAATGAACTTAAGATGTGATATCTGGAGTTCAATCCTATCCGGAGACAAAAATGGCGTGTTCACTGCCCTCGTAATGCTCCCGATGATTCCGACGGTTCTAATGTTTCTTTGGTCCTAACCCTCTCTCCCTCCGTTCCAAGACTCTATTGGCGCATACGGTTTTGCGCAGACTTACGGAATCTACCATGTGGCAGCTAGGGTGAAACGCGTATGGAATTGTCCGAGTGCGTTGAATCCTCCTTGGGGTGAAAAAAAAAAAAAAAAGAAAAAGACGAAACATAGACCGCTCTGTGCCTGCCTTAGACGCAGAAAGTTGTATCCGCAGAAAGTTGTATCCCGCCTGTCTATTTTGACGTGGGAACAAAGTCTCTTCCTTCGTCCTGCAATGTCAACAATTTACGGGGGCAGTTTTAGGCCACTCGGCGTATTGTGTGCAGTTGCTTTTACGGCGTAATTTGTCTACAAGGAAAAGATAATTACCCCGCCCTACTAGAAGAGCCAACAATTAGGGACAGTATGTTATTTTTAGACAACAAGCCTTGCAAGTCTTTGAAGTACCGTCTTGTTAGCTCACGGTCTTTGAAAGCTTCGGAACTGTGAGGAACAATGGTTTCTTCAGTTGGGTTCGAAACACACAGTTCTCAGACCGTACATTGCAATGTCGGAGGGTGGTTTGGGGAATGGGCGGGGGAGTCATTACGACAACGAGAAGCGGTACATCTGTCTGGTTAACATAGTCCCTTTCAACACAGTAACACCAACACATTTTATTGTACATTAAAGTGGTGTTATCTGCTGGGTAGGAACCACCTACTTTGTAGGCCCCATCAAGATGGGAGTTTAGTGGGTAAGGTTGCCATGCAGATGGCAGTTAAGTGGGGATAGGTTGGCCGTGCCTGATATTGTGGCTATATGAAAATAGGCTGACAAACTGGGGGAATCACTTTAGTGTAGTTCTCTCTCTCTCTCTCTCTGTCTCTGTCTCTCTGTCTGTCTTTCTGTCCGTCTGTCTGTCTCTCTCTGTCTCACTGTCTGTCTCTCTGTGTCTCTGTCTCTCTGTCTCTTGATTGCTGTCTGTCTGTCTGTCTGTCTGTCTCTCTCTCTCTCTCTCACGTGCGCGCACATTAGAAAACAAATAGACAAACATAAAACAGACATGTTTAAATTCCGATTTGTTTTTATAATTCCCCTGTGTGATAAATTGGTTGAAGTGGTCAACGCCAGGGGCATCTCCGTAGATTATGTGCGCGAATGCATTGATATGTGTACTGAATTTTCTTTTCCTTTTTTTTTCTTCTTTTTTTCTTGTTGAAGTATGATGCATGTTTTGAAACGGCTATAGGCCTGGGATGGCTCTACGCAGTCGGCTGGGCTTTTAACAGAAATAAAATAAAATAACAGTCAGGGGACTTGCAGTCGGAGGGCCCGGGTTCAATCTTGACTGGGTACCTCCGGTCTGGTGGTTAAAGACTGGAGACTTCCCATCCCCCTGGTCAGCATGTACGTGGCACTTCCAGTACCTAAATTCCTTTCTTATGTATACGCACGCACAACGACAAACATGTACGTTAAAAAGGGTCATGCCTGTCACTTCAGTGTCCGGAGACGAAGTGTAGGCCTATAGGCTGCGTAGCGAACTGCCGCCTGTGCAGTGTGAGCAAAACATCGTGCATGCACGTATCCGAAAAAATCGGATATAATCTATGAAGGAAGACGCGCTAGCACAGTTAAAATAATGAATAAAGTGTGTGTTTTTGTTTTTTGTTTTTTTCAGTCTCTTTTTGACGTGGTGTTAGCCCTGATATGGCTCTATAGTCAGCTGGGCTTATAACCAGTATAAACTTTCTTACGGGTTCACGGGATAAAATCTGCAACAATGCAAAATCAGTTCATACACATTGAAGTATGTTGGAGCTGTTGGCTACGCCCTGTTACAGAGGAAACAAGGCCACCTACCTTTACACCACTGTGAACACCCAGCATCCTCAGGTCACTTGCGGAGCGTCCCGACACAGAAGAAATTTCAGTCTTCGCATTTTCGGCATCTGTTCAACTCCCTTACCACGGAGAGTAACACGAAGTCTGCTTCAGGGTTTGTCTACCTTCACTTTAATTCGGTTAAACAAAACCTCTCTCCATTACGAGGAAGTGAGCCACTTAAAAACTGTGCTGAACATTGAAGATCGTGTCCAGTTAAAGTCTTTACAGTACGTCTCTTGTCTATTATAAACCGGCCCTGTCTTCAGAGACTGAAAACTAGTAGCCCATGCCGGCTGTATGGGTAGTACTCTTCACTGTTTCCCAGAGGTAGTTTCCATCCTTGCTGCAAGCAAACCGCGAGCAGTAAAGGGTGTAGAATGTCTTCAGCAATTGGATTGATGCTTTAAAGAGGCACGCAGTGGAAATGCATCCCTTTTCGGGTTAACGTCAAGTGGCTTATCCCCCGCAGGACAGTAACGAATTCACTGGCTGCTTTGTCTTAAGAAACGTCTCATTCTCTTGAACTGTAATTTTTTTTTTCAGTTATGGATTTTCACCATTGGTAAACTACTGAAACGTTGAAGCATCTATTGGTCTGTTTCCCATTTTTCTTCCCGCGGGAACTGTGTGCCCGATGAAAATAACGAAACAAAGATGAACTTGGTGAAGGCTCCTCCATTTTCCCCTCCCCCCCCCTCCCCCCACACACACACACAAGCATTGACGAAAGCCAAGTAGACTGTCATGGACAGTCCTGGAAAGTTCACGAACCAAATGACATCACCCCAGCCCACCGTCAATCACGCCACAATTATCGGTACAGTGTTGATAGAACTCGCCAGTCAGATACTTCCAACGTAAACTGTCGGCACTACTCTGCTATCCAGACATTTGAACATCTGCTCCCTGTCGCTGTTCTTAAAGATTCACATGTCTTTTACGGGTGTTGAAAGCTTGTCGCAGTGACTGTGGTGACAGTTTATAATAGTCAGGCTGCCCCCACCCCCCTCTCCCCCATTTTGTAGGATGGTTGGTACAAGCATATAGGTTGGACGAGTGTCGACGGTAGGCACCTGGCGGTCGCTTCAAAGACATTCTCGAAAAACCAGTCCTTTGTAACTTGCCATGGGTAGCCATCGTCAGCTCGCCCAGCGGCTACTGTCGGCTCAAGTGTTGTTTGTTTAGACAAACACTTATTTCGACATCTCCGGTACAAAGCCTACTTGGTCACGCCTATTGAAGGCGACACAGACTGACACCTTGTAGGTAACAGCGATTTGTATTCCAATTATACAGGTGTGACTTACACTGATGGACATGCAGCACAGACCTTCCCCCCCCCCCCCCCCGCACCCACCCTCTTTCAAGATAGTGACGTGCTTATCAGAAGTTCCGGGTTCCCATCGTTATTGTGAATGGTCTTGTTCGGTGAAGTCGGGCTCATTACTCAGACGGGGATCGAACCTGCTGGACGCAAATTGATTGCTTAGTCGTTTGGGTTGGACTTCTTCGACGATTGTCTTTGCTCGCAGAGTAAAAAGGCAGTCCTGACATCTTCATATTCGTATACGGCAATTATGTTTATTGCGGTATTAATAATTTTCTTTCTGTTGATAAGATATACCGTTGCATTTGAAGACAAAATGAAGAGTGGCAGTTTGCCAGTTTCTTCTTTTCTGCCGGCGCGTTCATTCGACGGTGGCGTGAAACATGAAGGTATTGACACATATGGCACAGTGCATTCGGTTGACCCATGCGATCCTCAAGACAATGAACTACATCAAGGCATCGATGAAGACGACAAAATACATCAGGCTGATCAAGGCAATCACACAGACGGTGCACAACATAAAGACATGGATGAAAACGGTGAACAACATCAAGGCTCTGATGAAGACGGTGACTTTTTTGAAAACATGCTTCAAAATGGTACGTTGTGTTTGGTTTAGCTGAGAGCATGCTTATAGTGTCATCTTACATTTTATCCTTTTTTTTTTCACATTTTATCCTTTTCGTTTTATTCGTAATTACTGTTCATTAGTAGTGTGTGTTCATGTGTGTCCCCATGATTGTTCATTTCCCTTCATTGTTTAAACGGAATAGTCCAGCTGTAAAAGGAAAGGGTAGCCCTGTGTAACTGCTGTTGTTGCGAAGGGGAGTTTACTATGGTGTTGAGAACATCCAACAACAATGTTAGACTGCATGGTTTTCTCCAGAAATGGAAAGAGGAAATCGAACGTTGGTGATGTGGAAGATGTGGAATGGAAGAAGAGAACCTTGATATGATTATCTGTTGAAATTGATTACCTGTTGAAATACGCAGTAACATGTTTTTGTTTGTTTGTTGTTGGGTTTTTTTTTTCGTGCACTTATGAATGGCATTGAAGTTATTTTTTTTTACAATCATGTGCTGCTGTCGTAATTGACTTAATAATCTTTGCGTCGTTTTTTTCAAATATAAAAAAAAAAAAAGGGGGGGGGGGGAGGGGAACCGGTTGTTTTAAGGTATTGAAAAAAATATATGTATATAAAAAGTGGGGTCCGAATTGTTTTAAAGGGTCAAAGAACGTTGGCAAGCTGTCCTTTCCGTTTGTCTTCTTAAGTCGGGCAGTGTTTGACTAAACAAAGTAAATTGCAGGTATTATTTGCAATCCCAGGAAAGCGAACTGCGGTTTTGTCCTATACAGCGATGAGAACACAAGTGCTTTAAAAAAAAAACACGATTATCTGACAGAATTGCCACTATGGTCTGGAACAATACAAACGAAATGGAAACCTTTGACGGAGGCAACATGGTCAGGGTTGGGGAACATGCTGGAAGTTGGGGAGCAGCAAAGCTCCTACCAGACTTACTGTTATTGTTGTTTAAAGCCCAGCCGACTGCATAGAGCCATATCAGGGCTATAACCGTTTCAAAACATACAAAACTTCAACAGGAAAAAGAAGAAGAAAATTAAGTACACATATCAATGCATTTGCGAACACAATCTAAGGACATGCCCCTGTCGTTGACCACTCCGTCCAATTTATCGCACAGGGGATTTAAAAACAAAACACCTGAACACAAATTTAAGCATACCTAAGGACACCAGAACATCTATAAAAACGGGTGTAAATTATCGAAAATTGCTTCCGCATTTGTCACTTCCCAAGAGCCAAAAATACGTGAAATACATGTACCCAGTTATAAATCCTAAGAAAAAGTACGTTAGACTTTATTGAACACATACAAGTGAATGAACCAGTAAGGCAGAAAGTGATAGGAAGAAATGACAGAAAGCAAAGGAGGAAGAAAGAACAAGGAGACTGACAGAAAAGAGGAAGTTTCTTGCACAGGATTTCCAGAAGATGGGGATACTATACTGAAAGAGTCCCCGGCATCCCCACGGGTGATCCTACCAGACTACTACGCTGTTAGTAGTGTCTTCACGGGAATGTCCTCTTTGGTTAAGGTTTATAGTTCTACTACAGACCGTACTTATATGTATAGATATATATATGATGACTTGAAATTCGATGGATTGATTGAAGGTCTGTAGTTCGTTGATTGGTGTTTTTAACATTTTGACTTGGACACCCTTTAACCATTTGACTCTCTCACCTGTAGGAAGGTGGTGAAAAGGATGAGGGAGTCAAATGGTTTTTAGTTTTTGCTCTGCTTGCAAGGTTGGCAAAACAGGATGCTGGTAGACAGTGTCGGGAGTCGAAAGGTTAGTCTTTACACACATACTGTATAAGAAGACTAGGATGTATTTTTTTTAAAGAAGCTTTAACCCTTTGGCATTGGCATTCGATTCCACAGTCGTTGCTCGCCTGTTTTTACCACATCAGTTTTCGCTTTCGCCGTGCCCAGTTTCGCGGCGTATGTGTTTGTCTCATTAGCTGTTGTTGCATCATATTTTTGCCAAAGAAAGAGTTTTCTGATTTTTGCTGTGCTTGTTTTGGTGCGTTCACTTATGTACACGTATTCTCGACGGATCTTTCTTACGCGTATTTGATGCGATCATTGTTGCTGGACCGTCAGTTCGTTTATGTTGGCAAGAATTCCCCGCACTGTCTGATCGCCGCTGAGGAGTTAGCGTTCTTTGTCCGTTTGTCTTTCATTAACTTAATGAGCATCGTCAGACCCACTGTAGTGCGTTTGTGTGTGTGTTAAATAATCTGTGTTCCGTGCAATAGCCTTAAGCCATAAAGAGGTCCCGTAATGGATGCTCTCTCTCCTCTCCCTCTCTCTCTGTCTCTCTCTCTCTCGCTGTCTCTGTCTGTCTGTCTCTCTCTCTCTCTCTTTCTCTCTCTCTCTCTCTCATTGTGATGTCATCACTGTGCTTACAGCTTGTTCTTTAATATTATTGTTTTTTGTTGTATTATGTTCCCTTTCAGAAGGGCCTGAGGTCTAAACTGTATAAGCTACCACATCATTCCTCTAGCTCTGACAGGACCATGGGACTTAACGCTACTGTCCTTGAATGATAATATTTAGTGTTTTGCTCTCTCTCTCTCTCTCTCTCTTCTCTCTCTCTCTCTCTCTCTCTCTCTCTCTCTCTCTCTCATGTGCGTGTCAGTGTATGTACCTTTTTTTCCTTTCTGCTAAGCCTGGCAGTCCAGTAATGGTTAGAGTTCGTTTTCTATCACAATAAAAACGATTTCTTCAACAACTTGTGCCCCGTGCGTGGTATCGTCCCGTTAACGTAAAGTGGACACGTGAGAGTGAAACAAGAGTGGGACTGGTGGCTATGTGGTGTGTGGAAGACAGGGATGACTTGTCGCGATCTGTTTAATCCCCCAAAACACCTTCTCCGATCAGGCGTAGGCCATGAAGCCGACGCCTTCGTTGGGACTTTTTTTTTCTTTCTTTTTTTACTTGTTTTTTGTTTTTTGTAACTACTGGCGTGCTTGAAAGAGTGGATGAGAACTGAGTGACTGACTCTTCACTTTGTGGTTCTTTTACCTTGATCGCCCCCCCCCCCCCCCTGTCTCTCCCCCTCTGTCTATCCGTCTCTGTCTGTCTGTCTGCTCTCTCTCTCTCTCTCTCTCTCTCGCATACACACACACACACACACACACACACACACACACACACACACACACACACACACACACACACACACACACACCACTCTCTCTCTCTCTCTCTCTCTCTATCTCTCACATTACAAGTTGTGTAATTTGTCTATCCGTGTGGGAAAAAAAAAAAAGAGAGAAAGAGAAAAAGAAAAGAAAAGAAAACCTTCACAAGTATGGAGTCGTGATTAAAGTTGATGAATTGATGCCTTTCAAGTTTGGGCGAATTTCTTTTAACAAAGAGCCACCCCCACCCCCCAAAAAAAGAAGAAAGAAAGAAAAAAATGAAAATGCCCAACCAGCATTTAACGATTTTGCAGAATGGAAAGACGATAGTCGCCTAGACTTCGTGAGGGGGGCGAAAGATTACATGTACTAAAAATGGACGCACGTTCGGGTAAATAAACCCTGTTCACCCACAGTGGCATGGTTCCAGTGTAGATTCTGAGAGAGCGAGAGACCGGCAGACAGACAGACAGACAGACAGAGCAGGGGACACAGAAAGAGACAGACAGACAGATAGAGAGAGACAGACAGAGCAGGAAAACACACACACACACACACACACACACACACACACACACAACACACCACAAGAGAGAGAGAGAGAGAGAGAGAGAGAGAGAGAGAGAGAGAGAGAGAGAGAGCAGCTATGGTGGTTTTGTTGTAGGTGTTGAGTTGTTTAGATTGCCCCCTCTCGACATGCGATTATCGACGAACACAGCGATTCGCTGCTCATGCACTCTCTCACCGGTTACTGGCAGAGAAAGCTGACAAGATAGAACTGTTAAACGACTGACATCGTAGACCCCCTCGCACCGGTTCACCCTGAAGGAGTCCCTTTGTTGTACCCGGAAGGGTCGAGGTCTCCAAGTGTGGAATGCTGGGACCTGTACCCCGCCGATTCACTGAGCTCTAGGGGTTAGCTGGTAGCCTTTGCCTTTCCGAAACAACTTTTTGTTTCCGGATGGTTGTGTTTGGTGTGTGGCTAGATGATTGCGCTTTTGTGGTGTGTGTGTGGGGGGGGGGGGATGGACGGGGGGATGGGGGATGGGTGGGTGGGCGTGACAGGATTGCGGGGTAGGGGTGGGGGAAATGATTGACTTTTGTGTACTACAGGCTGTGGAGGTTTTGGCCGGCGTAGACGTAAACCTCCCGCGTTTCTATCTCACGACATGGATTTACATGTGCGTTGTTGCCCCTTGTCCAATCCAAGCTGTGAGTGGGGTACCTGACCACGGCCTTAGTGATTGATGTGTATATCACGAAGAATAATTATGTTCAGGGTCGGGGAAAAGTAAAGCAGTTATTGAGAGGACATGGACACGTCCAAATAATACAGGCTTCGAAAAAAAAAATTGAAAAGTAAATAAAGATCTCTGTTACCTCACTCTCCACGACCTCAACATTCTGGGAATTTTCTTCCCCATCCCCCGCCGCCCTCAGTACTACTAGATGGTTTGTTTTCTGTGAGACAGTGAAGGCGATAGAGAGATGTTCACAAGCACGAGGTGTGAAAGGGATGTTAAGGACAGCTGTAAGTCAAACGTTGATGTCTGTCTGCTTATAGGGCTGCTCGGTAATGGCTGCCATTGTGACAAGATGAGAGATATTGACACGATATCGCGCCTGCAATCACCATCACCATCCCACCCCCTCACACACACACACGTGCACGCACGCACACATACTCACGGATGATACGTAACTGTATATGTGTGATCACGAAAAATTGTCTATTAAATTGTTCGTCAGTGCATGCGTTTCATAACTTCATTGTCTCCGCCTTTTCGTTAAGGCCGAAGAAGCCCTACAGTTAAAACGTTGGCATCTCGCCTCCAATCCCCTTTTTCCTTTTCTCTGTGTTTCTTTCTCTCACCACCCCTCCCCCTCTCCCCCAGCATCCTCTTGCTGGCCATATTCTGTCTGACGACCAGCAGTTACGTGCACTTCCTTTTGTCTGATTCCGGTGGATCGTTTTTCTCTTCCTGTGGGCCATGCGAGGTGAAGAAGCAGAAGTGGCCCGTGGGCCCAGTTATCTGGGGCTGCCGCTATGGTGATTGTGGGACCTAGCCGCCACCGTTTCCTTCCGAACGCAGCCCAAGAGGAAATTCACCCTGAAGCTGCCCGCTTGTGCTTGCGGCATCACAACACCTTCATTATCACCAGTCACAAGCTTGGCTCGTTCCCACTTCTTAGTCGCCAAGAGTCGTCTCCCTTCTACGATTGTCTCCCGAGCGAGCGAGGCAAAAAGTGACGACGTGTCTTCAGCGACGACGGAGAGGGTTAAGATTGTGATCAAAAATTGAAAATCTGATTCGGAAAAGGGAAGGGATGTGGGGGGTGGGGGTGAGGAGGAGAGGAAAGGTAACTTACGCTTGGAGAGTCGTCTTACGATTGTCTCCCTTGTCAGAACGAGACGGACGGACGAAAGTGACGACGTGTCCTCAGCGACGACGAAGAGGTTAAGATTGTGATTAAAATTGAAAATCCGCTTCTGACAGGGGAAAAAAAAAAAAAAAAGGTAACTTATGCGAAGCCACGCGTCTGTTTGCGAGAGAAAGGGGGCCAGGGACAGGTTGGGCATTTTGTCTGCAGAGGAGAAAAAGAGCGAGTGTTTTTGTCTGTAGTTTAGGATGACGCGAGGGTGAATGGAATCTTTCTCTTCAGGTCTGTGGGAACCAGACAGGGACAAAAGGAGGGGTGTGCGGGACAAGTGTCATCGGGCAAACGGCTGCATGCTTACGACACTATGATAGGGTTTTGTCCCTTTTTGCTGGCCGTCCTTTTTATTAGTCGTCTGTCCCCCCTTTTTTCCATTTTGTCCCTCCCGCTAGTGTAACTGCTGCTGGTTGTATCGCCTGACGGCAGGACTCTGAGACAAGATTAGAGAATATGGGACAAAGCCTGTCCATTTCTCTCTCTCTCTCTGTTCTTCCTCTCTCTCTCTTCTCTCTCTCTCTCTCTGTAGCTGCCTGTCTCTCTGTCTCTTTCTCTGTCTTTGTCTTTGTGTCTCTCTTTCCTCTCTCTCTCTCTCCTCTCTCTTCTCTCTTCTCTCTCTTATAGCTCTTGTTCAGACAGGATAAGCGAACGTTCTTGACTGCATAGTGCACTACATTGTAATTCTCTCCCCTCCCCCACCCAATCCCGCCTCTGAAAACGAACAAAGAACCCATCCTTGTATGAGCTCATATTGCTGACAATTTCTTGTCCCCTCTCAGAAATTATTATTCATTTTGATTTGTTTTCATTTATTTTCATTTTACAATTGTTTGCTCAAAGGGTCGAAAATTAACTTGATATACCATATATTTAAATCATATGGCCGTTTCAAGTTTGATACAACTCACTGATTATAGCTTCAGGCTCGTAACTTCTCCAGTGGGGATGCCGTGGTCTCTTTCAGTATAAATAGTATCCCCCACCTTCTGGAAATTCTGCGCTAGAAATTTCCTCTTTTCTGTCACTCTTTTCATTCCTGCCTCGTTCTTTCTGTCATTTATCATTTTCTGCCTTGCTGATCCGTTCACCTGTATGTGTTTGATAAAGTCTTACGTACTTTCTCTTAGGATTAATAATTGGATACATGTATAAAGTGAGTTTTTGGCTCTAGGGAAGGGAGATATGCGGAAAAATTTTTAGGTAATTCAAGCCTGTTTTTATATGTTTCAGTGTCCTTATGTTTAAATTTATATTCAGATATGTTTTTAAATCCCCTGAGTGATAAATTGGACGGAGTGGTCAACGCTAGGGGCATAATTATCCTTAAATTATGTGCGTGAATGCATTGATATGTGTACTTAATTTTCTTTTCCTTTTCTCCTGTTGAAGTATTGTGTATGTTTTGATACGGGTTATATCCCTGATATGCTCTGTGCAGTGGCTGGGCTTTAAACAACAATAACAGTAACAGGCTGTTATTTAGTTAGAATAATTCTGCACTTACAACAAATGCCTATCAATTAACATCAGGAAGACAGTTCTTGAATGTTATATAGAACCAATACTGTTGTACGGATGCGAGGCGTGGACAGTCAACAAACAAAGCCAGAACAAGATTGAGGCAGCCGAGATGTGGTTTCTAAGAAGAAAGTTGAGAGTTCCATGGACAGCAAAGAAAACAAACGAGACAGTCTTGATGGAGGCAGACACAAGTAGATCACTCATGAGGAAGATTAGGAAAAGACAAGCAACATTTATAGGCCATTTTATGAGGAAGGGGGATTTGGAGCACCTGGTCACAACGGGAAAGCTGGAGGGAAAGAGAGCACCGGGTAGACCCAGGGAGAAAATGCTGGACGGACTTGCAGAGTGGCTGGGGACAAGGAGGGTGGGGGAGATGCTATGGGCAACGAGAGATAGAAGCAGATGGAAGTCCATGGTCGCCAACGCCATGCGGCAGGGCACCTGATGATGATGATGATTCTGCACCCGCTTAATCTCAAATCATCCTAGAAGGGGTTGTCAGTAACTGGATCAGAAAACAGCTAAATGGGTTGTCCATTTTAACATAAAAAAGTAATGTAAATGTATTATTTTCACATGAACCAAGGTGGAAAAAAGGTGATGAAATAAGAACGATAATTATAAATTAACAAGTAAATAAATGATTAACAAATGACGCGTGTAGTGTCATGATTTGCTGAACTGGCGTTAAATTAAACAGGAGTGTTGGATTCAGACGAAATGATTTATAGAAGAAAAGAGATATTGATATTGTGTGTGTGTGTGTGTGTGTGTGTGTGTGTGCGTGCGTGCGTGCGTGCGTGCGTGCGTGCGTGTGTGTGTGTGTGTGTGTGTGTGTGTGTGTTGTGTTGGGGGGAAGTTATTGATTAAATTGGGATCTTGGGTTTATTTTTGAGAGGGGGATGGCACCCCGAGAAGGAAAATAAGAAATGAAGCGGGATGGAAAAAAAAAAAGGGGGGGGGGGGGGGAGGCGGAGAGGAGAGAAGAGAGGCAAAAAACTCATATGAGAAACGGGGGATGGGGGAAAGGGAAGGGGGTGGAGGACGGGTGAAGAAGGTGAGAGATGGGCACGGCAGACAGTTGGGTGTTTGCTCTTTGTTTTCCAACCTCTCAGCCTTTTGTGATGCCATTGCAGCTGTCTTCTTTTTTTTTTTTCTCTTTTCTTTTTCCTTTTTTCTCTCTCTCACCATTCTCCCACCTGTCTTTTTTAACTCCTACCATCACCGTCTCTCTCTGTCTCTGTCTCTCTCCTCTCTCCTCTCTCTCTCTCTCCTCTCTCTCCTCTCTCTCTGTCTCTGTCTCTTCATGGCCTTCTCTCCGCCACCCCGAATGGCTCGTGCCACGAGCAGAAGACGTTTGTACAATTACTCTCTCCTCTCCTCTCCTCCCCACCCTACCCCCTACCCGGTTTATCATTTGGGGGTAGGGAGAGGGGAGGGAGACAAGCTTTCATTTGCATCCGGAGAGAGACACTGCACTCACACACACGCACGCACGCACATACACACACGCACACACAGAGGCACAAAAAGATCTTTTCTTTCTTCGGCCCCAAAAAGATTTGGCGTCGGGAGGGGTCGGGTCGGGTGGGTAGGGTGGGTGGTGTGGGTGGTGTGGTGAAGAAGCGACGTGTTAAAGGGTTGGCAGAAGCGCTGTGGCGTCGCTTCAAGTTTGCCTTTGAGTGCAGCTGGCTTGGGGTTCAGATCCTGTCGTTATGGTAACACCAGGTGCTTTTTTTCATTTCTCTTTTATCTTTTCACCCTGCCCCTCGCTATCCTTCCCCCGCCCCCTCTGTCTCTCTCTCTCTCTCTTTCACACACACACACACACACACACACACACACACACACACACACACACACACACACACACACACACACACACACACGATTCTGTGTCCCTTCCCTCCCCTCCTCTCCTACTTAGGGTGTCTTTGGGCGTCTCGACTGGGTGATATATTTGTCCATATCATTGTTTGAATAGGAAAGGTGCGACTGCAGAGTTGAGTTACCCAACGCTAGCCTGCTTTGTGCTTCTTTCTTTCTTTCTTTTGCACGCCTTATCGGTCTGTTATGCACCAGACTCTAGACAACAGTTGTTTTGTGAGTGTTTTGTTTCGTTTTGTCTTTAAATACGATCCGACAATATGGATTCAAACTCTCTCCGCCTCTTACCGTTCTGTGATTCATTAGAAGCACTGCCTTTCCGCCTTGACCGCCTACCTTGTTCCGTCTTACGATCACATTGGAAAAAAACGATATCTGCTTCCTGATATTTTTCAGGAAAAAAGTGTTGATTGTCAAGAGAAGATTGTGAAATATAGAAAAATACTATCACCTGTGTTTTTCTTTTTTACCATCTGATTGGAAAATTACGATATCTGCTCCCCATTATTTTGGGAAAAAAATGGATTGTCAAGTGAAGATTGCGAAATACAGAAAAATACTATCATCTACATTTTCTCTTTTACAATCTGATCGGAAAATTACGATACCTGCTCCCTGTTTTTTTTGTGTGTGTGTTTTTTTGTTTGTTTGTTTGTTTGTTTGTTTTTTTTTGGGGGGGGGATAAGTGTGGATTGTCAAATGAAGATTGTGAATAGTAAAATATTATTGTCTTTTCCTGACACTTGCTCAGATTATTCGTATGGTGAAAAGAAAAGGAAAAGGAAAAAAAATCCCGTATCTTGCTTTTCGATCTTCCCCAACACACACACACACACACACACACACACACACACACACACACACACACACACACACACACACACACACACACACACACACACACACACACACACACACACACTGTATTTCTTTAATTTTCTGTGCAACATCTAGTACCTATTAAAGTTTACAAGAAGTAAGAAGCAACAAACGCACGCCTTTTCAAACTTTTTTTTCGCGTTATAATCAAATCAAAATCAAATCAACGAAGACATTTTTATGAATGACAGAACTTTCACAAACATCTGTTGGTTATGAATTATTTTCGTAATGTATGCTAGTACTTTAAGAGCAGTCACGTATTTGTTTACACTTATTTATTTATTTATTGCATTTGTCTAGTATTTATTTGCCAGTGTCTAGAGTTTATGCGCGGGTATATAGCTTTAGCCATGATTATTTCGGGTCACATCCATTACTTGATATCTGTGACGTCATTGTATATGGGATGTAGTTCGAGCGTGGAGACGTCATCTCGAGAAACTGAAATTTTCTTATTTAACATATTTAATTGCCACTGAATCATCATCGGAATCTGAAACTGAAATACACTTTAACCCATAAACTCTTGCACTCTATCCATCAACGACAAAAACTTAACCCTTTGATTCTCTCACCCTATCCACCAGCTTCCCGTGGATAGGAAAGAATGAAAGGGTTCAGGAAGCTGGTGGATAGGGTGAGAGAATGAAAGGGTTGTTTTTGCTTTGCTAGCATGGTTGGCAGTGCAGGATGCTGGTGGACAGGGTGCGGGAGTCAAAGCGTTATTGCCACTTTTCATAGTAGACTTTTAAAGTGTTTGACCAGACGAGAAGACTGGTAAGGAATAACAGAGAGAAAGGAGGGGGAGATGGTGGGGGGTAGGGGAGCATGATGGGAGAAGAAAAAAAATATCGGGATGACGACACAATGGCTGGGGGAGTGATGATTGCCGTTTGTCAGTGTCGGGGTGCAAAACGGGGCGGTCCCGCCCCACTTCTAGATGCCCACCCTTTCTATACAGCCATCCTGGTCAGGGTCCTGTCCCTACATAACCTTTGCACTCTCAACTCGGTCACTCGGACGGGTCGAATTCGGAACTGCGCTGTGTGTGTCTGTGTGTGTGTGTGTGTGTGAGAGGGAGGGAGGGAGAGAGAGAGAGAATTTTAGACTTTACCCCCCAGAAAGGCTTTTCGTCCCTATTGACAGGTTGCCAAACGTGATTTGCACAAATTAACGTCAGCACCAAAATAAAACACTGCAGTAAGAAAACTAAAATACTATAAACCGGTTAACAAGAGAGAGACGGGAAGCTCAAACTAAAAACATATGTTGAAATGCCGCAGTGGAAGGGAATGCTAAACATCTTGCACAAAGTAAATATCTTTAAAAAAAAAAAAAAAAGCAGATAAAAAAAAAAACCGGTAATAATTCACGAGAGAGAGAGAGAGAGAGAGGTGTGTGGTGTGTGTGTGTGTGTGTGTGGGTGGGTGGGTGTATGAGAGAGAAGGGGGCGGAGGGCGGGTAATATACGGGTGGGGTGGGGGGATGAGAGACCCAGAATGGAGGGAGGGAGAGAAGAAAAGGGGCCAAGGTGGTAATGGTCAGTGCACGATGCAAGTAATTTTTTCCTTTAATCACTCCTCCCAGCGGAAGTCCGAGTGCGACAGATGGACAACGAAAGAATAGGATTCCTTTTTTCTTGCCAGCCTGTGCTTTTTTCCCCCTCTCTTCCTCCTTCCGTCCAAATTGAATCTGTCCAGAGTCTTTTTATTTCATTTCCCCCTCTTCTCCCTTGAGCAGAGGACGAAAACTACCCTTCAGGTCATGGGAGAGGTTGGAGACATGCAAGGGAGGTCATTGCCGTGTCCCTCGCTGAGAGGATATGAGAGTGAACTCCCTTGCGGATGTATTTCGTCGCGTTCGTTGTTTTCGTTTTGCTGAAATGTGCATTCTCTCTCTCTCTCTCTCTCTCTCTCTCTCTCTCTCTCTCTCTCTCTCTCTCTCTCTCTCTCTCTCTCTCTCTCTCTCTCTCTGGTATTTAATTGCTTTGTTTCCTGAGTCTAGAGATGGCGTCTGCGGTCGGTTGGGCTGTAAATAACATCAGCATGAAGTGAATTGTTTGCCTCTGTCTCTGTCTGTCCGTTTGTTGCTCTCTCTCTCTCTGTCCCCCCCCTCTCCTCTCTCTTTACACACACCCACACACACACACACACACACACACACACCACACACACACACACACACACACACACACGCACACTGTTTATTTCTCTTTGTGTCTCTGTCGGTTTGTCTGTCTGTCTGTCTCTGTCTGTTCTGTGTCTGTGTCTGTGTCTGTGTCTCTCTCTCTCTCTCTCTCTCTCTCTCTCTCTCTCTCCGCAGATCGAAACGCGTCCTTGGAGCGTTCAATTATCTCTTAATGGCAGACAAACCAAACACATCAGTGTCGTAAGAATGAGGAAAACTGGCAGGCCGGCCAACCCAGCCAAAAGGGACAAGACGGAGAGAGGAGTAAAATATCCTTATTGTCTCCTTCACCTGTCGACCACTATGATGGACGCACTCACCACAACTAGAAATTCGAACTGAACCCTTGCACTCTCACACCCTATCAGTCACTTCCGTGCAGGAAGCTGGTGGATAGGGTGAGGGGATTAAAGTGGTTAAATTCACGATCTGTGTTTGAAATAGTGGGACGTTTCCTGTACCATCTTCTCGTCGTGCGTTGTGTTGATCGTAAAGTGGGGATGAGAGCAGGAAGGTCCACTCGCTTTGTGTGGGACGAGAGAAGCCTCACTTCAGCGGACAGGTTTACGATCAGCGACAACTCCTCCACTGTCCTCAATAACGGGTCTTCAACGTACTAGGGGTCAGAGTCATAAGACCACTGTCTTCCGATCACAAGTGTCAAACAGAAAAGCGTGTTTGAAACGGTGGCTCTGTCACAAACTCGCTCTTATCTCCTCCAGTTCGTTTCGGTGTCAAACCATCCTTTGGTTTCTCCTTGAAGCGAAAGCGCAGATCCGAAACAATGACCAAGAAGTTTCATGGGAGACACCATATGGGGGAGTGCTGCTTTCAGTCAAACGGTAAACTGTAAACAGAAATTTTGGGAGCAAAATTTAGCTCAATTGCAGGTTATTAAAGCTTTGGCGATGTGGGTTCTGTTAATTCATTTTGTTGTGTGAGCGTGCGATGTTTTACTTTAAAGCTTCATTACATGTTGAAAGTAAATTCCGAATGATTGGAATTACCAAGCTTGCATATGTTCTGCATGATTTGAACAACAGCGGTATGTCCAAGTCTATGCTGCCGCAGTTCTTCCCACCCACTTCACCCCGAATGGCCTCTCGTGAGTTAGCTTGCACCTGATGTTAATATATATACATATGTGTGTGTGTGTTTATATTATATATATATATATATATATATATATATATATATATATATATATATATATATATATATATATAAATGGGAGAAAATCGAGCTTTGGCAGATACGCAGTTTCCAGTTTTGCTGTTCTGAGTCGGTCGCCATTTCAAAATTAAGTCATCTCGGAGAAAATCGATCTTATAATCTTAGCAGCGGTACCTGTGTTCCCGTCTCCCTGTCAGAGACATGAATAAAGAGACCAGCTACTGTCAGAATTTGCTGACGATACGATCCCACTGAATCAATCGACACGAATTACTGAGTGGTCTGTACCGTCCGAGCCCTCTGCAGAGCTTTTGCGATGGGCCATGGACCGCGGCATGGAGACATATATGGACCACTTGCCCGTAGAGTAAGATACCTGTCTCCCATTCTATGTCTCTGTCCATATCAAGCAGCTTGCCATCATCAGTCAGGCAATACAAGGTGTCTGCTGTCACAGGCCGTTGTGGAAAGCTCTTGGTGAGGCATCTAGTCCTGTGTGATGATGTGGTGGAGAGCGGTTTATTCCTGTCAGGTCGTGACAGTTGCCGCTTTCCCAAGCCCATCTGCTGGCCACACAGGATGTGTGCGAGACTGTCGAGACTCTTCTTCAAGTGTTGTCCGGGCCATAAACCATAGGGGAGTCTTCCCGCGCTTATCCTTCTGTCCTCCTCTTTAACATCGCTGTCACTCTCTCTCTCTCTTCTTCTGTTCTGTCTTCTCTCTGTTCTCTCTCTCACTCCCCCGCCCTCTCTCTCTCCCTAACTCTCTTCCCTGTCTCTTTCCTCTCTCTCTCTCTCTCTCTCGCTTTCTCCTCTGTCTGTGTCCTCTCTCTGTGCCTCTATGAAAACAGGCTGTTCAGTTACACGAACATGGTATATTCCTTTGTTAGTTTAAATAATCGCTTGCTCGTTTTACAATAATTTATATAAGTTTATCACCAATTATTCGAGCAGAAAGCTCCCCCCCCCCCCCCCTGATTTTTCGAGCAGAATGGTTTTCATGTTGTTGATGGGTTTGTACGTACACAGTAAACATGTTTTTATATCCATTAAACAGCGGAACATGCATACATGTATGCATGCGTTCATATATCCATACATAGAGAGAAGCGTATATATAATAACAAAACGAAGCTAATATCTCATAAGTAATGCAGACCGAAAGTGGATTAACACCAACAACAAAATGTTAACCCTTAATAACTAATCATTGCCCGGGTGAGTGAGTAACCAAGTCGTTATTCTTGATGTGATTAATGAGAGTGGGGAAGGGTGTGGGAGAAGGGAGTGGAAGTACGAAGTGGAACAGGCGGTGTAGTGTGTGTGTGTGGGGGGGGGGGGGGGGCAGGAAGGAGGGGGAGGTTGGGAAGAAGAGGATGTGGTTTCAGTTGGCGAGTGCATCTTCAACAGCAAGGAGTCTGGAGGAAATGAGAGATAACTGTTAGAGCAGGTGTTGCAGGAGCAGGATGGGTGGACGGAACGATGACTTCACCATCATCGTCATCATCATCATCATCGTCGTCGTCGTCATCATCATCATCATCGTCATCACCTGCATCAGGTGATCGTGAAAAATGACTTCTCTTTCCTCTTCCTGCCCCACTCCCCTAAAGATATTATCTGATGGTGAGGTACACAAGGAGCGCGCGTACTCGGTCATTGACCCCACTCAGCACCCCCAACCCCACCCCCACCGAATCCCCTTTCCCCGCCCATTGTCCTTTGCAAACTGGAATGTCGTGGCCAAAGTTCGGTGTATTTAATGATAAATGATTAGTGTTTAACACAAGTTATAAATGTACGGAACAACGCGCGCGCGCGCGGGCACACACGCACACACACACACACACGCCACACACACACACAACACAAAACAACACAACACAACACAACACAACACAACACAACACAACACAACACAACACAACACAACACAACACAACACAATTTATTTTTGAGAATGGTATTATTACATATGGCTGTTGAAATCAACATGGACGTTGAACTCAAAACGCACATCGATGTTAGCCTATCCATAAATCATTAAGAAAGTTATCCCTATCCATTCATCATTAAGAAAAAAGTTACCCATTTCAGCTTTATTCTTTAAATAAAAACTTTTGGGGCTCTCGTAAGTGCCAGCGTTATCAGTGTGGCAAATCTGACCCCTCAGACGTTAACGAGTCGCCATTGTGCTGGCTGTGCGCTTGCCAAAAACGGTCTGCGTTGTGCCAAGGGGAGTGAAAAAAAAGGAATGAAGATTGGTGGTGCGGCAGGCCAAAAGATAATGGAGCGCAATGACTGTTGACGGATTATTCACAGATCTTTCCTTTCTCCTTCAGACACCGAATGTTAATGGCCAGGTGCAGTGTGTGCCTAACGTCTTGTCTGGAAGATGTTGGTTTTTTTGTGGGGGGGTTTTGCCCCTGGTGTGGGATGTGTATTAATTTTAATGTCCACGGTAACATCGGTGTGACTTTCATGAAATCCAAGTCTTCAGGCCGGTCTTGAAGAAGTTTGTTCATTATCCGGAAGTTTTTATCAGTTCATATTATCAGCAGCCTCTCTCACTCGACAGCAAGCAGAAAGTGTATTGCAAGAAGCCAACGCTGCCGCGTTAATATTTTAATTTTATTCTCCTGCAATCGTTTCATCAGCGGAGGTGGGGAAGAACACGGCAGATGCGCGTAGCATTGGTTGGCAATGAGTAGGACGGGGTGGGGGAAGGGGGGAGCAGGCTTTATCAGCTGACTAGGTTAGAAAGCTGCTTTGTTTTCTAGCTGAATAGATGGCTTTCAGGCCGTTCTCTTGCAATAACTTTTTTTTTTTTAAAGTTATACCCTTCCTTCCAAAAACCATCTTTCTCATTCTCATTTCAAGTCGCATGCTGTCCTTCCTTTCCTTCCGTTTTTTTTTTTAAGTCCCCTTCCCCGTAGTTCAGTCCCCTCCCTCTACCCGTCCCTCGTGTTGTAAGAGGGTGACAGTTCCGGGGCTTGAATTTCAACTTTGCGTTTCATTGGTTTGCTTGTGAGCTGGGTGGTCACTTAAAGCTCGTGAATAGCGAGTTAATGCAAAACATCTGACGCGTGTGTATGTGTGTGTGTGTTTCAATTGTCGATGAAATGTCTGAATATATATATAATATATATATATATATATGTGTGTGTGTGTGTGTGTGTGTGTGTGTGTGTGTGTGTGTGTGTAAAATCATCATCATCACGTGCCCTGCCATATGGCATTGGCGATCATGGCCCTCCATGCGGATCTCTCTTTTGTCGCTGTAAGTACATTTTCCACACTCTCTGTCTTCATCCGCACCGCCAGTCCGTTCAGTATTATCTCCCTGGGTCTACCTGGTGCTTTTTTCCCTCCGGCTTTCCTACTGTGACTATCTAGATATTATTCGTTTTTTCTTCTATGTTTCCGGTTATAAAAACACGTATTTCTGGGTCTCTTTCACAAATACCTGACAGCACTGAACACAACTCTAGCACACACACACACACACACACACACACACACACGAGAGAGAGAAAGAAGAAATTTAAAGGGAAGATATCCTTACCATTTGTGCAACCTTTCGTTTACTCCGGGAGAAAATAGAAAGGAGGATCCTAGGAGTTGGGGGGGGGGAGGGGGGAGATTCAGTGGACTTGCTTTCAAGAGATTATGAAAATTTAAAGGGAAGACATCCGCACCCATTGTGCAACCTTCCGTTTACCCTCTTATGGGGAAAAAACAGAACTAAAGAAAGAAGGAAAAAAGGGGGAGATGATAGAGAGGGGGGGGGGGGGGGGCGGAAGGGGTCTTTCAGCGTCGCTTGTCATTTAAAATTCATGTATTCACGGGTAGCTGGTGACGTCTGCTTGCACCGAAAACAAGGGGGATCACTCCAACATGTCTGCAAGCGGGCAGCAAACGGCCTGGAACGTTGGAGGCGTGTGCGCCATTCAGGGTGTCGTTCGAATCGAATTAAGGTAGAACTGGGTACAGATGGATGATTTGGGAGAAAAGCGATATGGAGACGAACCTTTTCCAATCTGCTCCAACTTCGTTGCTTCTGTTTGTTTTAAAAGGAGATCGACTGAACACTCCCCCTTCCCCCTGGGGTGAATGAAAAATGAATTACACAATGAATTTGATTTACTGTTTATTTATTTATTTATTTATTTATTTATTTATTTATTTATTTCAAGAGATGTTATTATTGATCACCTTGCAAACAGTTATGTATAGATTTAAAACTTTCAGACAATGTATTTACAAACACTCTCAAGCGAACAATTACTTAGGTTTTGTCAGAATTATAAGTTGGGTAAAATGCTGTGGATTCTCTACATTTCTAGGCATGCTTCCAATTAACAAATACAACATACATCTGTCGTCAATTCTTGTTTTGTCGTTTTCGTTAATAAAATGAGTTGAGATGTTATGCCATTTTTCTTTCCTCTTCATTTCTATTTCTTTTGCTTGACTGTATTTTGCTTTTTTTTTTTTCCTTGTGCTTTTTTGTTTTGTTTTTGTTTTTTATGGGTTTTTTTTTCGAATAATGGTTGTTGGGTAAGCGATTCCGACACAACTTCATGCAAAGGGTGCCATGGTGACAAACTTTATCCAAAAGCAAGATAATCGCGTTTTCATTTATCTCAATCCGTGTTTGTTTTTTCATCTGTCTCCAAGCAGTCAATATGGGTACGTCCTGCTCAAACAGGCCCCCTATCATGCAAACAAAATCAAACACACTTGAAGAGATAATTGCTGTTGAAAACAGCGACAAGACTGTGCACTGGGGTCTTTGAAGATATCATTGCAAGCCTCCTCAGTTTTGATCTGCTTTGGTTGGCACATGTGTAGTGAGGGCTTGGCCTGGCAACGAGTCATAATTAGCTGAGATTGGAGACGGCGATAAGCAGCAATTAAGAGAGAGAGAGAGAGAGGGGGAAGGTGGTGCGAGTTTGCGGGAAAACAGAGAAAGAGTGACCTGGACAGATAGGTGCAGAGATGGAGAGGAAGAAGACGAAGAGAGAGGAGGGGGGGGGGGGGGGTTAGGGAGAGTGAGTGAGAGAAAGAATTTTGAGTTTGTATAAAGATCTTAACTGTACAACTTATAAAAGTGTGTAATTAGTGCGAAAGAACACTCGACCAGCGCTTACACACACACACACACACACACACACACACACAACACAGAGAGAGAGAGAGAGAGAGAGAGAGAGAGAGAGAGAGAGAGAGACCATGCACTTGCAAGCGAAAGAGACAGGGACAGAGGGAATGAGTGAGCAAAGGAGAGAGAGAAGAGTTGGGAGGACGGGGTGGGGTAAGAGAGATTAGTTGCACACGTTGTGCAATCATGCTCCTTCACCACCACCTGCAGAGAGGCGTGGGTTGGCACAAGAGACGGGACGGGGGGTAATTGGGTGAAGGAGGCAAAGGATCTGCGCAAGGTATGGAGAAGCTTGCAGACTCCAACGAGCTACAAGCACATGGGCGTGGTGGGTGTAGGGTGGGGGGTGGGCAGGCCCCATCTTTTGGACAAAAAAAAAAAAAAAAGAAAAAGAAAAAAAGGGATGGGGTTCAATGAAAGCTTAAACGAGGACGTGCAGGGTGGGGACAGACTCTCTTCTGCATAATAATAGGCAAGAACTTGCTGTGGGTCGGGGGAGTGAGAGAGGCAAAGATGCAAATGGCTTACATGTATTGCCATAGATTTTGACCATGTAATAAACATAGTTCACACTATAATGATACGCGAACAGCAACATATACATATCGAGGTATAAAGCAGCATGAGACAGAAAGACAGTTTTGTAATACAGGTGGGACACGGACGAGACAGATCGGGGGGGGGGGGGGGATAAAGAAAGAAAGGGGTGGAGTAAGATGCCTGATGCGGCTGCTTGCGCGTTTTATCAGCATAGCTCCTTTGTTTATTCATAATGCTCCCAACCCACCCCCACCTCCCACACCCAGCCCCTCTCCCCCTCCCGTGCCGGGTGAAATCGTCGTCGTTGTCGTTTCTCTTGTCTTTTATGATGGCGTGCTCTGTCACAGCGTCCTCCCCTCCTTCGTCAATAGAGAGGAGGAGGGTTGGGGAACATGTGCAGGGAAAGGGAGGGGGTGCTGCATGGTGGTAGCGTCCCAGACACCGTTGTGACAGTGCTGGTGTGTTTCTGGGGACGTAGGACTGTTTCTTCTTCAGCCAGGACGACTGTTGATTTTTTGTGATATTATCATCTTTTAGTTCAGATTTTTGAGAATTTGGTCACCCCCTGTTCAAGTTGTGTGTGTTTCTAGCAGTTTTGTGTTGTATCTGTTTCGGAGTGAAGTAGTCCAGGTAAAGTTATTGATTCTTGCTCGTCGTTGGCTTCAGACGCTTTTTATGTCCTCATTTTGGTTGTGTAAAGTAATTGTGGCCGCCGAAGTCATGACGTATATGTTTTATAAAAGTAATGCTTTAGATATGGATATTAGATCTATATATTTGTGAGAATGGAAACGTTTTTTTTAAAAAGTAGGTTGGTTGATACATCATCAGCTTGGAATCTTAAAAAAATAGCAACAACAAAAAAAGATCAGTACCATGTGGTGTGTCAAACGGAAACGGATTTATTTATTTGTTTTAACTATTCATAATGTCTGGTGTGTCTAAAATAAAGAGGTTTTGTCAACATGCGACAATCTGGATCAAAATAGAAAACGATAATGTAGCTTTGACACAGATCTTGCTGTGTGGTGCATGTAGTAATTGATGGCATCAGTTAACAGCGATGATAGATAGCCTATAGGCTCAAAAGGTTGAACGCGTTGTTACTGTAATTGCCTATTATGTGAAGCGACTTGTTGTCACAGAGTTGACGGGGCTAATAAGTAAGTAAATGAAATAATGAAGTCCTGGACTAATGCTCCGCTATTTCTATGCCTAATATTAGATACTTTTTCATAGAATACAATTTTCTTTAACCTTTTGACTCCTGCACCCTGTCACCAATGCAAAAAAACTTGTGGATAATGTGAGGGAGAAAATGGTTAAAGTTTTTGTTTCATCATCATGTCTGATAATGAAAGCTGGTAAAGGGGTGAGAAAGTAAAAGGGTTGTTTTCTGGGTTCAGTGTGTTGCTATCGTGGTTGATTTTGCAGGAAGCTGGTAGATAGGGTAAGGAAACGGCAAGGTTAAAGACGTTTTATTCAAAATATGTATATCGCACTAGACCTACATGATTAATGTGTAATAAATATAACTTATATTAGTCGGAATCCTGACCGAATGTTTTTCTGATGTTGTTGCAGAGAATCAGACTTATCCTTGTGGGGAATGTGGCGAGATTCTAAAATCCAAAGTAGCACGCAGACGACACCAAACGTACGCCTGTCCCAAGACACAGAGCTACCTGGCCAGAATGACGCTACATCATGAGAGAGCTAATAACGACAGATTTGTGGACAGCGATGGCAAGAGGTGGGTTGCACACGTTAATGATCCCAAGGTTTTGTCCTTATTATACTTTTTGTTTGTTTGATTAGGTTATACCTTTTCGATCACTTGAGGATTTTTTGTTTTGCTTTGCTTATTATATCTTCTTGTTGTTTCTTTTTGTGTTTATTTCATCTACATCCTTATCGTTTAATTTGTAGTTTAAATATTTGTGAAAAGGCATTGAGGAACATCATTTGGTTGCTGGAGTTAAGGCCATTTTGTAAATTCCAACGTTTTATTAAAAGCCTTTTCAAGCTTGCGTTCTCCAGCATATAACAAGAGAAGGTGACATTACTTCAGTTATTTCAGATTACCAGCTGTCAGAGACCCGCATTTAATTTACAAAAAGCGTCCATTACAGTTATGTTACAGTCACCAGCATGCATACACGCACTCACGCACGCACACGTACGCACGCACGCAAACACATACACACACGTACATTATATTTGTGTGATCTTGCATAGTGAACATCCAACCATCCCGGTACTGACGTTGTAGATCTTGGCTATGAAAAGGAATATACAGATTTTTATGTCAATTTTTATCAGTTTATTCATCCGTAGCCTTTCAGTTATCTCACCCATCCTGTGTCTGGCCGCCATTCTTCATGCTAGCTTTACTTCCATCAATGAAAATGCCACGAAAACAAATCGAACCTCCGCAAGGAGAGCGGGGGCGGAAGAAAATGCAGAAAGAATCCACGACTGTTGGTGGCAGAGAAATCTCCCGTCAGATCTGAACCAAGGGGGGAAGATGAGAATGCGACAAGCGTCAACACCGTGCCCTGGCAGCTGTCAACAGAGCTTTGGCGCTTCCAGCTTCATGTGTCTTTTGTTGCCCGGTGTTGCGTCATAAATACGCCCCTGACAGTGTTGCCCGTGGCATTTTCCTCTTTTTTTTTTCCTTTTTTCTTTTTTTCCTATTCGTTAATTGTCAGTGCCAGGTCTAATTAATCATATTACTGACGCTCAGTGTTTTTGAAATTTTCTGACAGTGACGTGAAAATAAAATGTGCAAATAGGGTCTGAACTTGTGTAGCATGGTCTGACATAACTGTGGTTATCGTGATCAAGCCACACTGAACAAAATATTACGTCAAGAATGTATCAAGCCAATTAGATTAAATCGGATGGAAAGGGGAAAAAAAAGAGGGGAGGGGGAGGGTGGAGAGAGAAAGCTCCGGGCAGCTGGCGCAAGAGGATACTTCTTTACATGCAACACCGTAACAAACCACTTTTTCCCCTATTCCCTCCCTCCCGTCTCCCCCCTCCCCCCACCTTTCTTTCCCTCTGATCCTGCATTAAACCACTTGAGCACAGTGATAACTTGACGCATCGCTTCGCCAACCGTCTCCATTTTGGGCCAAGTCAGGCGATTTGGGTATGGCAGGGACTTGTTGGTTGCTGCATGTAATTTCTCTCTCTCTCTCCCTCTCTTTTCCTCCCTCGTTCCGATGGGCCAAATGGTTGTGCGGGAGGAAATTGAAAGCCCCGGCAGACAAATTTTCCATGCAGCTGTTTTGGGAGAGATAAATAAGGCGTTTAGGAAGAATGTAATTTCATTGATTGAACAATTAGCAGAGCATCGCGCGCTGGCCGTGCCGGGGTATGGCCGAACGGCTAGGGTTGGGTGTGTTTGGGCCTGGCTGGGCTTGTGAAAGATTCCACAGACGTGTTTGTTAAACAAACGCCTTATCGGTCGATATATTTTGTTGGAAAAAAAAAAGCGTACAAAACAGTACCTACGAAATCTAAGGCTGACCGTTTCAACATATTCCAGCATATTCAAAAATTACAAATGTTTATGTAATAAAAAGTAAAAGTTCACGGTTTCTGTAAAAATGCACTTTTTGAAAATTCCATGGTACAATTTGGCCTCCCTGTCTCGACCTTCGTTTAGTTTCTTATGCTTTTACAATAGACGGTGACACATTTTTCTGCGTCCCGAACACATTTACAGCC
>JAPXFY010000015.1:25603542-25713542 GCA_030674185.1 Monoplex corrugatus
CCGCACTCCATCTACCGACTGCAAAAATTAACCCTTTGATTCCCTCACCTTATCCACCAGTTTCCTGCTGGAAGCTGGTGGATAGGGTGAGGGAGTCAAAGGGTTTTAAGTTTTGGTTTTGCTTGCATGGTTGATAATGCAGTATGGTGATGGATAGGGTGAGGGAGTCAAAGGGTTAAGTTTTGGTTTTGCTTGCATGGTTGATAATGCAGGATGGTGATGGATAGGGTGAGGGAGTCAAAGGGTTAAATTAAATAGATCAGTGTTACGGTGATGATTGTTGTTGACCTATTAGATAGACCAGGATAAATGTATAAAGCGTGAACAGTTATGATGATGATTGTTCTGTTGACATGCTGACAGGTATGTCTGAAGGCCTACACACAGTTCTCCAACCTCTGCCGACACAAGCGCATGCACGCCGACTGCCGCCAGCAGATCAAGTGCAAGGACTGCGGCCAGGCCTTCTCCACCGTCACGTCTCTCAGCAAGCACAAGCGGTTTTGTGAGGGCGCCCTGAGGTCCGGCATGAGGCTGTGCTACTCCCAGGACAAGCTGAACCCCATGACCATGTCCCCCGGCGCCCAGACACCACACGCCTTCAGCCCCGCCTACCTGTACGGACCCCGCCCCTTCCACCCGTTCTTCCCGCCTCTGGGGGGCGCTGCCTTCCCTGTCCTGCAACCCGGTCTGCATCCGGGACTGATGGGGCCGGCCTCCCTCTCGCCGTCCGCCTTGTCTGTTGGCTCTAACAGTTTGCTGGGCGACGTGGTGATCGGAGAGAAGAGGTCTCGGTCCAGCCCCACATCTGAAGACGAGGAGAAAGGTTCCAAACTGCGTGATGACGGTTCTGACGGTGCCACCATAGAGCCAGACAGTGTCAGTGAGGAAGAGCGTGAGCACAGTCCTAGAAAGAGAAAAACTGAGCCTGGCGAGATCAGCCCCAGAGGTGCCAACGGTAGTATCATCCCCGTCCATTCTCCGACCAGATTCCTATTGAAGCCCCACGTGCTCTCCAACATTTCTAAACCCGAAACCAGTTCCTTGGATGTCCCCTTTGATCTCTCGGTAGGGTCGTCTCCCAACAGCAAGAACAAGACTCCTCCTGTCTCTCACCCTGAGCGAAAAACTCCGTCCCCAAAGTCTTCTCCCTCCTCAGGAGATGCTCCTCTTGACCTCAGCGTCAGCAAGAAGGTGGTGGTCCCCAAGCCAGAAGTCAGCACACCTGAAGAGTGCACCAAACCCACTCACGTCTTTGGCAAATCTCTCGTCATACCCGAGCCCAAGTATCCCTTCACCACGTCTTTGCCATACCCGTTCCCTGCGGCGCCTTCCTTCGTGGAGTCTATGCTGAGGATGAAGGAAGAGAAGCCGCTGTCGTTGTCATACCAGCAGGACCTGGCCAAGTTCGTGTTCCCCCGGTTCCCCATGCCTCCACTTCACAGCTCTTTCCCAAATCTCAACCATCTGACCATGCTGCGCCCGGATTTAGACAAGGCGGTGACCACACCTATCTTAAAAATGGACAAGCCTGGAGGAGCCGGCGCCCACGTTCCCAACCACGCCCCACACCACCCCTTCCCCTTCAGCTCTCCGGCAGTCAGCACGGCAGGCAGTGGCGCCAGCAACAAGCTGAAGGAGAGGTATTGCTGCAAGTTCTGTGGAAAGATCTTCCCCAGGTCTGCGAACCTGACGCGCCATCTGCGAACCCACACAGGGGAGCAGCCGTACAAGTGCAAGTACTGCGAGAGGTCGTTCAGCATCTCGTCCAACCTGCAGCGCCATGTACGCAACATACACAACAAGGAGAAGCCATTCCGTTGCCCGCTGTGTGATCGCTCCTTTGGCCAGCAGACCAATCTGGACCGTCATCTCAAGAAGCATGAACAGGTGAGGAGCCGCAGCGTTTAAAAATAAATGGTTAAAGCTGGCAGTTTTTCTTCTGTTTTGCTTTTGAACGAGTACCACACGTTCACAGTCTGTTCCCAGACAAACAGTTCGTCACAATAATATTGTCAGCTTTTGTCCTTTGTGTGATTACTGTCTGGATATATGTTTATGTTTACGTGTGTTTTCTTTTACTATTTTTTAACAGAAAACGTCCTCCTTCTCTAATAAACCGAATAGCAAAACGGGAACGGCGGGAAAAGGTTCTAAAAATGAAAGGACACTAATGAAACCTCGTACAATGCTGGGCATAGACTGAAGCGTGTGACGTCCATTTCAACAGTAACAACATGGAAAGATCAGTAGCTCCTTAGTCCATTCATTTCTGGTCTTATTAATTGTTACAGTGTCAGTAGTACACGATTAGTTCATCTGACTGTGGTGTGTGGCTGTTCAGTACAATTGATCATTCTTATTCCTTATTTATAGAGGTGTGTGTTTTAGAATTGATCATCCGTATTCCTTATTTATAGATGTGTGTTGTAGAATTGATCATCCTTATTTACAGAGGTGTGCGTTTTAAAATTGATCATGCTTATTCCTTATTGATAGAGGTGTGTGTTTTAGAATTGATCGTCCTTATTCCTTATTTAGAGAGATGTGTGTTTTAGCCAGACACCATAGCCTTCTCTCTCTCTCTCTCTCTCTCTCTCTCTCTCTCTCTCTCTCTCTCTCTCTCTCTCTCTCTCTCTCTCTCTCTCCTCTCTCTGTGTTTTAACACACTGGTTGTTGACATGATTGCAGGAGGGCCCCAACGTATCGGACTCGCCCACCACAGAGCTAGAACAAAAGGACGACGCCTACTACAGTGAGATCCGCAGTTTCCTGGCGAAAAGTCTAGACCCTGTGACAGACCCCAGCCAGACCCCACCCACACAGAACAACACGCCTGAGGTCAAGGACATGTCGGATGGTGATGACGAGAAGGCCAGCGACCTGACCATAGTGGACGACGTGGACGATGAAGACGACGACTTGCCGCTGTCTGAGGATGCTGATGCCGACATTGATTCTGCGGGAGAGGAGCTGAACCTTGTGGTGGACGGCGCCGACACCGCTCAGGCCTCCCCTGTGCTCAACAACAACAGTGAAGCCAAGGACTTGGACGTGGCCACACCGGCTGTGAATGGCGTTGGGGAGAAGGCAGAGAAGGCGGAGAAGGCAGAGAAGGCGGAGAAGACAGAAGAGAGCGCTGCAGAAATCAAAGAAGGATTTGAAGCTGAAGTCTCTCCCAAGCCCATCGCCTGTTCCACTTAGCATTAACAGTTGTTTGCAGCGTGTGTTGCCGATGGTTCCATTTAACTGCTTGGTGCAAGCGGGACGCTGCTGGCTGCCTCATCTGAGTAGTGTGAAGAGGATCAGCTCCGCTCTTCCTCGCCACAGTGAAAGGCGCGGCGCCGAGTGTCTGTGACGAGAAAGCTGCTGCAACTGTCTGTACTTGGCTGCATTCAGTTCAGTGCTGGCTTCCTGTCGCCTGTCCCGTGTGTGTATTATACCTTGTCTATCGTTCACTTCAACTCTTTTGCACAACACTACACCATAAGGTAGCAGTAACCACATAAAAACACATCCACACAAGCACTGCACAGAACGGGGAGAAAAAACAACAAGCCAAAAACAGAACCCCATACAAACCAAAAGGAAAGAGAAACCGTTTGTAAACGCACATCTTTACAAAGTCGTGGTCACAAATTGGCCAAGAGTTCGCGCTGATCAATTTTGAACATAAACTTTAAAAGTGGGCATACTCGTAAACACCCTGAGGTAAACACACTTCCACGTTCGCGCGTTATTTCGGTAATAGCCAGAATTTCGGACGCGTATAAAGTTGTCAGTTACTTCCTAAATCAGTATGACAACGACAAAAGTCAGCTGATAGACAAAAGGAGGAGAGAAGGAGGTAGATGTCTACTTCATCGGTCACATGCTGTCATACTGACGAGGAAGAAACAGCAAGGTATAAAACGTACCGTTCCTCAACACCAAATACAAAATAGTAGTCAGCATACATATCTACAATCTCAAAATAAAAGTTGGTATTCTTAAGATCCAAAAGCAAACAAACATTGTAGATTAAAAGATGGTATTCTGTAGGATTTAATACAGTGAACGTGTAGATAAACAGGTTTAGCACCGATGAAACGCGTATTGTAATTGAATAAAACTATACATCCTGACCGAATTGTGAAATATGCAATTTTTCACTTACTGAGACAGCTTATTTGTAAACTTGAATCAGGCTGAAAAAAAATCGAGTACGTTCTCAAAACAGAAGATTGAAAAGTTTAGTAATTCAAGCGAGACTTCTTAGCCCATTCGGAAGCCACGGCGATGTTCAAAAGAATCTAGAGACTAGCGAGTAACTTGAACACATCAGATAGACCAACAGATTTTGCCAGCACCAGTTTTGTCATATACGTACGATATACAGGGACAGGTATGTGAAACGGGAAAAGATGACAGAGGGGTGGACTGTAGACTTGTGTAGGACGCTAGATAACTTTCGTTTCCCTCTGTCGCGTCACAATACAAAAGAGGTGGTGAAATAAAGGCTTTAAATAAAAAGCTCCATTCCTTTCAACGAAGGACGAAAAGTCAACGTTTTAGAAAAACACACTGTACCGGTGAAGGTATTTGCCAATCTTAGCGAGATGGTCAACAACTTGATATGTGTGTCCGCTCGCACGTCCACAAACACAATATCACATGTGTGGACACATGTGCACGCACACACATACACAAGTATCGATAGCGAGCAAAATAGAAATAAACAGAAATAAATAACAAATGATAACTTGTTCTAGACATATTATTTTAGTTTCCTCAGAAAAATGAGTCATAAGCAAACAGATCAATACTTCAGTAAAAGAAAACAAAACGTGTCCCCGCAGACTACTATTCCAAAACACGATTACCTGTGGAAAGAAGCGCGTCGATACTCGTTACAGGATGTCCCAAAGAGTGAATGGGCGAAACTGAAGCCCGCATATATATTGTCCCTGGAAAGAATGTGGTCGGGAATGAAGTAACCGCGCAGTATGTCCACAGAGGAGGACGGTGGTGGAGTGAGAATGAAGTAACCGCGCAGTATGTCCACAGAGGAGGACGGTGGTGGAGTGAGAAGGAAGAGGCAAACCTTGTTGAACAAATCTGGCTGGAATAAAAACAAAAACAAAAAGGGAAAATAATGGGCACGCATGTGCCCGTTTCGCGTTACTGCCTATTCATTGCGTAACAGAATATCTGAACCAATCCATACGCACACACGCACTCAACATCGGAGCCCACCCGAAAAAACAAAATGGTAAAAAGGCAAAATAAAGCTAAACTGTTCGTAAAAAAAGAAAATGATGATCAAAAAAAAAAAAAAAAAAAAAAAAATGAGGAAGAAAAAAATAAATAAACGGGGGAATCCCCTTCCCCGCGGTAGACCACATAACAGTAAAAAGCAAAACAAAAACATACTACCACCACTGTACCCATGCACACAATCCAACACAAACGTTCAAGCACGAACAGCACAAAATCACCACAGGGGCAGTAACATTTTTATTTAGGTAAATCTGTTTTTGGAGAAGCTCGACACGGACGCTCCATCCTCCTCCCCCTTCCTTCCTCCCTCCCTCCCTCCCTCCCTCCCTCCCTCTCTTTCTGTCTGTCTCTCTCTCTCTTTCCGTCTGTCTCTCTCTCTTTCTGTCTCTCTTTCTCTTTCTAAGTGTGAAACCGTTGTGTATTATTTATTTTCGTTGTGCTTCTGAGACTTCGAACGACGGTGAAGAGACATCAGGAGTGTATGTGTACACGGACTTTGATGAAATGTTTCCTGTTTGTCTGTTTGGTTTTTCGTTTATTTGGCCCATGTAAGACTGATCGCTTGTTCAGCATGACAATTGACTGTTTTATCATCAAGCAGACTTCGATCCAGCATGAATTCAAGCATTCAGGTTGACATAATATATATAGACTTCCGAGTCACATCGTGGTAAAAATGTGTTCTGACTTTTTGACCAGTTTGTGAGTGAGAGAAACTTGTTTGGTTCTAAAGCTGGTGAAATGGTGTGTGCCCCTTGTGGTGTGTACATGTACTGGTTGAGGATGTTCATTGTGAAGGACGCCTGCGAAGCTGGTGTAGGGACCAAGAGGCACTGCCTTCGTCTGGGTCTTCTTTTAATGTTGGCTGCTAATAATGAACTCTCGTTTGTAATCATGCTACTGTTATTGCTGTTGAATATTGTATTGATTCCCCTTCAGAGGTTTGATTCTTTCTGTGTAAACTGTTAGCACTTAGAGGCCATTGCGCTGTTTACTTTGTTCAGTTATTCAGTGTGGTCAGTTGTGTTGTCAAACATGGTCACTTTTTTTTCAGAGCAGCTATTTGCTTTCATTATGTTATCCACGAACGCTGCTTACCCCCTACCCACCCATCCTTTGAAAGCATTCACATAAACTGATCGTGTGTTCTGCAATGTAGCTATGAAAGCAACGGATTGACAAAAGTAGAAAAATCAAGTTATTATTTTCAGGAATATTTGAAAATCCCAGTCAGTATATGTGATGACTGAAAGTCAAGTCCGTCAATCGAAAATAATATAAATTTTGCTTGGCAGTTATTTGATGTAAGTATCGTCCCACAAAGTTGAGGATGTTGTAGTGTTGAGTCAGAGGGTGTGTTTCACAACTTTTTTTTAAAGTGTATAACTGGCGATACAAATGGAAAAGTGTGCAGCATAACCTGTTTAAGGCTGTTGTATCTCGTTCAGAAACTTGTGTTCATTGTTTAGTGAAAACGAGAAGTATTTGCTAATGGATATGTTCCCGTGAATGCTGTGAAACATGTATGTATGTATGTGATATGAAAGAATGTCTATGACATGACTGATATTTGAATCATGTGCTGCTCAGAATGCTGAAACAATTATTTCTATTTAGAAATGTACACACAGAAACGGCTGTATAGAATTGAAGAAACGGCTGTATAGAATTGAATGAAAATTCTATAAAACATGATTTTTATGACAGGAGACAAAACGTTACTATGTCAGTCATGCTGATTTGTTTTAATTGTGTCAATTTAAGCTGAAACCACAAGATATGATTCGAATTACACGAAAATCCAAATGATGAATGTATATGAAATTATTTGAATATGCAGATAATGATTATGAATACGTTGATTTGAAGAAGAGACAATACTGAATAATCTGGACCATATGAAGATTGTTAGCGCAGCATTCCACTAACTTCTTCTTACAGTTTTTTCCTTCTTGATTTTAATGTCTACTACAAGAAATCCATATTTTTACCCGGGACCATAGATTTATGCATGTTTTTGTATGATGGTCATTCCTTTACTTCTTGATAACATTTTATTTACAATCTTTATATCGTAATCTGGACAGAGGGAGAGAATCGGTAATTTTTTTTTTAAATCTCACGTTGATTGTATGTATGTGGCTGACAGAGGAGAGCTTGTAGTGGTTTCATCGTCTCATTTATCTTTATTCCACTGTTCGTAGTGCACGAGCTTTTTAGTTGATGACTGTTACCAAAGTCTTGTGTACAGTTTATTGTTTTAATCCTACAATGTAATTTTCTATGCTTTTGTTTTGAATCTCATTTGTATGTCTTCATTTTTTACATTTTTGTTTGATATTTTATTTAGTTTCTTAGTTTGTAGTGTCTATTTATCTTTTAAACTTTTTGTTATGTTCGGGATTTGTTGGGGGTTTAGAGGTTTATCTGCTGTCAGTGATGACCACATTTTTTGTGTTATATTGTGTCATCTGTCGTGTTCTGTCGTTTTGTGTCCTGTCGCATAGTGTTGTGTTGCGTTTGATGGTATGGTATCGCATTGTATGGTGGTATATTTGTAAGGTATCATGTTGTGTTGGATGATTGGTATCGTGTGGTGTGTGGTTTGTAATGTCTTACGTGATATGGTATCGTCTGGTTACGGTTCTGTGTTCCGTTGTATCGTGTTGTGTTGTATGGTATCTATCATGTGTTGTCATGTTACGTTGTATGGTATTGTGTCCTGATGTGTTCTATGTAGTGGTGTGTTTTGTTCTGCTGTTTTGTCGCCAGATTTTCTTTTTCGGGAGGGAGGTATTTTTTATTGTTGCATTATGTTGCATGTGCTGTATTTGTTGTGTTGCATTGTGTTGGGTTGTGTTATGTTATATCATACCGTTTTGTACTATGGAGGACACCATGTCTCATTTTGACCACGGATGATTATCCTTTTAGGAAAGAGTCACTGTTGGTACCTATTCAGCGTAAAGATTAAAAATTACCCCGCCTCTTGCATTCCCAGATTTTATTTTTGTTTGGTTCCCCCTCCCCCTTTTTCTGCATCCCCATCCGCACCTCCTTCGTTCCTTTTGTTCACTGAACAGTATAAGTTAGCATATTTTAACGTATGTTTCATTCCAAACCAAATGATGACGCCTGTTATTGTTTCTCTTCTCCCCCTCCTCCTCATCGTCGCCTTTATCATCCTCCTGTCCCTTCTCCTTCTCTCTCTATCCAGAGTTCTTTATGTCAATCTGTCCAGTGTCTGTCTCCCTGTGTCTCCACTGTTTGTGTTTTTAACCTCTTCCCCTTCCCCCATTTTCACCTTGTTTTCAACTCTCCCAACACTTTTGTTACTGCTTTCCTTGTTTTTTTTAATAGACGTGTAGCGAGTTTGTGTGTGTGTTGTGTTGTTCTTTGTTTGTTTGTGCATATTTTTCATTCATATATATTTTTTTCCTTAAATGATCTCTTGGAAAGGTAACTGTAATTTTAGAACGGTTGGCTGTGGGTGTCGGTGCGTGTGTTGATGTCAACTGCTGACTTGGTGACAGCGTTCTGTGCCCGCTGTTGGCACGGCGTAAAGGTCCATCCAGTGAACTATCCCTGTGCTGTGACTGCTGTGTTCAAATAATGAGGGGATGGTTTGCCGTCTGTGCAAGGCATCGTACATGTACAATACCGTGTGAAACTTTGTATGATTATTTATCTGATCGGCCATGCTGTTTTTTTTTTGTTTTGTTTTTTTTCATGTCAAAGATCTGATGCATGGTAACATGGTCCTTTCTTGATCTGAAACATGGTCCTTTCTTGATCTGAGCATTTGCGTGTTTGTTGATCTTTTCAATCCCTCACACTGTTAGGAAGCAGCGGATAGGATGAGGGAATGAAAGGTTAGAAGCATGGCTGATGCCAACTATTGGTTATACACTGTTTGATTCGACCACTGGGCTTGTACTACTCGTTCATTTTTGTACCAACCGGACCGTGTTCCTTGTACATAAGTTTTTGCGTGTTCACGGAAGGCGTTGGACACGAGGTGTATATGTTTGCTTTGCTGTGATGTGGCGTAGAACTGTACTACTATAACTCACTGGACCTCCTTCTGTCTCTGTAACCACTCGATCTTGATCCAACTTGTCAGTGATAATGATGAAGTTTACTGTTTGTTGTTAGTTATCAATCGTCAGCCTATGCATTTATATTGGTCTCCTTAGTTTTTGGTATTAATGGTTTATCACATGACGTGCTGAATGAGTCTGCCCCTGACTTGGCCGTAGATAGTT
This sequence comes from Monoplex corrugatus, assembly GCA_030674185.1. Lineage (NCBI taxonomy): Eukaryota > Metazoa > Mollusca > Gastropoda > Littorinimorpha > Ranellidae > Monoplex > Monoplex corrugatus. Next base: position 25,613,067 of record JAPXFY010000015.1, read on the forward strand.
ATTTGTCTTATGATATTGGACAATGCGTAAAACGCTGAAGTTATTAAGTTTCTGTTCACACAAATAAATTTCAACCTATATATACAGCCTGAAACATTGGCCTATATACACTGTGAAATATGTCGCTAATATATAGCCTGCACCTTGAATACATGCCGCCTTTATGCATGAATAAAAAGCAAAAGTAATTCCCTTCATTCTCTACGTTTCCAGCGAAAGTAGTCTCTGTCTCATAGATAGAAACAAAGACTGGAAGTGGAAATGACAGTTTTTCCTTAAAGTTACAGAATTTTTGGACAATTGTACATAGTATATACATGTATGGGCACTGTATGGCTTTCCTAGCCCAAGATTCGTTTGACCCGTCTTGGTTTTGAGACAGCGAGTAGTGACCATGTGACCTGTGGCAGACTTTTTCACGCTTGTCATGATCTCGGGTTGGATCAAGAACAGGTGAACAAATTGATGAAATAAGCCATCCACGAAGATAACGACGTGTAGCAGAGCAATAATACATACAGATCGACTGGAAATGGTCAGATCACTGCAAACAGTTGTGACGTATTACCATGATTGTTTCCACTGATCTGCACCAACGACCGTCGATGTATTTGTACAGGTGTTCGTGACAGCTATGTAATCCACTGGAAAAAAAAAAGCAAACAAAAACAAACAAAAAATGGACATTTAACTGTGTGTAGTAGACTGTGACATATATACAATTAAAGGGTGTTTGTGAATGTAACTGGGATATTTGTGAATGTAATTGGGATATACATATGTATCACGTGTGTGCTTGTTATGGTCACCATTATCTGAATAGCATTGTTTGATGATCTGCATTGCGAAAACAATGGCATTCAACTTACCAGTCTCTTCGACAAATGACTAATAACGTCTTCTTGTTTAGTACTATTCCCAGTACAGTATGAATTATGATAAACTTGATTAACTGCTGATTCTACGTTGTTTCAATATTTTAGTTTCAAGAATGTGGCTGTTGCTTTGAAAATAATCACATGTAAAGACTTCAATGAATCTCTACAATTATTGTTGGAATATGGATATCGCGTTGAAATGGTATTGTCAATATTTTTTTGATTCATCGTTCTCACGAGATCATTATGCGAGATTGTCTAGTCCCGTTTGTGTAATTTCGTCGGTGAATGGTGTCATTGATTACTTTGATGACGCTCAAAATCTTTGTGACATCACGAATGACGTCATGAAAACTTACCTAGTGGACCAGTTCAAGGTATTACCATTTTGCTGTCTCCTGACTTTGAACTTTCTGTTGTTTGTGTAATCCACAGTAGCTGATACTGTTGCTGAAATCCACCATGTATCCCTTAATTTATTTGCCTTTGCAGTATTTTGAGCTGCGGTTTCAAATATGATTGAATCTGTTATCATTTGACACAGTAGACAGCTATAGAAGACTTTGATTTTTAAGAGTAAACATCTGTTTTAGTGTGTACGCAGAATGATAACATAATCATTGTAAAGTATTATAGCGGTTCATATGGGCGTTGCGCCAGTTGTGTGGATGGTAATTATCATGACCACTTCTTGCTGTCTGGAAATAGATAATGGGTTTGTAGTTGTATGTTTGATTTTGTTTTTTGAGGGGGAGGGTGTTGAATAGGAGTTGACGGGGTATTTGTTTTGTTTTGTTGTTGTAGGTTTATATGTGTAGTTTTGTTTATTGTGTAGTTTTGTTGTTGTAGGTTTATATGTGTAGTTTTGTTGTTGTAGGTTTATATGTGTAGTTTTGCTGTTGTAGGTTTATATGTGTAGTTTTGTTGTTGTAGGTTTATATGTGTAGTTTTGTTGTTGTAGGTTTATATGTGTAGTTTTGTTGTTGTAGGTTTATATGTGTAGTTTTGTTGTTGTAGGTTTATATGTGTAGTTTTGTTGTTGTAGGTTTATATGTGTAGTTTTGTTGTTGTAGGTTTATATGTGTAGTTTTGTTGTTGTAGGTTTATGTGTGTAGTTTTGTTGTTGTAGGTTTATATGTGTAGTTTGTTGTTGTAGGTTTATGTGTGTAGTTTTGTTGTTGTAGGTTTATATGTGTAGTTTTGTTGCTTTTGGAAGGGGAGGAGTTGGAAGTGTTGAAAGGAGTTGACGGAGAGGGTTTTTATTTCCCTTTAGTTGCTGTTTTAAGTTTTTTAATGTCTGTATTTTTTTAGGGGAGGGGGGTGCTTGTATGTAATACGATCCCCTTCTTGCGTTCTCCTACATAGTCGGGAGCCACATCTTAGATGAATGTGGCAGTTTTTTCCAGTTCCTCTGGTTGCCATGAAGCTCGCTGGTCAGAGGAGTTGTTGTCGACCAGGTCTTCTGTCGTTCCATTTGACAGAGGTAACATGACTGCAGTACGTGTTCAGCTGTTGGTCTTCTTGACTGCAGGGACAGGTTGGGGATGGCGTCAGTGTCAACGTGTGGCTCCTATTGGACATTGAGTCAGTTGTGGCCGGTGCTGGGGTCATCAGGAAACACTTGTGTCCTCTAAACAGCCTGGGAAACAGACTACCCCGTTGGCCGTTGGTGACAACATTGGTGGCTGATATACATCAGTGTACACATGTATCCATGCCTCCTGTGGGTAGTGCTCTTCTATCATGGTCAACGTGAGAGTCTGGTGTGCTGTCAGGCTCTGACGTTTGCTGTGACAGAAGACGCCCACAGGAGGCATGGATACATGTGTACACTGATGTATCAATCACCAATGTTGTCACCAACGGGGTAGTCTGTTTCCCAGGCTCAAACACCCCGCTACCGGTGTTTTAATGGGCAAACACTGCACCAACTACTAAGCAAAAACGAAGACATGCATGCTAACACTCCACGATTCAGAATAAAGATGACGCATGCTGAGCTATCCAGTGGTCATGATCTCAGATGACCTCTGTTCTCCAGATCCAGAAGAGTGACAGACAGCCCCACCTGACACAAGACCTCCCACAAAGTCAGAAGCACCAGAAGGGAAGTCCTGCATCAGATCCACGCTCACTGTGAGATAGCAGGCACCAAGAAGGTGGATGGGCCAACAGGCAGAAAGAGTGAACTCTGAAGACCAGTCAGACAACAGCATCACCTACAGCCTGAAGAGGGGCAGCATCAGAACACACCTTGAGCCACACACAAACAGGGGACGACTACCACCAGCTGTCTAGAGGACACAAGTGGTTCCTGATGACTCAGCACCGGCCACAACTGACTCAATGTCCAATAGGAGCCACACGTTGACACTGACGCCATCCCCAACCTGTCCCTGCAGTCAGGAAGACCAACAGCTGAACACGTACTGCAGTCATGTCACCTCTGTCAAGTGGAACGACAGAAGACCTGGTCGACAACAACTCCTCTGACCAGTAAGCTTCATGGCAACCGGAGGGACTGCAAAAAACAGCCACATTTATCTAAGACTATGCAGGAAAACGCAAGGTGATCGTATTACATACAACAAGCACCCCCCCCCCCCCCAAAAAAAAATCAAAATCAAACATACAACTACAACATTATAAAAAATAAAAAACACGAAGAATGTTTTCTCGATAAGATCTCCAATGGTTTTACATTCTATGTCATTTTATTTAGAAGAAATGCTGAATTCTTGTTATTAGGACCTTCGTTAGAGAAGTCTACTGCTGATTTTTAGATCGAATTTTATTGCTGAATGATATTTATTTTCTCCGAATCGTAGTCCATTTTTCATACCATGTAATCCCTCCACCTCAAACCGGAACCATTTCTCATGCCGTATGTTCATCTCGCAAGACATACTACAATCTGTCAGTCAATTGATAGCAGTTTATGTATAAATTGATTTTTCCCTACGTTTGATTGTGAAACTGATGTGACATTTTTGTGGCATTTGATTAAAAAAAAGTTGCAAGATATACACTTAGTTTTAGAATGTATTGAGAGAGAGCGAGAGAGAGAGGAGACGAGAGAGAGAGGGAGACGAGAGAGAGAGGAGACGAGAGAGAGAGGAGACGAGAGAGAGAGAGGAGACGAGAGAGAGGAGACGAGAGAGAGAGGGAGACGAGAGAGAGGAGACGAGAGAGAGAGGGAGACGAGAGAGAGAGGAGACGAGAGAGAGAGGAGGAGACGAGAGAGAGGAGACGAGAGAGAGAGGGAGACGAGAGAGAGGAGACGAAGAGAGAGAGAGAGGTGGACAAGATAACTGGTAATGAACAACGTTGTAACATTTTACAACAATGTGATTAAAGAGGACGTTGTTAGATATATATCCAAAGAATACCAGTATCACAGTAAGCAATCACATAACGCAAAATTTATCTTCATATTCATCAAATTCAGGTAATTTTTGTAAAACACTGTAGCTTGATACACATATCCGCACTATCTGCCCCATGAAATGCATATTATATTCCCTATGGATACATGTACATGTAATACCGATCCCATGACACACAGCATTCATGATACGTCATTACATTTACAACCATGGTACACATAACATTTGTGTCCTGACACACATTAAAGCCATATTACACAAAAGTTAACCATTATAATAAATATTTAAGTCCTGATACGTATACTATGATAAACATAATGCTTGTGTCACAAATCCTTATAATGCGTACGCCACAATGCACATTACTATTACACAGTGATACCCATAGTATGTGGTCCACACATTTACCCATGATAAATGTATAGTATTTACACACATACACCCCTCTTTATGCTATGATGAGCATATCTTTTGTTACTCATACTTTTCTGTTGCACACAGCAATTCCGTCATTAAAACCATGATACACACAATACCTGCACTATGATAGACACAATACCTGCACTATGATACACACAATACCTGCACTATGATACACAATACCTGCACCATGATACACACAATACCTGCACTATGATACACACAATACCTGCACCACGATACACATATACCTCCACCATGGTACACATAATACCTCCACCATGGTACACATTATAACTACATCATGATATATATATAACACATACCATGATACATACAATACCTATATCATGATACACACAATACCCACACCATGATACAATACCTGCGCCATACTAGTATCATGATACATACAATTGATACAACAACTACATCATAATACACATAACACATGCACCATGATACACACACTACCTGCACCATGATAATACAATACTTGCAACATGAAACATACAATACCTGCACATGATAATACCTTACCATGATAATACAATACTTTACCATGATACACAATACATGCACCATGATACATAATACCTGCACCATGATACACAATACCTACACCACGATACAATACGTGCACCATGATACACACAATACGTGCACCATGATACACACAATACCTGTACCATGATACATCTAATACTTGCACCACGATACACACAATACGTGCACCATGATACACACAATACGTGCACCATGATACACACAATACGTGCACCATGATACACACAATACGTGCACCATGATACACACAATACGTGCACCATGATACACACAATACCTGCACCATGATACACACAATACGTGCACCATGATACACACAATACGTGCACCATGATACACACAATACGTGCACCATGATACACACAATACGTGCACCATGATACACACAATACGTGCACCATGATACACACAATACGTGCACCATGATACACACAATACCTGCACCATGATACACACAATACCTGCACCATGATACACACAATACCTGCACCATGATACATACAATACCTGCACCATGATACACACAACCTGTACCATGATACACACAATACCTGCACCATGATACACACAATACGTCCACCATGATACACACAATACCTGTACCATGATACACACAATACGTGCACCATGATACACACAATACCTGCACCATGATACACACAATACCTGCACCATGATACACACAATACCTGTACCATGATACACACAATACGTGCACCATGATACACACAATACGTGCACCATGATACACACAATACCTGCACCATGATACACACAATACCTGTACCATGATACACACAATACGTGCACCATGATACACACAATACGTGCACCATGATACACATAATACCTGCACCATGATACACACAATACCTGCACCATGATACATACAATACCTGCACCATGATACACACAATACCTGTACCATGATACACACAATACGTGCACCATGATACACACAATACCTGCACCATGATACACACAATACGTGCACCATGATACACACAATACCTGCATGATACCAATACGTGCACATGATACACACAATACGTGCACCATGATACACACAATACGTGCACCATGATACACACAATACGTGCACCATGATACACACAATACGTGCACCATGATACACACAATACGTGCACCATGATACACACACATACGTGCACCATGATACACACAATACCTGCACCATGATACACACAATACCTGTACCATGATACATTTAATACTTGCACCACGATACACACAATACGTGCACCATGATACACACAATACGTGCACCATGATACACACAATACGTGCACCATGATACACACAATACCTGCACCATGATACATACAATACCAGTACCATGATACACACAATACCTGCACCATGATACACACAATACCTGCACCATGATACACTACCTGCACCATACACACAATACGTGCACCATGATACACACAATACCTGCACCATGATACAAATACTTGCACCATGATACACACAATACCTGTACCATGATGACACAATACCTGTACCATGATACATTAAATCTTGCACCATGATCACACAATGCCTGTACCATGATACTACAATACCTTACCAGATCACACAATACCTGCACCATGATACACACAATACCTGCACCATGATACATACAATACCTGTACCATGATACACACAATACCTGTACCATGATACACACAATACCTGTACCATGATACATCACAATACCTGTACCATGATACACTACAATACCTGTACCATGATACACACAATACCTGTACCATGATACACACAATACGTGACCATGATACACAATACCTGACCGATGATACATACAATACCTGTACCATGATACATACACATACTGTCACCATGATACACACAATACCTGTACCATGATACACACAATACTGTACCATGATACACACAATACTGTACCATGATACACACAATACATGACCATGATCACACAATACGTGCCATGATACACACAATACCTTGACCATGATGCATACAATACTGACCATGATACACACAATACCTGTACCATGATACACACAATACGTGTACCATGATACAACAATACCTGTACCATGATACACAATACTGACCATGATACACACAATACTGTACCATGATACACACAATACGTGCACCATGATACACACAATACTGTACCATGATACATACAATACGTGTACCATGATACACACAATACGTGCACATGATACACACAATACCTGACCATGATACACAATACTGTGACCATGATACACACAATACCTGTACCATGATACACACAATACCTGTACCATGATACATTTAATACTGCACCATGATACACACAATACGTCACCTATACCTGATACACAATACTGTACCATGATACACACAATACCTGTACCATGATACAACAATACCTGTACCATGATACATACAATACCTGTACCATGATACACACAATACCTGCACCATGATACACACAATACCTGCACCATGATACATCAATACGTGCACCATGATACACACAATACCTGTACCATGATACACACAATACTGCACCATGATACACACAATACCTGCACCATGATACACACAATACTGTACCATGATACACACAATACTGTACCATGATACACACAATACCTGCACCATGATACAATTAATACTGCACCATGATACACACAATACCTGTACCATGATGCCACACTAATACTGCACATGATACACAATACTGACCATGTACAAATACTTGCACCATGATACACACAATACCTGTACCATGATACACAAATACTTGCACCATGATACACACATACCTGCACCATGATGCACACAATACCTGTGCCATGATACAACAATACTGTACCATGATACACACAATACCTGTACCATGATACATACAATACCGTACCATGATACATACAATACCTGTACCATGATACACACAATACCTGTACCATGATACATACAATACCTGTACCATGATACATACAATACTGTACCATGATACATACAATACTGTACCATGTACAATACCTGTACCATGATACACACAATACTGTACCATGATACATACAATACTGTACCATGATACACACAATACCTGTACCATGATACATACAATACCTGTACCATGATACATACAATACCTGTACCATGATACACACAATACCTGTACCATGATACAATCAATACTTGACCATGATACATACAATACTTGTACCATGATGCACACAATACTGTACCATGATAACACACAATACTGTACCATGATACACACAATACTGTACCATGATACATACAATACCTGTACCATGATACACACAATACCTGTACCATGATACAACAATACCTGTACCATGATACATACAATACTGCACCATGATCACACAATACTGTACCATGATACATACAATACTTGTACCATGATACACACAATACCTGTACCATGATACACACAATACTGTGACCATGATACACACAATACCTGTACCATGATACATTACATATTACCGTACCAGATACATACAATACCTGTACCATGATACACACAATACCTGTACCATGATACTACATATACTGTACCATGATCATACAATACTGTACCATGATACATCAATACCTTGTACCATAATCACATACTGTACCATGATACATACAATGCCTGTACCATGATACATACAATACCTGTACCATGATACACACAATACCTGTACCATGATACACACAATACCTGTACCTGTGCAACAATACCTTACCATGATAGCATACACAATAACTGTACCATGATACATTACATACCTGTACCATGATACATACATACCTGTACCATGTATCACCATTACAATACCTGTACCATGATACATACAATACCTGTACCATGATACATACAATACCTGTACCATGATACATACAATACCTGTACCATGATACATACAATACCTGTACCATGATACACACAATACCTGTACCATGATACACACAATACCTGTACCATGATACACACAATACCTGTACCATGATACATACAATACCTGTACCATGATACATACAATACCTGTACCATGATACACACAATACCTGTACCATGATACACACAATATCTGTACCATGATACATACAATACTTGTTACCTATGATGCATACAATACCTGTACCATGATACACACAATACCTGTACCATGATGCACACAATATCTGTACCATGATACATACAATACCTGTACCATGATACACACAATACCTGTACCATGATACATACAATACCTGTACCATGATACCATACAATACCTGTACCATGATGCACACAATACTGTACATGATACATACAATACTTGTACCATGATACACACAATACCTGTACCATGATACACAATACTTGTACCATGATACACACAATACCTGTACCATGATACATACAATACCTGTACCAGATACATACAATACCTGTACCATGATACACACAATACCTGTACCATGATACACAATACTGTACCATGATAATACAATACTGTACCATGATACATACAATACCTGTACCATGATACAACAATACCTGTACCATGATACATACAATCCTGTACCATGATACATACAATACCTGTACCATGATACACAATACCTGTACCATGATACATACACACAAATACCTGTACCATGATGACACAATACCTGTACCATGATACACACAATACCTGTACCATGATACATACAATACCTGTACCATGATACATACAATACCTGTACCATGATACATACAATACCTGTACCATGATACACTACAATACCTGTACCATGATACATACAATACTTGTACCATGATACATACAATACCTGTACCATGATACATACAATACCTGTACCATGATACACACAATACCTGTACCATGATGCATACAATACCTGTACCATGATACACACAATACCTGTACCATGATGCACACAATACCTGTACCATGATACATCACAATACGTGCACCATGATACACACAATACCTGTACCATGATGCACACAATATCTGTACCATGATACATACAATACCTGTACCATGATACAACAATACCTGTACCATGATACATACAATACCTGTACCATGATACACACAATACCTGTTACACATTGAATGACACCAATACCTGTACCATGATACACACAATACCTGTACCATGATACACACATACCTGTACCATGATACACACAATACCTGTACCATGATCACACAATATCCTGTACCATGATACACACATACCTGTACCATGATATACAATCCTGTACCATGATACATACAATACCTGTACCATGATACACAATACCTGTACCATGATACACAATACCTGTACCATGATACACACAATACCTGTACCATGTACATACAATACCTGTACCACGATACATACAATACCTGTACCATGATACACACAACACCTGTACCATGATACACAGATACATGTACCATGATAACAATGCCTGTACCATGATACATACAATACCTGTACCATGATACAAATACCTGTACCATGATACATACAATGCCTGTACCACGATACACACAATACCTGTACCATGATACACATACCTGTACCATGATACATACAATACCTGTACCACGATACACACAATACCTGTACCATGATACACACAATCTGTACCATGATTGCACACAATACCTTACCATGATACATAAATACCTGTACCAAATACATAAATACCTGTACCATGATACATACAATACCTGTACCATGATACACACAATACCTGTACCATGATACACACAATACCTGTTCCATGATACATAAAATCCTGTACCATGATACATACAATACCTGTACCATGATACACACAATGCGTGTACCATGATTCATACAATACCTGTACATGATACATAAATTACCTGAACCATGATACATAAAATACCTGTACCATGATACACACAATACCTGTACCATGATACACACAATGCTGTACCATGATACACACAATACCTGTACCATGATACACAACAATGTACCATGATACATACAATACCTGCACCATGATACACACAATACCTGTACCATGATACACACAATGCGTGTACCATGATTCATACAATACCTGTACCATGATACACACAACACATTACCATGATACACACAATACCTGTACCATGATACATAAAATACCTGTACCATGATACATAAATATCTGTACCATGATTACACACAATACCTGTACCATGATACACACAATGCGTGTACCATGATACACACAATACCTGTACCATGATACACAACACATGTACATGATACACAATACCTGTACCATGATACACACAATCCTGTACCATGATACACACAATGCGTGTACCATGATCAACATACCTGTACCATGATAACACAACTTACCATGATACACACATACCTGTACCATGATACACACAATACCTGTACCATGATAATACAATGCTGTACCATGATACATACAATAGCTTACATGATACACATACCTGTACCATATACACGCAATACCTGTACCATGATACACACACTGCCCGTAGCATGAATACAATGTATCATGATAATACAATACCTTTACCATGATACATACAACTGGACTGTAATACATACCTTACCATGATACACATACTGTACCATGATACACAACCTGTACCATACACACACAATACCTGTACCACGACATATGCTGCCTGTACCATGATACATACAATACCTGTACCATGATACACATACCTGTACCATGAAATACACAATACCTGTACCATGAAACACACAATACCTGTACCATGAAACACACAATACCTGTACCATAAAACACACAATACCTGTTCCATGATACACACAATACCTTACCATGATACACACAATACCTTACCATGATACACACAATACCTGTACCTCGATACATACGATACATTACCAGGCACACGAAGTATCTTTCTCATGAGAAGGTGCTCTTCTACTGAGGTCCTTTCAAAGTGGAGCAGCCCTCATCTACACGAAGTCCCTCACGTCTGTCTTGATACACCAGAGGACGCATGAGGAAAAGTGGAACTCCTCTGGACATCAAGTCCCATGGCATCCAACAAGAACTGGAAAAAAAAAACCCACAAAAAAACACAACCACATCCAGATGTTGTCTGATCATGTAGACGGTGAAAGAAGAATAAAAACAAAAACAAAAACAAAACAAAACACACGCAAACAAACAAACAAACAAACAAACAAAAGAAAATGGGAAGGGACAAATAAATGTACAGATATAGACAGAGAGGAAAAACACAGACAGTATAGATTACTAAGTAAATGGATAAATAAACAAAAGCAGGCGTACATAACAATTTCAACGTAACAATCATATAATCATTATAACAATAACAAAGACAAAAGCAAAAGAAAAAGACTATGAAATTAAACATGATGGGATTTGAATAGAGCAGAATGAGTAACAAGGATTAGACGAGAAAAATCTGAAGGCAGAAGGAGGAGGAGAGACAAGAGTTTTAATTTAGCGGGAAAATGTTCAGTACTAACAACAAGAAAGCAGCAGTAACAACAGTACTATAATTACCATTAGTAGTACTACCACCATCACTGTACTGTAAATACTACAACTACTTCTACAACTGATTGTAGTGATATCAACAATAACCAAACATTAAGGATCTGGTAATAATGTCATCCAGTTTTTATGAAGTAGATTTGATCGGATTTGAATAATTACATGTACACGAGAAGTAATAACACATGTCTTTGATCCTGAAACAATAAAACACATATAATACATTTGCACACATAATCAAACGATAAAGAAAATTTAGTGCACATTTAATGGATTCGCACACATAATCAAAGGATAAAGACAATTTAGTGCACATATAATGCAATCGCTTAGATAATCAAAGGATAAAGAAAACTTAGTACACGTATACATACATATCAGTGTTATCAGGCACATTATCCTCTTATCTGTACAGTTTTATGAGGTCAATATTTTACTAAATTGTAGACAAAAAAGCAAATTATTGAAACAAAGCAACGTTTCCAAACATACATACATGCATATGTATGTGGTGTGTGTGTGTGTGTGTGTGTGTGTGTGTGTGTGTGTGTGTGCGTGCGTGCGCGCGCGCGTGTGTATCTATATATTTATAAAATCTGTGTAATATCATGCCATGTAATCGCTGATGCTCACCGTCAAAAAAGAAAGAAAGAAAGAAATTAAAAAACGTCTTTTTTAACTGACGATACAAAGTAACTTCTCTGGCTAAACAAACAGAACCCACCTCTCAGGGAAGTGATCTGATCTGTAGTTTCTGTTCTAAACCAAGCAAATTTGTTTCTTTGTTGTTGTTGTTGTTTTTTGTGTGTGCATACACTTGATAAAGGCTAGTTGACTGAAAAGTTAGCGCCCATCTTGTACCTGCCTTGTGCCATCAATTAAATATATGTTCACTTTCTACTGTCATGTGTTCTTGGTTTCTTATGGCTTACTACTGAACGCAGGCAGTCATTTTGATAATAATTCTATTGATTTCACTTCTATAGCGTTAACAGTCCACGTCAAAAGCATGCTCACTGCACTTTACAAGAATAAAACAAACCATGCGCGCGCACACACACACATAGCATAATGAGCTAGGGTACACTCACTTTTGACCCAAGTTGTCATCCTGTATCTCTCTCTCTCTCTCTCCTCTCTCTCTCTCTCTACTCTCCTCTCTCACACACACACACACACACACACACACACACACACACACACACACACACACACACACACAACGCGCGCGCGCGCACGGACACATACACATACAAGATGTTAAGTTAGGGTACACTCAACCTGTCAGGGTGTGTCATCTCTCTGTCATATATACACACACAAAAACTCACTGTTCTAACATTCTTTCTTTCTCCCCTTTCCTCTTTCACTCTCCTTGATTGAGATAATACACCTCACCCACCAATAGATGGATAGGTTGTGGGCATGTATATCCCCTCACACCCTCCGCAACATACACACATCCAATGGCGAGGTGTAATCGAGTGGCAGTAGTGGGCCAAAGACAAAATGGTCAAAATACGGTTAAAGAGAGAGCACTGTGATTTTTCTGGGCCCACCTCAGTTTTTCCCCTTTGACTTGTTCACCCACCTGCCCAGAAATGAGTACATCAACCACTGCACTCGCCTGGGCGGTCAGTCATTTTGTATACTACTGACAGGTCTTTGATTAACTTCTCGCAGTATGAAACAAAGCATCATCTACCGAATACTGGCAACAAATGTTGTTTTGATACAAATGGGAATAAACAAGGACATTACCTGTTCCTTCTGCAGAACTCAGCAGGTCAGTTTACACCAATGTTTTGGAGAATGCACATTAATACAGCCACTCTGGAAACAATTTCAAACAACTATGAATAACACACACGCCAGTAATATTTATTGAAAAGATTACACCCTTGGGGTACAAGAGAAAGTTTAAATCAGACAAAATATTTGACCTGATCCTAATACATGCTAAATGTTACATTTATAAAAGAAATTGACTTTATTCTACAATTTTAAAAGAAGTAACTAAAAACTGTGTATGACACAGAAAAATACATAGCACTGATGAAATTCATTCAAAGCCGAATGGTTTTTATACAAAGCATTTGATGAAACAATATAATTGCTCAACATAATCATTATGAACATAAATGTATTTGATTTTTTAAAAACTTTTACAAGAAAGAATATAAACACACACGTACTTCATATAGAAATATATGTATATTCTACATGTAGTATCGTCAAATCATTATCACATGTATGTGTCAAGATGTACAGTAGGATACTAAATACATATCTCTTAGCAAAGGCAAGGAAATGAAGCAGATGATCTGAGTGAAGATAAGTGTACAGATGACAGAATCAAGAAGTTTCAACCAATGCTTTGGAAAAGAACCTTAAGTTTGAGATCTATTGTTGTTCGTGTTCATTATTGAGACATGTTTTTTTCATGTCATACCCACTGAATAAATGAATCTATAACCAGAAAAAACAAAAACAACACAACAAAACAAAACAAACAAACAAAACAACACAACAACAACAAAACAAAACAACAAAACAAAACAAACAAACAAAAAACAACAACAAAAACAACAAAAACAAAAACGCGTATTTAATACAACCAGACAAGACAGGCACAAATGTTCTGCTAACTGGCCTTAGGCAAGCGTAGACGTAAGATCACAAATAAACACACACCAAACACAAAGATTACGAGAAAAAGACAAACTTCCCTGCTGCTTAGTCCAGTGGGAGAAAAGGACTAAAATGACATCATAACGTGTTTGTGAGTAAATATGATGTCAGAGGGTAAGTGAGATGAATTCTGCAATTTGAAAAGTGGTCACGCCATATTAATATTGTTTTGTCCTGAAGAGGGTCCTGGGCTAAAGCAAAAACTATGCAGCACTACCTAAGAGTAGTTTTTGGAATGTACATTATCTAACTATTGATTAATCCATATGAGAAAACACAAGCATACAATCAAAACATTAGAATACAGTCTTCATTACTACATCTATCATTACAACGGGGATCAACACTTTTGTGGTGATAGTAGAAAAATAATCTCATCTATCAATACATTTACAAAACATCTGAAAACATTCTATCTTACGAAAAAAGTAATTCGTAATCACTTTTCAAACAGGCACATATTTCATAATGGAATAGCTTCAGGTAGGCACGCAATGAACAAACGTGTTGATTTATAAGTATCATGCTGCATTATCATGACAAAATCTAGTTAGCAAACACACAAACGAGCAGGCATTATCACATATGCCCTACATACAATCAAACATACATCGAATAAAGACTCCATGTTTAGTGAATCTGTCATTCAAGACACCTTTTTTTTTATCCCTAACATTACATATACTTAGGTGCAGTCATAATGAAATCTATAGCTCGCAAAAAGCACAAAAACATCCTCGTTGTCATATACATGTTGTCATATATGCCTTAAGATCCCGTACAAAAAGGCATAACATCACAGGGATGTTGTGTGGCTAACACAATTATGAAATATCCATAAAACAACACCGATACGAAACAAATCAAAAAGAGACAGAAAAGTAATATAACCGTTATTTATCTACAAAGCAATAATACACACACACACACACACACACACACACACACACACACACACAACACACACACACACACACACACACAACACACACACAACACACACACACACACACACACACACACACACACACACACACACACACACACCACAATACATACACGTACATGTGCGCACGAACACAAGAAACACTTTGGGTATATGGATCCATATGTATCACTTCCTTTCACACACCACACCACACGCTGCGCGCACTACGCACGCACGCACGTGCACGCATACACACACAAACATGTACTCATACATATACCTGTCTATATGATGATGAATTCTCCTTCTGATCCGACGTATGTCTGTGGTATCACATGCAACAGGTCTTCATACAGGATCCAGGATTGATTGTGAGGATGTATTCCTTCCATTGCTGATGAATGGGAAGGAGTTCTACGGACTTGGGTTCTGCTTCTGCCAGTCCCTCTTCAGCTGATTAATATGTACATACATACGTACATTACCGATCTTTTTTTTACTTTAAAACCTAGCTGATGGATGATACGGGCTGTCAGTATGATGAACTACCTACTGCAATGTCTGACAGAGAAGGATGGAAGAAGCGTGTCATGGATAGTCGAGCAACCTCGACATGATGATGATGATGAAAACCTAGCCGATTGCGTACAGCCATATCAAAACATACACAACACTTCAACAGGAAAAAAAGAAAAGAAAATTAAGTACACACATCAATGCATTTGCCTCGATAATATAAGGAGACGCCATGGCGTTGACCATTCCGTCCAAATTATCGCACAGGGTATTTAAAAACACCTAAATCCAAATTTAACATAACTCAGGACACTAAAACATACAAAACAGGCTTAAATGACCTAAAATTGCTTTCGCATATTTCATTTCCCCCTAACCAAAAATGCACTTAATATATGTACCCAATTATCAATTCTAAGAGAAAGCACATAGGACTTTATCGAACACATACAGGTGAATGAACCAGCAAGACAGAAAATGACAGGAGAAATGACAGAAAGCAAAGGAGGAAGAAACAAACAAAGAGAATGACAGAAAAGAAGAAATTTCTAGCTCAAAATTTCCAGAAGGTGGAGATACTATTTATACTTAAAGAGTCCCCGGCATCCCTATGGGGGAAATACATGTATGTGTGCGTACGAGTATTATACACATGCATACATATTGCATAACACATGATTTATTCATACATACAGAGATAATGCATACATAATTTTGTAGTACGCGTCTCTGAAGTGATAACGCACACGTACACACACATGTGCGCGAGCATGCACAAACACACAAAATCCCAGCAGTATGATTCCAAATGCTCAGTGTCTCTTCTCGTCTGACAAACACACACAGACTCATGCACCAGGCACATATCTTCATATATGATATGATGATATGATGATGTGATAATAATGATGTGATGATGATGATGACGACGACGATGACAACGACGGTGATGATGATGATGATGATGATGGTGGTGGTAGTGATGATGATGATGACGGTGGTGATGGTGATGATGATGATGTTGATAATGGACTCTCCTGTCAATTTGGTGGGTGAATGTGGCATGTTGGTCTTTTACCGCCCAATATCAGTCTTCATGTGGGATACCAGATCAAACATGGGGTCTCAAAGTCTTCTGTAGGCACTGCCTGGGAAGGATTCTTGTGGTTCGGTTTCTGCTTCTGCTGGTCCCTCTTCCTTCAGCTGATTACATACATACATGTACACATTACACACATAAACACATACATCCGTATGTACATATATACGTACATACGTACATAACTACAGTTACATACATGTATACATACATACGTACGTACATACATACGTACGTACAATGTACATACATACACACACATACATATGTAATGTACATACATGCATACATACAAACATACATACATGCGTGCATGCATACATGCAAACACAATACATATGTACATACATACATACATACACACACACATACGTCAATACATACATACGTACATACATTTACACATACATCCACACATAGATCCTATATACATGTACATTACATACAAACATACATACATACATACATACATACATACAGACAACAGACAGACTGTACACAATCCAATAGCACAAGACTTGCAGAAAAAGCAAAGACACGCCTGCATTGCTCTCAGTACTGTCGTAGTACACTAATACACCACGGAGCATACGGTACTAAGTTTTGTAATTACAGAGATGACTGTTTATTATTATCATCAATTTTCTTTTGCAAAATCAAACACCAAAGTAGTATTGACTTTACAGAACTGAAATCTACATTTTGAGTGTAATCACACTGTTTTCAGTAACTGGCAATTACATACAAATTTCTTTTGATTTTGAATTACACAGTTTTCAGTTACTGCCAAAAAGTAATTTCTCAAATTGATAATGGTTTGACAGAGCAGTAAATAGTGTGACAACTGAGACAGACAATCAACAGATATCAAATTCATTTCATTTGTGTTATCTGCTGTAGAATATGCAATGTATATGTGACTATGCATATGTCCGATACGTTTATGTTGATATATATATATATATATATATATATTATTATATATATATTATATATATAATATATATCATGTATATACGTATGTATGTATATATGTATGTATGTATGTATGTATGTATGTATGTATGTATATGTATGACTGTCTTGCTGTATTTCAAAAATACATAAATAAATCACAAACAAACAAAACCAAAACTGTCATCTACTGCCATATTCATAGCAGCCGTTGATCATGATGGTGGTGATGGTAGTGGTAGTGATGATGCTGGTAGTGATGGTGGTGGCGACTTTCAAACATATGCATTCGCTGCTCCTTGGAATTCCACATTTGATCGCAATCCACCTGGAAAAAGCTGAAAAAATATTGCTTAAACATTTTAACAGGCAGGCTGACAGACAGACGCACACTTGTCTCACTATGGTCGATATGAAACAGTCTCCTTTTTTTAAATGGGAGATTGAAAATTGTGACTGTGTGTGCTTGATACACTTAGGGCTAACTGAATATAAATGGGAAAATAATTGTTATTCAGTCGATTCATTGTATAAGATGTTGAGAAGCGATTACGATCAACAGGAAATATCTCATCGACAATTGGGCTTGATCTGTTAACAAGATATGTTTCTTCGCATCTTCTGGACTCTCTCTCTCTCTCTCTCTCTCTCTCTCTCTCTCTCTCTCTCTCTCTCTCTCTCTCTCTCTCTCTCTCTCTCTGACCTATCTGTATATCTTCTTTTACCTTAAACCAACTCCAAGTTCATTTTGAAGTCCCAGAGCTAGGGACCTAGGGGACCAGGATCACCAAGTCTTCATAGAGTCACCCACCACAGATGACCCTGCATTGCTGCAAGGTCACTTTTGTGGAATACAACAGTGCATATTTTGACACAACTTACTATTGACACTGTCTATGAATTGTCCTACAAATGACAGTAATCACACTGTAGTGGAGCCAGACAGAGTGACAGACCCAGGTGAGGAGACCACCGTCACGTCACAGCCCTCCAATCACACACTTCATGAACCACCAACACTACAACTCTAACCTTCCTCAGGTACGAAGGAGGTAAAGGAAACAGATACTGAGGTCAGCACCAGATCAGGGCATGAAGGGCCACAGAATTGCAGACAAAATTCAGTGTTACAATAACTGATGTATTCATGATAATAGAGATCATGATGATGATCCTATGAGTTCCATTTAGGATTCAGACTGCATGACAGGGCTGTACTCTATGCTTACTATCATAATACACCCTGGCATCAACCAGACCTGAGAGATACAGACACCTTCAATGGTGGTTAGAAAATCCGAGCAACGCTCTCAATAGCCTAGACTTACATATCCCACGTCATGCGATGCAGCTAGTCACATGGCATCACTCCAGCATATGACTCATCCATAAAGTTATTGTTATTGCTAATGTTTAAAGCCCAGCCGACTGCGTAGAGCCATATCAGGGCTATAACTGCTTCAAAACATACAAAACTTCTACAAGGAAAAAAAAGGAAAAAAGAAAAGAAAATTAAGTACACATATCAATGCATTCGCCCCTGGCTTTAACCATTCCATCCTATTTATCGCATTTATCACACGGGGGATTTAAAAAACACAACTGAATACAAATTTAAGCATACAAAGGACACTAAAACATACATAAAAACGGGCATAAATTACCTAAAATTGCTTCCGCATATCTCACCTCCCTAAAGCCAAAAATGAACATAACACAGGCACTCAATTATCAATCTTATGTATGTAAGACTTTATCGAACACAGAAGGTGAATGGACCAGTAAGGCAGAAAATGACAGGAAGAAATGACAGAAAGCAAAGGAACAAGGCAGAAACAAAGAGAGTGCCAAAAAAAAAAAAAAAAAAAAAAAAGGACATTTCTAGCACAAAATTTCCAGAAGGTGGAAAGAGCCCCTGTCATCCCCACGGGAGGATAGTAGGGATGGTGACGATGATCATATGAGTTCCATTTAGGGTTCAGTCTGCACGACAGTCTGTACTCTATGCTTACTATCATAACACACCCCGGCATCAACCAGACCTGAGAGATACAGATACCTTCAGTGGTGGACAGGAAACTTGAGCAACACTCTCAGTAACCTAGACTTAGACAACCCCGCGTCACGCGATGCATGTGGGATCAAGAGCGTTCCGTTGGCTCAGCAACAAATCACACAGCATCACTCCAGCATCTTTCAACATCCACAATGACGCATCCATAAAGTGGATGAGACTCAACTATATGGTCCCAGTCTTCCCAATAATCTCATAGCACGGTAACCTCAGGGCTGAAAAATTCCACAATAATTTTTTTGGACAGGTAGAGGCACAAACCCATGGCTTTCCAATCAACAGCCACAATGACTCATCCATAACTTGGGTGAGACTCAACTGTGTGGTTCCAGTCTTCCTAATAATCTCATAGCACACTCCAGGGCCGAAAAATTCCACAATAATTTTTTTGATTGGTAGAGGTACAAACCTATAACGTTACACTTAACAGTCTGCTGTGTAATCACTTCACCACATTGACTGCTTCTGTTTTGTTTCTTTGTCCATTCCCTAACAGGCCTTGATTGCACTGGGGTAGAGAGAGAGCACTGCCCTTCCAAACTGAGTGCATGCGTTCGTGTCTGTAGTTCACCCAGCTCTAAATGGTTACCTGATCCTGTTCAGGCATTTTGTAAGGTGAAGTAGGAAGAAGAAGAGATGTGCATCATCCTTATCCCACCCTACCCCCGAGAAAAAGCTGAGATGTCTACCACCTCACTCCCCAATGATCTCAGGGTTATGGGACAACGCTGGTTTTACTTTCCACTTTCCCTCTCCCATCATCCTTAACCCCCACCACTTTAGTGCATGCACCCTTCTTTCTCCCAAGGAGTTAACCCTCTGACTCCCGCATCCTGTCTACCAGCATCTTGCATTGCCAACCATACTCGGAAAACAAAAACTTAATCCTTTGAATTCCTCACACTACCCACCAGCTTCTTGCGTGAAGCTGGAGGATAGTGTGAGGGAGTCAATGGGTTAAGATGTTATGCGAAATGCAATGGTAGAAAGAAACTCTAGGGAGAGCTAGACAACAGAAGGTCTTCAGAGAAGTAACCCCCTTTAGACAAGTGTTTCGGCCCTGAATTCCTTACACTCTCGGGGGCCGGGCCACATCCAGGTCATGACTCCTGGATGCCCTTCTGCTATTGTCTATTTTTTTATTTTAAATTTTTCCCACGCCGGGGAGCGAACCTGGGCGATCCTGCGCTTCAGAACTGCGGTACGCGGTTTTACCAATGTGCTAACGGGGCACACATCATCTGTAGGGAATTTAATCCTTATGAAGTTCACAGCGTCATCTACCTCAGACGAGAATGGTGGCTCGCCCATTGAGGTCCCTTGAGGGTGGAGCAGAAGTGGGCACAGCACCTCAACAGGGCATTCATATTCTTATTGTTGTTTAAAGCCTGGCCGACTGTGTTAGAGCCATATCAGGACTATAACCATTTCGATACACACACCGTAATTCAACAGGGAAAACAGAAAAAGAACAGAAAATTAAGTACACATATCAATGCATTCCCACACATAATCTAAGGAGATACCCCTGGCGCTGACCACTCCGTCCAATTCATCGCAAAGGGGATTTAGAAAACATACCTGAACACAAATTTAAACGTAACTAAAGACACTAAAACATATAAAAACAGGCCTAAATTACCAAAACTTACTTCCGCATATCTCACTTCCATAGAGCCAAAAATGCACTTAATACATGTATCAAATTATCGATCGTATGAGAAAGTATGTAAGACTTTATCGAACACACACAATACTCAAAGTAGAGAAGTGGTACAAGTTATGGTCAAAGGGAAATAATCGCCCTTTGAAGATTTTGAAGAAGACCTGCAGTTGTCTCCCTTCTTGTTCTAACAGTACAGATGCACACCCTTTCAGTTCGGAGTTTGGAACTAGTTCAAGCATCGCACTCGGACAATTCCATATGCGTTCCACCTATATCTGCTAGCACTTATCTAGCAGAAACCATGTGCCTGCACACAATTCTACACGCTGGTAAAGTTTTTAAAATAGGACAGGGGGAGGGAGATGGAGCTATGAAACTCTATACTGGCACCACTCAAACGACAGAAACAATAAGATGAGAGGCAAACATGCCAGGTTTTAAAGTTGCGGGCTTGAGACTGAATTCTAGATATCAAAAGAACCTACCAGCTCCCGAAATAACACAAAAACAAACAAAAATCACATGGCCAGCTTGAATGTTTTATGCTTACAACCCCTGCATAACTCTTTACTATATAGCTAAGAGGCCACTGAAAAACAGCATCAACAACAACAACAAAACCATGGCCCACTTGAGGTTCGAACTCAGGATCCCTGTGCTATTAGCATGGTGCTCTAACCAAGTGAACTAACGGGGCCAAGTACATTCTTGGTAATTGGGATAGCACAAACGTGTGTTCTTGTGCAAATATGGTTTGTAAATGAGCGAAGATTCTTAAGAACAAGCACACACACATATTCACACACACACACACACACGCTCATGTGAGTGCACATGGATACACACCTAATCAAGGGAGGACACTTAGATCGTAACTTCAGCATAAGATAGAAGGAAAGAAAAACACACACACACACACACACACACACACACACACACACACACACACACACACACACACACACACACACACACACACAAAAGAAAAAAAAAACAGAAACAAAGAAACACACACACACACACAATCAAGAAAAGAATCAAAGAAACACACACACACACACACACACCACACACACACACACACACACACACACACACACACACACACACACACACACACACACACACACACACACACACACACAATCAAGAAAAGAACCAAAGAAACATACACTCAATCTAGAAAAGAATCAAAGAAACAAACACACGCACGCGCGCACACACACACACACATACACACACACACACACACACACACACACACAACCACACACACACACACACACACACACACACACACACACACACATACACACACACACAATCAAGAATCAAGAAAAGAACCAAAGAAACACACACACACAATCAAGAAAAGAATCAAACCACACACACACACACACACACACACACACACACACACACACACACACACACACACACTCAAACAAAATCAAGAAAAGAACCAAAGAAACACACACACACACACACACACACACACACACACACACGCGCGCGCACACACACAAAAAATCAAGAAAAGAACCAAACACACATACACACACACACACACACACACGCACACACACACACAAAATCAAGAAAAGAACCAAACACACACACACACACACACACACACACACACAACAAACACAACACACACACCAAACAGACACACACACACAGACACACACACACACACACGCACACACACACACAAGCAACAACAAACACACAACAAAGAAAACCAAAGAAACACACACACCCATACACACACACACACACATACATACACACACACGCGCGCGCACACACACACACACACACACACACACAATCAAGAAAAGAACCAAAGAAACACACAGGCATGTGCGCGCGCGCTCAAACACACACACACACACACACACACACACAACACACACACACACACACACACACACACACACACACACACAACAGAGGAGCAAGGACAAACCAGAGTATATATATGGAAGAGCAAAACAAAACCACAAGAAACACAATCAATAGAAACAAACTTTTATTCCCACCAACTCTTTTAAGAATCACATAGTCATTCTATTATACTTGCACACACTTAGTGAAAAAACAAATACACCCTAACAACTGATCTAAACCAAACAACGAATCATTTATAAATAACATCCACACAACGATTTAGACAAATAAACGAACAAGGTTTCTGCATTAATAAATAACACTCATACGATGTTAGCACTTCCATTCCCTCATGAGAGAGTGAATAGGTTATTAATTAAAGGAATCCACCGGCTAACCGACAACAGACTGGACTTGGCCAAAGGCAGAGGCGCAGACCTCATAGTACTGGTTCCAGACAAGGCCGCTGGGACAGGAGACAACGAAGGCTTCACCGGCGTTGTCACACTGGATGAAGCGGGTGGGGTCAGGATGGGCGAAGTAGTAATGGTTGCCGGCCAGCTGCTGAGCTGTGCAGGGGTTGTTGAATTGCTGCACGCACAGATGAACAGATTCAGTTCAGATCATACTGCTTATAGCCCAGCCGACTACTACAGCCATATCAGGGCTAACACCACGTCAAAAAACGACAACCAGTTAAGATAAAAGACAACAGTTAAAAGCCAGGCTCACCATTAACCTTGCAAGTCTAAAATGCAATTAGAAAAAGACAGACGTAAAATCACATCCGGTGAAATCTATTGATCTCTTGTAAAAACTGGAAAAATTGCATCAGGAGGGATGTCTCAGAACAGGTTCTTTAATGAGTCAGCCTAGTATGCTTTTTGTCCCACATCGTACAACAGATTGATCAGCCGTTAAGTTGAAGTTTTCAGACTTGGGATTTTGTTCAAGGGGGATTTAACATGCTCAATCAACGCCATATGCACTCCATCCACATCTGACAAAAATTTTCTGACAGACTTCATGTACCTGCCCAAAACCTAGGTGCCGGCAAGGCTCTGAAATGGGACGGGGGAAGGAAAAACAGGATGTAAGAAAAACTAAGCTCACACCACCAGAATGACAGGAGCATTAAAACGGGCAGTGAACCGGCCAATTTTTATGTTACAGGCCTATATAGGGTTGGTTGGTCAGTTGGATAAATCAGTGTGGTGATAAGGCTCTGGGTGAATCAACTGTTTGGTTTGGTTTTATACCGTGTGGTATGGTGCGTTCACTGATCAAATACTTGGTTGGAATTGGCTGGTTCTTTGGTTGCACTACTTTTTTTTGTTACTTTATTCAGTCTGACTGACTGATTGATTAATTAATTAAATTAATGACTGTTTGGATGGTTGGTGTAGAGACAGTGATTACTTGCTGACTAAGATACACTGATGGACTGATTACTGATTAAGCTGATCGACTGATGGATTGACTGACCGACTGACTAACTGACTGAGCTTAGAAAACAAAAAGACCAAAAAAAAATTAAAGCAACAAACAAGCAAACAAAAACAAGTGATTAAGACTGTGTGGCAGGGCTGGTGTCTCAGCCTGGTTGACACCAGGATACATTATGAAAGTAAGCGTACAGTACAGCCCTGCCACACAGTCTTCATCCAAGAATCATCCCCATCGTCATAGCATGGTGAAAGATTGTGCAAGAGTTGTTGGCAGCTAATGGGGCAGAAAAAAGGAGTCAGCAAATAAATAAACAAACACAGCAAGGCCTCAGTAGTTACCTGGGCGTTGGGTAAGGCAGTGGGGTTGACCACGGCGGAGCCAGCAGCATAGACACAGGCTACCCGGCCACTGTCCCACACCAGGCCGTTGGGGCACTGCAGGATTTGAACCTGAAACACACAGTCCCGCACAGATCTGGTTAATGCCTATCTCCACGTATACATAACCTGGGAATGTGTGCTTGTATTACGTGTGTGTATGTGCGTGTGCGTGTGCATGCGCGCGCATGTGTGTTGCGCGTGCGTGTCTGTGCGTGTGTTGTGTGTGTGTTTTGTGTGTGTGTGTGTGTGTGTGAGAATGACAAGAGAGAGCAGGGGAGAGAGAGAGAGAAAGAGAGAGAGAAGACAGAGAGAGAGAGAGAGAGAGAGAGAGTGAGAGAGGCAGACCCACTGTGGTAGACAGGCAGACAGACAGTGACAGAGTTAGACAGACAGACACAGAGAAACAAAGATTGGGAAAGAGAAAGTCGGTAAATGTGAATCTAGTGTGTTTGAGATTTCTTTTAAAAAATGTTACGGAGGAATGCTGGACAATCACTGATACATATATCCAATCAAC
Organism: Monoplex corrugatus; assembly: GCA_030674185.1. Taxonomy (NCBI): domain Eukaryota; kingdom Metazoa; phylum Mollusca; class Gastropoda; order Littorinimorpha; family Ranellidae; genus Monoplex; species Monoplex corrugatus. Next base: position 25,640,043 of record JAPXFY010000015.1, read on the forward strand.
AACAGCAACGTCATGGAACAGCAACAATGACAGTTTTGATGGTTTTTCCAGAAATCGTTACACGGCAGATCAAACTGCACCAAACACCTGAAACAGTACTTCAACATTTCAGTTTTTTCATCAGTCGTAGTTCTTTTTTCGTTCGCCATCTACATGGTCAGCTTTCCCTGACCTGTCTCCACAGACTTCTCCATATCACGTGGCAAGATCCCGGACACAAAAGACCTGGAACGGACCGGCACCTTCAGCATACACAGCCTCCTGCAGAAAGCCCAAGTAAGATGGGCTGGACACGTGGTGAGATTGTCTGAAAATTGACAACCAAAACAACTTATGTATGGAGAGCTGAGCTAGGGGAAGCGCTCAGTTAGTGGCCAAAAGAAACGCTTTAAAGATTGCCTCAAAGTATCCATCAACAACCTGGGCATCGACCCAATACCTGGGAGACGCTTGCACTAGATCGACCAAACTGGCGAGGCAAGCTGACAATAAGGCCAAGAGCAGCAGACAAAATATGTAAACTAGAGGCTCGAAGAAAACAAGAAGCACACAAGGCGTGAGTGACCTCCAATTCCATAGTTGCATTAACCCACGTTTGCCCTGCGTACCAGCCACCTTCGGACACACAATCACCAACCCCCCGTCAAAATTGAAATCGTGCTCTTATCTGACAACGAAGGACGAACAACAACAACAACACATGGTCAGCTACAGCTGGCAACGAATGTGGCCATTTTTCCACTTCCTACCGAGATGTGCTTTCTAAGAAGAATGTTGAGAGTTCCAAGGACAGCAAAGAAAACAAATGAGACAGTCTTGATGGAGGCAGACACAAGATGATCATTGATAAGGAAGAAAGGAACAGACAAGCAACATTTATAGGCCATTTTATAAGAAAAGGGGAATTAGAGCATCTGGTCACAACAGAAAAGCTGGAGGGAAAGAGAACACCAGGTATACCCAGAGAGAAAATACTGGACGGACTTGCTGGGTGGCTGATGACAGAGAGGGTGGAAGATGTGCTTGCGGCGGCAAGAGATAGATGCATATGGAGGGCCATGATCACCAACGTCATGCGGTAGGGCACATCATGATGATGACCGACTGCAATGGAGACTGGTGACAAGAGGAGTTGTAGCTGGCCATGTCCCCTGTCGCTCCACTTGACACAGCTACCATCGCTGCAGTGTGTTCAGTTGTTTGGCTCTCTTGACACATGAACAATTCAATGATGTTAGTTTGGACTCGTGGTTCATACAGGCATTAAGCAGAGCGTCATCAGGACCACCAGCAATCACTTGCTGCGGTTGTGGATGGTGCAGAGCATCAACAGGACTACTTGCTGCTTTCTCAATGAAAGGTGATAGTCATCCCTTTCTGTTCAGCTTAACCCCCTTGGCACGATACATAATTGTAAGCGTACTGTAAGACAACAGCGTAAAACAACGGGAGCCAACTTGCCTATGGATACTAAATGATTTTAGTTTTTGCTGCTCTCGTGTAAACATTTCCTAGAAAGAAAAGTATGCATATGTTTAGAAAGGAAAAATCCTGAACTGCACTATAAAAGTAAAATAAATGCCTGTTTGCAGGAGAAAGTGAAATTACAGTGTTAGAATAAAAAAAAAAAAACACATCTGCGCATGTGCGATGAGAAGGTCAATGTAAACAAATCAAACTGAATGACAATCTGCATTCCATCAATGATTGATGTGCTAAAAATACCCTTCTTCATATGCTTGAACCTCTCTTGTTCATTTAAAACCGAAAACAAAGCCATATATACCTCAAAATCATCGCCAGAGTTACTGTCAACAAAACTCCAACTTCTCAACCTCATGGTCAGTCCCAACCTCATTCATTTTTGTGCAAAAACTTATAGAAATCAATCGAAGAATAGCAAAGGAAGGAGGCAGAGGCAACGCAAAAGAAGCCTTGTGATTGGTCGATTTGTATTCGCTTTATAGATCAGACAGTATTCAGCGAGTCATACAAATGAAGCCACAATCGTGCTTGGACGGTAAAGCTACGATTGTGGCTCATCGCGCTAAGGGGGTTAAGGAGCTGCTCCTCTTCTCGTTATGTCTGATCTGTTGTCCGGTCTGGTCGGCCTTCAAGGACTCTTCTTTTGGAAAGCTCATCTTCTGTCTCGTTCCCTGTACCTCACAGTGCACTGGGATACACTGGAGGATTCCTCTTCCGACTTGCTGGACAGCCTTGGGCAAATAGGCCCAGGAAACTTGTTTTAATATGAAACTGAAGCGTCGGCAAGGCAATGGAACAAGGCCTTGTAATCAATCAGGAGGTGATCAGTTGTAGTCCAAAACAATGCCAGGAATCAGTGTCAAAAACAGGGACCCCTCTCTACATTTCATCTTTGAAAGAAAAAAGCAAGACGGTCAAGCCATTGTAACAATCTTCGTTTATATACTATTTACACAACATTCAGATTTTGTACTTCTCAAAGTCACTGTGACCTTGATGAAATCAAAACTTGATGAAAAACGAGAACAACAGTAGACTGTTACAACAATGAAAACAGAATGTAAATATTATCAGAAATTCCCGAGAAAGCGCTGTTTACAAATCCTCCCCCAAGAAGTGTTAAATTTACACTTGTTTTGGTCGTGTGTGGGCCTTACCTTTCAAATTCACGCATTTGCCAAGTCCTTAACAGTCCACATCTTTGACCGAAAATTGATAGTGGTCCATCATAAAGTGCTGAGAAAATCTTGTTCACACACGTTTCACACACACACACACACACACACACACACACACACACACACACACACACACACACACACACACACACACACACACACACACACACACACACACTCATAAAACTTCTGGACAATATACTAACAATTTCCCGTATGCAGCGTAAACAGTCCATGTCAAAAATACAATCTCCCTTACAAATGGGGACGGGGAAGGGGAAATAAAGAAAAAAGAGAAACAGGGAAGGAATACTGAGGAGAGGGAAAAGTCAAGATAGATCACTGCAGGCTTACCTGTCCAACACTGGTACACTCGTAGAACCTGCTGTTGTCGCCAGGGTAGGGGAAGTAAATCTGTCCGCTCTGTACAGCCTGGGCCGTGCATGGAGTGTTCACCACCACAGGGGCCTGAGTCACTGGCTGGGGGGCTTGGCATGAGGTGGTGGCCTGCACGGATGAAGAAAAAGATTCATATTAACCTTATGACTCCTGCACCCTATCCACCAACTACAAAAACTTAACCATTTGAATTCCTCACCCAATCCACCAGTTTCCTGCAGGAAGTCAAAGATTTTAGTTTTTGCTTTATTAGCGGGGTTGTCAATGCAGGATGGTGGTGGACAGGGTGAGGGAGTTAAAGGGTTAAATACCACCACGACTACTGCTGTTGCGCTGCTACTACCGCTAACACCACTACGTATACGTTCTTCTACCATTATTAGTACCAACACCACTCCTATTACCATCACTAAAAACACTAAACCTACTACTACTCCACTACCACTGTGGTTTTGACCCTGGAGATCGAGGATGACCTCTAGCAACCGTCTGGAAATGGCTTTGTGGACCTGAGCTGGAATTCTAGATTAAAGTGAAAGTGCCGTTGTGCAGCAACAAAATCACTGTCTTGACCTATATAGCAGATTTGGCACACATGCTGGGTGTTTTCATGTTCCCATAAGCCACCAGACATCAACATGACAGAATCTTTAACGTGTTTACTTCATGTTCCTAGTGTGTATACACACAAAGAGTCTTAGGCACCAACAGGTCAGTACGAATGTCGACATGGGAGATAGTAAAATTTCTTCTGTTTACCCACCAGGTGGGAGGTACCCAGTGCAGATCGAACACCAGACCTTTCCACTGAAAGTCTGACATCTTATGCACTTGACTACCGCACCCAGTAAAAGGTTCAAGTACACATAGGGCCTGAGTAAGTTACAAGTATAGAAGTGATAAAAGAATAAAGAAGGAACTGAATAAATAAGGAACAGATAAAAGACCAACTTTGTGAACAGATATGAACGGGTGTGGAGGGAGCATAAGTCGAGATGGGAGCACAAGCGACTTAGAAATACCATCATCACTCCTCTTACTTTCAGTTTCAGTTTCTCAAGATGACGTCTCCGCGCTCAGAAGGAATTCCTTATGCACTAACGTCACAGGTGCCATGCGCATGGTGATCATGGCACAAGCCTTAAGCCTGCACGTAAACCCATGAGCTGGCCAGGTCCTGAGTCCCTACTAGCCTGTTTTACCTACCATGACCACCTCTGTTTTAACTATCATGACCACCACTACTACCCCCATTACCGTAACCACCACCAGCATACAGCATAGGTCGTGGGTTTAATCCTCAGGCAGATCACAGTTTTCAAGTGGCCTGTTAGCTCAGGTGGTTAAAAGTACTACATGTACACTGATAACGCAGCGGGCCTCAATAGCTCAGTTGGTTGAGGGTCGGGTTCACATGCTAATGGTTGAGTTCGAATGCTGCGGTGCGCTATATTAAAACTGGCCTTCTCACTGTCCCATCTTAACATCATTGTTGTTCTGGTGGTGTCAGTATAGGATTAGATAAGTGCCCCTTCCCCCATTTCCCTGGGATGGGTATCCCCATCGCCATAACACCTGAGAGAGAGAGAGAGAGAGAGAGAGAGAGAGAGAGAGAGAGAGAGAGAGAGAGAGAAGAAAAGAAAGAACGAAAGACAGAAAGAGAGAAACACAGAACAGACAGAGAGAGACAAAGAGACAGCGAGCGAAAAAAATGATGTGTCACTGTTAGTGACGGAAATAAAGTGGAGAATTAATGATAAGGAGAAAAGGAAGAATGATAAAATCAAAATGATAACAAAGATTTTGTAGAGTTCATCGCATTCAGTTTTGCATTTTCGGACTGATCTATTTATTCATACTGACCTGATTATACACGAGACCACCAGGGCACTGAACGACGTAAGCACGACCCAACACGTCACACTGCACAAACTTGCTGGAGTCACCAGGCACGGCGTAATACACACGACCTTGACCCGCTCGGCAGGGGTTGGAGGTTAGCTGGAAGGTGTCTGTAGGTAAACCCAAAGAACAAAAATGAAGTTTAAAAGAAAACGGCAAACAAACAAACAAACAAAACAAACAAACAAACAAAAAAAAACAAAACAAACAAACAAACAAACAAACAAAGAAAAAGCCCAGATAAAAAGAATGAACAAGAAAACAGAAAAGATTTGATCCCTCCCAAAAAGTACCGTTTTTCAAAACAGTCTTCATGACCATTACTGGCAGATTTGGATGGAACGCTTATAGTAGTTCCTGAATGTGACGAAGCCCTCTTAAATAAACTCCGAATTGCCATAAAGGTCTGCATTTGACGACTCTCTCTCTCTCTCTCTCTCTATCTCTCTCTCTCTCTTCTCTCCACTCCCTCCCTTCCCCTCTCGCCAAAGTAGTCACTTCAAGATCTGCAAATTACAGCGTACACTCAAGGCCAAATGTACTAAATGATTTCACGTATTAGCGGCGTCTTTTTACATAATATCAGTATGACAGAACCAGTACTTCACACTCACTTGGGCATCCATTGTTGCTGAGGATGATTTGTCTCTTCTCGGGTTCTGAAAAAAACACAAAAAATACTCTTTATTAACGAGCTAGCAGTTACACAATGGGATGCGTACAGACACGCCAAAATGAGGATTCAGGTGATAAAATGTTGTCGCATACAGCAAAATGAAAATGTTAAACAATACATATTGACTTCTATTAATGAATAAATTGATGGGGACAATTCTAGAACAAAATAAAACAACAACAACCAAACCAAACCAACTACAACAACGAATAATGAAACAAAACAAAAATCCAAGATGGTCGAGCAATTCTAACCACCTCACTTTCATAGAAAACTTATTGCAGAAATACTGATTTTGTGCATCTCAGTGTCACTGTATCAGATTCAAAAGAAACAAAATTAACACGAATCGAGAGTTATGGTAAACTTGTCACAACAGTAAATATGGAAAGTGCAGAAAGTGCTCTTCGCTCACCATCCCCCAAAAGTATTAATTTTTTGCACTTTTTGTGTGTGTGTCAGTTTGACCTTGACTTTAGCGCTATGACTTATACATTCACTTCTCCTGAACGGTCTACACTTTCGATCCATAAGTGATAAAGATCTATACAGAAACAGTTGAGTTTTTTTCCTTTTTTGTCAGGCATACACACAGACAGACGATAGACAGACACACACAATCTCTTTTAGGTATGTATGGAACATTTCCCCTTTGAAAACTTCAAAAGAGGGGACTGAATGTCTTCACTTGGGTCAACAAAGACAATTAACACGTGAAAAACACGTACATCATCCAAACCACCTGACGGGCGCGATAGTCGAGTGGGCAGGACACTGGTCTTTCAACTGTGAGGTCTGAGTTCCAATCTGGTTGGTAAACGGTGGAGAATTTTTTTTGGTTATTGTTGTTGTTGTTTTTGTTTAAAGCCCAGCCGACTGCATAGAGCCATATCAGGTCTATAACCGTTTCAAACCAAACACAATACTTCAACAGGAAAACACAAACAAGGATAAGCAAGCGCAGCGCACGCAGCCATGTCTTGCATTCTCAATCCGAAAGTGAACTGTGTAGCATCGTCTTGATCATCCCCATTCTTATCATCATAGCATTGTGGAAATTGTGTCAGATCATGTGTCCTTTCATTCTCTGCTCTCTTGAAGATTTTAATTTTTGTGAGTATGGAGGCATGTTGGACAGCTAAAATAAGCGGCTTGTGGGAAGTGACACAGGAGCGATGTGAAAGATAGGCACACACACAACAACCCCCACCTCTTCCAAAGGAAACAAAAATTAGATGATAGAATAACTGTCACATCCCTAAGCCCTTTGACTCCCGCATCGTCACCAGCATCCTGTTTGTCACCATGATAGCGGGCAAACTTTAACCCTTCTGAAACTCCGCCTATCCACTGAGGAATCAAAAGGGTTAAGTTTTTGCAGCTGGTGGACAGAGTGCGGGAGTCAAAGGGTTAACTTCTTCTAACGTTCATTAGGTGATTCTAATGAAGTGAGACGGACTAAGTTCCAGTTTGCTATTTTAGACATTGGTCACATGGTATTTTTCATGAGGAAAACGTTATGAAATGACAGTTATTAGTCAATAGTCTATCTGCCTGTAGACAATTCCAAAACCTTATATTCTATTGTTGTTTGCTTGTTTTTTTTTTAAGTGAACACATTCCAGACTCATTTCTTTTGGACAGGCTATCTTTTCCATTGTAAATACATCTTTTCGTAAATGCACAGCCTGTCAGCTGTGTTGGAAATTCATAAGTTTAGATGGCATAATGATTAATTAACTGTTCTCGTTTTGTCGGCTGTTCTATGAGCTAGAGTAGCTTCTTGATAATCTCGTAAGCAGTTTAAGTCGACAGTCTGTTCACACTGAAAACAATTCCTAAAACACACCTTGTTCTAATCATTCCACAATTAGTAACAATAGCAGTCATAGCCCACCCCCCCAAAAACAAACGAACACAAAAAACAAACACAAAACAAACAAACAAACAAACAAAAAACAAAATACATAGGGGGCACTCCATGGACTGCACGCAAGCTGAGGTCTGTTAAATTTCAATATGCCCACAAAAACAATAAAGACGACAACACAACAACAACAAACAAACAAAAAAACCTGCAACAATCTTTTCGCCAACCACAACTTCATGTCAGCCAACAGTCTCTACAGACACCTGAGAAATCTTCCAGATCATCACAAGATAAAGTTCTGATGGGGTTTCATGTACACGGAGCTTTCTAAATGCTGCCAATCTGTCTGGAATGAATTCGGGTTCCAGTTCTTACTTCTTGGCACTGAACGAAGTGGATGCCACAACCCGTTACTTAACATCTGTCTGGATCATACACTATCTATGTCACACCTGCTGACCTCCAAGACAATGATGAAATCACAGCGTGTCTTATCACTGGACACCCAGCGTTGGTGTGTCTTCACGAGTTCATTGAATTTCTGACCCTGTTGTGACCATTCCACTCTGTCTCGTCTTTCAATTTCCTCATGAACTACTTTTTTTTTTATCTTGAGTAACCCACCTTCCGATAATACTTAGACATGAGAAACAGTAACATTGTTTTGACAGTAAAGAGGCCATCTTGCATATCGCGTGTTGACCTGAACGTCGTCCACTAGCCCCCCCCCCCCCCCAACTTTTTATTGACTAACCTGTCTTCTGGTAAATTTGTCTTAACCCATTGGCTCTCGCAACCCTGTCCACCAACATCCTGCATTCTCAACCATGCTAGTAAAGCAAAAACTTAACCCTTCAACTCCGTCACCCTATCCAACGGCTTCCTGCAGGAAGCTGCTGACAGGGCGAGGGAGTCAAACGGTTGAGTTTCTGCAGCTGGTGGACAGGGCGCGGGAGTCAAAGAGTCAAGAAACACTGGCAGGTTTTTGACAGGGGTGCAGCGATTCCATTAAGCGTTTCGTCACGTGTTGGCCGCCTGAACGAGTTTATGTTGAGTAACTGACCTCATGATAGGTTACAGACATAGCAGAGGTCAAAGGCCATGACCGCACGGACACTCTACAGTAAATAAAGTGATTACGAGCAGTTTCCTTATGTCTGGGCATATCAGAAATCTTCAGGAACTCAAATACGACAACGACAACGACAACAACAAAAGCCTCAAACGCTATTTCCGAGGACATCCAAACTAATCCCATTCTATTTACCCAATCCAATGAGTCAATCAGTTCTTCAAGAATTGTCTGGATCTGTTGACAAAGCTGTGGATTCAAAATCTCATGCCTCAAGTTCAATTCCAGCCCCTAACAAAAATATAGCCTGTTCACTGCCCACCTTGATGTTCCCATCATTCTGGTGGTGTCAGCAGTCTTCCACAGGTCCCCTCCCTATCCACCTACTTCCACAGCGTTTTTCGCGGGCTCAAGGAGTCTGCCAGCTCATTGGTAGATTTGGGCAGAGCGCATATGGAATTGTCCCGAGCGGAAGGAATCCTTCTCTAGTAAACTCAAGCCCAAACTCGATCCAATATGAATGCGTTCAGACCACTGTATCATAGACATCACGAAAGAAAATGGCACAGTGAGAAAAAACGATTTTATTGATATTTTTGTTTGATGCCCAGCCGACTACGCAGAGCCATATTAGGACAATAACCGTTTCAAAACATACACAATACTTCAACAGATAAAAAATTAAATTCATATATTAATGCATTCGCGCACATAATCTAAGGACATGCACCTGACGTTGACCACTCCGTCCAAGGGATCGCACAAGGGATTCAAAAAAACACATCTGAATACAAATTTAAACATGGCTAAGGACACTAAAACATATAAAAACAGGCCCAAATTACCTGAAATTGCTTCCACGTGTCTCACTTCCCCAGGGCCAAAAATCCACTTAATACATGTACCCAAGTATCAATCCTAAGAGAAAGTATGTAAGACTTTATCAAACACATACAGGTGAATGGACCAGCAAGGCAGAAAATGACAGGAAGAAATGACAGAAAGCAAAATAACAAGGCAGAAACAAAGAGAGCGACAGAAAAGAGGAAATTTCTAGCACAGAATTTCCAGAAGGCGGGAATACTGTTTATACTAAAAGAACCCCCGGCATCCCCACGGGGGTGAAAAAACGATTTGTACATCCTTTTCTAGACAATGAAAAGTAGTCATTTAGTTAGTTCTTTTTTTTTTTTTTCTCAAAAATCTTCCCCCTCCTCCCCCCTCTCCCCCCCCCCCTCCCCCCTGATTCTTTGATTGATTTTTGTGTTTTGCTGAAAGCGTTAACTGGGCTGTAACAATTACAAGTAGATTACTGATGTATGCATTATCCAACAAATCCACTACAGCAATAAAAGTAACCGGAAATGAAAGAAACTTAAGAGCAATGAAGCTTGAAACGATGAAACAAGATAAAAAAAACAAACAAACATGCAAGCACAGGAAGACGCATGCATGCACATACACTGGCGCTTAGCAAGCCAATTCTCTGGCACATCAATGTTTTCTTCAAAAGAAATAAAACACGCCTTGTCTGTCTAATCCTAATTTCTTTCGGCTGTATCGGTTTTTGTTTGTTTGTTTGTTTTTTACATGTAAATCAAAATGGTCAAGCCATTGCAACAGTCTTCCTTTTCATAAGAAATCGTTCCAGAAAAAAAAAATTCAGGTTCTGTATTTGTCAAGATCATTGGGACTTGAAGAAACTTCCATTGAAAGAAAACTTGACATACACTGAGGACAATGACTGAATGTCACATAGCGCAGAGATCATAAATATTGCCATTAGTTTTGTGGCATGTGCTGTTTTCACACACTTTCCTCAAAAAGAGGCAGTTTTAGGCATTTTGATCTGTGAAACCTTGTCCTACAAACTTGTGTATTTGCAACTCCTCAACCATCAATACACCAACGACCAATCCTTGGCAAATATTGGTCCAGAAATAGCCGAGAAAATTTTACTAACACAATTTGGTCACACACACACACACACACACACACACACACACACACACACACACACACACACACACACACACACACACACACACACACACACACACACACATACACATACATACACACATACACACACACACACACACACACACACACACACATACATATACACTCACTTACTCATTAATTCTGTACTATACTACAGATGCACTGATATCATTTTACAGCATGCAATGACTAAAACAGAGATACAAAAACATTCATTAATATATCAAATAACAAACGCAACACATATATTTTTACGACCACACACACACACACACACACACACACACACACACACACATACACACACACACACACACACACACACACACACACACACACACACACACACACACACACACACACACACACACACACACACACACACACACAAGTATACATATCGCACCTGGGGACATATTTTTATTCTCACATTTTTTTCTCGTCCCATTTTCTACACTATGTAAACGGCCACATAAGTTGGCACAATTTTCACAGTATAATGATAATGATGATGATGATGACGATGAGGATGATAATCACGATGCCATGGGGTTCCGTCTAGGACAGACTGCCTGACACAAGCAACTGCAGCGTTGGCCTGAAGACTTGAGCAATACCCTCAATAACGCATTCGTTAAGTAGATCAAACTGGACTATGTGGTCCCAATATTCCCAATGAGCTCATAGTACGTTCAATTCTAGATAAGGAGCTGGTTGGAGCCGGAAAATCCCAACAATGATTTTTGAAGGGACTGATGGGGATTTGAACCTACAGCCTTTCAGTCAGCAGTCTGTTGCGCTAACCACTTCACCACAGCAACCAGTTACACATATATCCTCTGTATAATAAATCCGTTAAGAAAGATAGAAAGAAAGAAAGAAAGAAAGCTGGTCGAGCTATTTTAATCATCTCCTTCGCAAAAAATTACACAAAATCTAGATTTTGTACTTCTCAAGACCACTGTGACTTTGACTGACGTCAGGACAATAGTAGACTATCACAACATTGAAAAACAGTTTCAGAAGTTCCCGAAAAATTGCTGTTAACACACATTTCTTGGAAAGCACATAATTTATGCACTTCATTGGTCCGTTCAACAGTACCTTTCATCCACCCACAACTGAGGCTCTCTCTCTCTCTCTCTCTCTCTCACTCTCTCTACTCACACACACACACACACACACACACACACACACACACACCACGCACGCACGCACGCACCACCACACACACACACACACACACACACACACACACACCCCAGTGCGGTTGATTTAAATAATCATTTTTTACGGGAGATTTAAAAATGAATATAATTAATGAACTAATGAACAACAATGCAACGTGCAGCTGTAGTGTCTTGCTTGTTAGTTTCTGGCGCAGTATTTGTGTTCAGACACAGAGAAACAACAACTGGAAATATAGATGTTTTCTTTTCTTTTCTTTTTTGTTTTATTTATTTATTTATTTATTTTTTTTATTCCCAGGTGAGCATTAGACTGGGGCAGCTAGGATAAAGGGGACATTATTTCTTTATGTTGATAGGCAACTGAGACTACGTGTTGCATTGACTGGAGGGTAGTGGCTTCTACTGATGTCAGACAAGTTTATACTTAGTGACTGGCTGTGTTTTTATTCAGTACCCCACCCCCCGCTCTATTTTCTTTAAAAATAAGATTCACCGATACCCATGTCATTACAATATAGCCAACATTGTTCCAATGAATGATTGATACAAATACTAGTATAGGATATAAAACCCATACGCTAGGTAGAATCTCAGGACCTGGCCAGTTCAAAGGTTTATTTGCAGGCCAAAGGCTTGGGCCACGATCATACTGATCTTCTCTATTATTTGGCACATGTGAAGTCATTGCATATGGAATTCATTCCTGAGCGCTGACACGTTATCCTGAGAAACTGAAACTCTACACTCATTTGACTGAATGAGCATTACACTTATTCAGACTTTTCTGTGAAGCACAGAGAACTCAGACTCATAAACAAGCTGACCACGGTCCACTATGTTGCTGTTCTGGTTGACGTGCATGCTGGATGTTTTTATATTTCCATAGGCCAGCCACTGACGCTACTTACAGGGTATTTAACGTCATCATTATCATGTGCCCTGCTGCATGACGTTGGCGATCATGGCCCTCCACACGAATCTGCCCCCTGTCGCTGCAAGTACATCTCCCACCTTCCCTGTCCTCAGCCACCTTGCAAGTCCAACATTTTCTCCCTGGGTCTACCTAGTGTTCTCTTTTCCTCCAGCTTCCCTGTTGTGACCAGGTGCTCTAATTCCCCTTTCCACATATTTAACGTACGTACCTGATATTCTGCATGATTACACACAGGAAGGGGGGTTCGCCACTGGCAGATCTGCACCTATTGATCTGGGAGACTGTAAAGTCTCCACCTTTCACCCACAGCCTTCCGATTGTAAATTCAAAACTTACCGACTTCACTACCGCGTCTGCCGAGAATTGCGTGGATAGCCAAGAATTGCGTGGATATAGTTTTCTAGATAAACGTTGGCATTGAAAAATCGAGGAAAAAGCACAAAGAGAAAACAGAAAAGAATCCGGGTATTCTTCACTCATAATAACTACAACATGACCGATAACAAACCAACAAGAACATCACCCATAGCAAAAGAACAAATCATCAGAACAAAAGATCAGGATTACAACAGCAAGGAGAAATAAAACCAGTCCCCAAAAGTCTCCTGTCATCACTTTTGTCTAAAATATAACTAAATAAGGCAGAAGAAAAACGGTTTCGTAAATGGAACCCAAAACCACATTACCCACCGTTTTGTGATGTAAAATGTACAAATCTATCCTTAATGAAACGCTGGACCTTCAACAGCCACACTGCTGACGCTGTTGCACTGTTGTCCTTGTCGCCCCCAACATTGATATTCGTTCATAATCTGACGTTGGGCCAAACATACCATTTTGTAATTTGTTCAGTAAACATCAGTCCACAATGAACATATTTTGATTGTTTAAAGTATGGAAAGGTTGGATGAAAAAAAAAGTTTCGTTTTCACTCTTAATCTACCGCTCCCATTGAAAACAAAATGATGATCAGTTTACTTCTTAACGTTGTCAATATATTACAGTATCCCATCTGAACAGCTAAGGGAAAATGAATAAAAAAGCCACTTTTTTTCTTATCCTACCACTCTCATAGATAACAATGTGAAGTTCATTTCACTTCTGATATTTTGAACCTACCCATTGAAGTATCACATTTTAAAAGTCAGCAGGACCACACACTAACTTCATCTTACCTGGGGCAGCGACAGCCAGACCCAGAAGAACAGCAGCAACCAACGTGGCCAACATGATGATGCGGGAAAAGCGAGCAGCTAGGATGTCCTCCTTCAACCAGTCTGGTCAGAACTTGATGCGAACAGGCGATGGATGTGACGCTGACCCAAATTCTCTCCCCTTATATACACCCTCCCAACCAAACTTGCTGAAACACCAGGTTTAGAGATTCTGTTATCTGCCTGGCGTGTGGGTTTAAGCTGGGTGTGGGTGCACAGGCGATAGGGTCCTTTTCCGACCGAGGAGTGGTGAGTACACATCCCCTTGTTTTGTCGAAACATCTCTGTACACGCCTTGAAGTTTTTCCGGAGATCGTGAACCTGTTGAAGCTTATCTTGAACGGTTTGATGATGTGTCTTTCGCCATCTTCCTCAAGCTTCCGTCTTATTGTGACTTTAGTTCTGTTTCCATCCACCTCGTGATTTCTTCAAATTAGCCACAACGGATAAGAGAAAGAAATAAAAAAAAAAAGAAAACGTTAAAATAAAGAAAACTAAAATACAGCGCTGTTCGCCATTCAGCAAATTATTTCACGTTTTTTTTTAGACGGTACACACTGGCATTTGTCGTGAATAGAAGAGACTGAAGAAGCTGAACAAATGTACTGCCATTACCTATGATTCTGGAGAAAAAAAAACTTAAATGGAGGTGGAGACAGGGAACTGAGGACGGCGACATGAACTGTACGCTCAGGTTATTGTTATTATTTTTGTTAAAAGCCCAGCGACTGCGTAGTGCCATATCAGGGCGATAACCATTTCAAAATATACACAATACAGGGGGGAAAAAAGGAAAATAAAATTAAGTACACATCACTGCATTCACGCACATGATCTAAGTAGATATCCCTGGTGTTGACCACTCAGCCCAATTTATCATACAGGGGATTGAAAAAAAAAAACCCATACCTAAATACAATTTAAACATAACTTAGGACACTAAAGCATACAGAAAAAACAGGCCTAAATCACCTAAAATTGCTTCCGCATATATATCACATTTCCCTAGAGCCCAAAATGCATTTAATATATGTACCCAATTATCAATCCTTAGAGAAAGAACATAAGACTATTAAATAAACACCTGCAGGTGACTGGACCAGCAAAGCAGAAAATGATCGGAAGAAATGACAGAAAGCAAAGGAGCAAGGCAGAAACAAAGAGAGTGGCAGAAAAGAGGAAATTTGTAGCACAGAACCTCCAGAAGGTGGGAAGACTATTGACACTGAAAGAGCCCCTGGCATCCCCACAGGATTCCTTTCCATTCAGAAAGTAATTGAAACAATGCGGATACTGCACAATGATGCCAAGACCACTACAACATCAACAGCCACTGAAGAACAGATAATTATACTTACGGTAAACATTTGTTCTCAAGTTTGGGGATACAAGCGCGCAACACAAACTTCTTCCATGAAACTTCACTCTGACTAAATGTTGCGCCAAGACACACAAACGCGCAGGAAAGACACAGACACACACACACTTCTCCCGTTGATATGAAATAAAATCTCCCTTAAAAACTACGAGAGAGGGAGGTGGTGGCAGGAACTAAAACAAGAAGGAAAATGGGGGGGGGGGGGGGGGATGGAGGGAAGAAAGAACGAAAGAAAATCCGTTCTGTTTAAAAAAAGAATTGTTATTTGGGATTTACAGCTAGCTACAACTTCATTCAAAATACACTTTCTACTTCTGTTTGACAGAACGAAAGAAAATACAGGGGGAAAGTCTCTCTCCTCACACTCCTTGATCTGTCTGCAGCCTTTGATACCATTGATCATGGTATTCTCCTTTCTTGACTTCATCATACTTTTGGCATCTCTGACATTGCTCTCTCCTGGTTCACTTCATATCTATCAAACAGAAAACGAACTGTTCTCATTAATGGCACTTACGCTCAACCTGCATACCTGACCTGTGGTGTTCCACAAGGATCTGTACTTGGCCCTGTTCTTTTCAATCTTTACACCTCCCCCCTGTCCACCATCATCAACTCCCACTCTATAAAACACCACTTCTATGCTGATGACACCCAACTTCAAACAGTGACTCACCTGACAATATACAGCGCCTCTTGACTCGCACCACTGAGTGTCACTCGGACATTAAGAACTGGATGACATATAATAAACTTCAGCTTAATGACGACAAGACAGAAGCTATCCTCATTGGCACCCGTCAGAAACTTTCTCAGCTGCCTCCTCTTTCTCTCCCATTATGTAACACATCAGTCCCAATTTCTGATTCAGCTAAAAACCTTGGTGTCTGCATTGACTCTACCCTCTCCATGAACAACTTTGTTTCTCAAACTGCCAGATCTTGTTACTATCACCTCCATCGTATAAGCCTGATCAGGAAGTATCTCTCTGTCGAAACAACTGCAAAACTCGTTCTCTCCTTTATAATGTCTCGCATTGACTATTGCAATTCACTCCTGTCTGGTCTTCCTGCCTCCACCATTCACATCCTACAGCGCATTCAAAACAATGTTGCACGCCTTGTACTCAAAAAGAAAAAAGCTGACCACATATCTCCTCTCCTGGCACAACTTCACTGGCTCCCTGTATCAAAGCGCATACAGTACAAACTAGACACCATGTGCTACAAAAGCCTCAATAACGCAGCCCCCAATTACCTGTCAAGCCTACTTGAGATCTATCTTCCCTCACGTACCCTCCGCTCTGCCTCCGATCCTCTGACTTTTCGCTTTCCACGCACTAAGCTCAATACCTAGGGTCCACGAGCCTTCTCTGTTTCCGGTCCACTCTCCTGGAACAAACTTCCTCTCTCAGTCCGTCAGCAACCTACTTTTGTCTCCTTCAAGTCCGCTCTCAAAACTCACCTTTTCTCCTCTGCATAAAATCCTGACCTCACTCAATCCCCTCTGCAGCCTGTCTCCGCTCGGAGGGGAATCGCATTGTAATATATAATTGTATATAATATGCTCTCTATAATTTTCCATTGCTTTTATTCTTTCTCCCCATTTATAGCCGTGTGTGGTGTGTGTGTGTGTGTGTGTGTGTGTGTGTGTGTGTGTGTGTGTGTGTGTGTGTGTGTGTGTGTGTGTGTGTGTGCGTGAGTGCGTGTGTGTGCGTGCGTGCGTGCGTGCGTGTGTGTCTGTTTTAGCGCTTAGATTTGATTTTATCAAGATTTTGCGCTATATAAATAAAATATTGTATTGTATTGTAAAATCCCTTCTGTTTAAAAAGAGAATTGTTATTTGGGAATTACAGTTAGCTACAACTTTATTCAAAATACACGTTTCACCTCTGTTTGACATTCCTAACATTTGTAGCCGTGTTACAACATTGTTTTTACCGATGACAAAGAAACACGAAAACTCAAAAGCAGGCAATCTATGCTTTATCTTTAAGATAAAATATTACTGACAGTTTTTAATCTTGTTTACTTCTGCAGTTCTATGGTCTGTAGTACTTTTGAGTTTTCGTGTCTCTTTCAGTCATCATTTTAGTCTTGTACGTCAGTTGCATGGAGCATAAGAGGCTTGAGTTCATTGTCGTCTTACTTTTCGAGAAAAAAGTTTACACTGCTCAGTTCTTTTAATATCCACCACAAGTGGGGAATATGTGATTGTGAGCCTCTAAAATGAAGCATTACCAGCCTTACTGAACCTGTCACAGTGTAGGTACTATATTTTGCTGTAAAATTCATACATAGTCTTGTGATCTGTGATTGATATTTCATAAACGAACATTTTTTCTTGTTCTTTTTCATTAAGAGATATTTTGCACAATTTTCACGAGAAACGTCCTTGATAATCATTCTGACATTACTATTGATACTAAACTATTATCATTATAAATGTTGTTATTCATATCATTATTATTGTCAATATTTATTATTGCTATTGATGCTAAGTATTCATACCATTGTTAGTGTCCTTATTCATTATCGTTATTGTTGCTAAGGTCCTCCCAACTGGACATGTGATTTATGATGTAAGATAATGACCGAAATCTAGGAGAATTGAACCTTTTTTGCAAGAACAACAACAACAACAAAACCCAACAGAAACAAAAAACAACAACAACAAAGGACTAAAAACAACTGTTTACACAGTCTCGAGAAAACAATTATTATATAATTATTACGGAAACTCTAAAAAATAAAATCTGTGGCATAATTATCACCCCCCATCCCCACTACCATCACCTTCATCGTCGTCGTTATATCTGAGTAATTGTTACACTGAATTTATACTACCGTATTACCAAGAACCTCTTGTTTGTTTGGGCACATTTCTGTCACTTTTCGTTTTTCACTGTGTCTCTTTCTTCCTTTTTAAACAATATTCTTCTTTTGAAACGGCTCAGATAATCTAATAGAGCGCGCACTTGAGTCTAGTCTTAAAATGCTTTATCTGTAAGAGCCCAGTGAGATAAGACAACATCGTCTAATCTCATAATAAGAATGATTTTCGATGGACTCATGGGACGAAGACCTCTGTCTCTGCGACGCAGCAACAAGTAGTTTAAGCATATCGAGAATGGTCAAGCCTTTGACATTTGCCACCTAGCTCTTCCTCTGTCGACCTAGGCGTCGGCCTCCTTCCAGACTGCCCTGAAGAATGGTCTCGGACAGCGTTTCATGGCGTGCCTGATCAAACCATACCAGTCTGGGTCGTTTGACAGTTGCCAGAAGCTATTCCATAGGTCCTACCAAGGTGCTGGTCTTGTTCCCTACGTATTCACTGGTCCTATATTCGAGAGAGAATGTCTCTGAAGCAGTTTCTTCTGGCATATGTCTCAAAGTCTGAATTCTTGTCTCCGAGTTTTCATACAGTGCGCAAGTTTAAACCACGCACAAAAAGATGGAGACAACAATTTAGTGACCTGAACAATCTACGCTTGGCTTGGTTCTATCGTCCCAATATAGACCGGGGGTCTTCAAATTAACCAGGATAAGAAAACAAAACAAAAAATCATTCCCGCCCCTTCCCTATCGCTCTCTCCTCCAAACCAGAGATAGACGGACATATACAGACCCGGTTAGAGAGACAGACGGACAGACATACAGATAGGTTGACAGATGGATGGATAGACGGAAAGACAGACAGACAAATAGACATACAAACAGATACACAACGAAAAGATAAACAGATAGATAAATAGACAGACAAACAGATAAAATATGAAAAAGTAAAATCAAGAGGTTGTTCGTTTTCTTTCATTCTTTCTACGTGGTTATCTTTTGTGTAAACTTTGTTGTTTGTTCTTTTTTCGTTTTGCAACTCTCTCCCTCTGTCTCCATGTGCTCTCTCTCTCTCCTCTCTCTCTCTCTCTCTCTCTCTCTCTCTCTCTCTCTCTCTCTCTCTCTCTGTGTGGTGTGTGTGTGTGTGTGTGTGTGTGTGTGTGTATGAGGTAATGTGTGTATGTGCAGGCACGCATAAGAGAGAGAGAGAGAGAGAGAGAGAGAGAGAGAGAGAGAGAGAGAGAGAGAGAAGAGACAGACAGAGAGACAGAGAGTGAGTGTGTGTGTGTGTGTGTGTGTGTGTGTGTGTGTGTGTGTGTGTGTGTGTGTGTGTGTGTGTGTGTATCCCTGTGCGTGTTTGATCGTGCGTTCGTTCGTTCATTCATTGTGGAACTCTTCCTCTCTCTGTGCAACAGAAATTTACAAGACTATCAGATACAGTGACATGCCAAACTGACCCCATCACTCTGACCCTCACAGAAGACGTTAGCGTGGGTGTTGGCCGCTTGGGTCAAACAGTGTCATTTGCTCTGTTCATAATGGACGTATTTAGACGCAGGTCAAATAGGCGAGGCACACACCACAGAAGGGGGGATAAGAAGATGGCGAGTGTGTGGACGGTATAGGAGGAGACAGTTGGGAACAGGTGAGGATGGAGGGGGTGAGGATATGAAATTGTGGACATGAGAACGATGAAAGAGGATGAAGAAGTGGCAGTCGTGATGTGACGAAAATACATGCCATGAAGTCGATAAAATCTCTCCCCCCCCCTCTCATCTCTCTCTCTCTCTCTCTCCTCTCTCTCTCACACACACACACACACACACACACACACACACACACACACACACACACACACACACACACACACACACACACACACACACACACACAGAGCGATTTTCGCTGCGAATCAAAGCAGCCACGTTTCACGAGCTCTGGTTATCATCATGATTTGATTTTCTCCGGACCTGGGTGGTCTTGGATCCAGACCACTATCCATCACCTTTATAAAGGCATCATGCCGTCCTTCCAGACGGCATTCAGGTCAGTTTGTGCCCACGTACATTTATGCTGAAGCAAACATTTCCATAATGAAACTTATTTTTGTTTAAAGCCAAGCCGACTGTGCAGTCATATTAGAGATAAAACCATCTCAAAACCTACGCAATACCTCACTGGAAAAAAACCTGGAGAAGAAAATTAAGTACACATATCAATGCATTCGCGCACATTATCTGAGGGTGTGCCTCTGGCACTGATTACTCCATCCAAGTTATCTTAGGGGGTGGGGGCAGGGGGTTAGAAACAAACCTGAATACAAATGTAAGTATGACTATGGACACTAAAACTTACGAAAACAGGCCTGAATTACCTAAAATTGCTTCTGCACGTTCAGGTTCATACTGCTTAAAGCCCAGCCGAAGACTAGAGCCATATGCTTCTGTACGTTCGTTCGTTCTTTGATTTAACGTCTTTTCACTATGAGTGATATTAGTACGTCAAATTTCTTTAAAGCCCAAAATGGGCATAATACATGAACCCAATTATCGATCCTTAACGTACGTATGCATATAAGGCTTCATGGAACACATACAGGATAAAGGACCAGCAAGGCACTAAATGATACGAAGAAATGACAGAAAGCAAAAGAACAAGGCAGAAACGAAAAAAGTGACAGAAAAGAAGAAATTTCTAGCACAGAATTTCCAGAAGGCGGGGATACTACTTATACTGAAAGAGCCCCCAGCATCCCCACGGGGGAGGGGGTACACTGAAACTGAAAGGCGAAGAAGATGGCGTTATGGTACTGTTATTTCGTTGCTCTGCCGCGAAAACAAAAATATTATGTACTGTTATTTTTTTTGTTTTTGTTTTTGTTTTTTGTTTAAAGCCCAGCCGACTGAGTAGTCATATCAGGGCGACAACCATTTCAAAACATATACAATACTTCAACAGAAAAAAAGGAAAAGAAAATTAAGTACATACATCAATGTATTCGCGCACAAAAATTAAGGAAATGCCCTTGGCGTTGACCATTCCATCCAATTCATCGCACAGGGGATTTAAAAAAACATACCTGAATACAAATTTAAGCATAACTAAGGACACCAAAACATATATAAAAACGGGCCTAGATCATCTAGCATTGCTTCCGCATATGTCATTTCCCACGATCCAAAAATGCACTTAATACATGTACCCAGTTATCAATCCTAAGAGAAAATACGTAAGACTTGATTGAAAACATTCAGGTGAATGGACCAGCAAGGCAGAAAACGATAGGAAGAAATGACAGAAAGCAAAGGAGAAAGAAAGAAACAAAGAGAGTGACAGAAAAGAGGAACTTCTAGCACAGAATTTCTAGAAGCTGGGGATACTATTTATGCTAAAGAGCCCTCGGCATCCCCACGGGAGTGGAAATTTTGATCCACCATTGTACAGACCCCCTAGATTCAAACCCCAAACTGGCTCCAAGACAGTCGGAGCACACCAGAACCCGTTTGACAAGTACAGGAGGGCTTATTGCACAGAAAGGATCTAGTCCAGAGGTGACTTATTTATAGGGGCCAGACTCCACTCTTAGGGATATCGTGACAAAGTCGGGCAGGATGGACACTAACTTTGACCAGACGATGGACCAACTTAGTGCTGACGTCATATAGACGAAGGAAACCTTTGCCAGCCTTCTGAAGGAATTAACTTACTTAGGACAAGAACCACTGGACTTCAAACGTGACACTGAAGCTCTACAACATGATTATGAACGACTGAGCTCTAAAATGAATTTTCTTGAGATGAAAGTTAACGATCTAGGTCGTTCTAAACGTAATGATACCATCAACCATGGAAGCGTACCATTAAAGAGACCCGGAAAGACTGTAAGAATATTGTGCAGAACATAATAAATTAGTTTTTTGATGATGTACTTTTGAGCATTTTCATCGTTTGAGCACAAAACCCGACTCCACTGTGGTCGTTTGTTGTATACTTTACAAAGATAAAGAAGTTCCAGTTCAAACTGCCTATAGCCCAGCTGACCACAAGAGCCATTTCAGGGCTAACGCCACGTCAAAACAACTATCAAGTTTAATGAAAAGGACAACGATTCAACACCAAGCTCATAATTATCTTTCCTGTCTAAACTGTATCAAAAAAATCTTTCTCATATATGAATGATCATATAAAATGAAATCGATTGAGCTCTTGTAAAAACTTGAAAATTGTTGCTCGTTGAACATCTCTGAAGAGGTTCTTTAACGAGTTTGCTGCATAGTTAACAAGAAACAACACAAGAGCGCGAATGGGACCCGGAGCATCAATGCCCCGCCACTGTCCGGACAATCACCTCCCAGCTCCCAACGCCACTCGACGGTCATTTCATCAAGCAAAAGGGGGCAAGGATGGGACTGTCTATGCACTGCATGATCCATTCGGATCCAGTCATCCGATACCTTGTTTACAAACAGAACGGCAAGATGACAAATCCCAGGACACAGCCACACAGCGCGCACCATCCAGGTCCAGCCCAGCCTCCGGACTAAGAGAGAATGGATGACCCCTCTCCCACCCATCCCGATCTCCATCTCCCCATGGGGCTGCCCACCCTGCCACCAGCTCGCATAGCCGGCAGCCCCACTACCTCCACTTAAGCTGTTTGATGCCAAGTGGCTCATCTCATGGTATATGTCATAGAGCTTCTTCATCTTTTTATTAAAAGGTATGAGTAAGTGTAGAATGTATGACCCGTGGGTAACCTACAGAACACTGTCTCTTTCCTACGCTTCCCAGGGACAGACGGGAGAACCTGTTCAAGGTCGGGGCGGATTCAGGAAAGTTTGTTGTCTGTCTAGTTGCACCAATCCCCCTGCCAGAGATTTTCACGCAAGTTTGTACTTTGTGTTTCAGATCTTTATAAGGGATGAATGATTTAGACATCTTTTTCGTTGTGTCATTCTTGACAAGACAGTCAGCCTTTTTTTATTGCCCCGAATTCCAGCGTGACCAGGAAGACAGGCAAAAACGTCGTAATCATCAGTTTTAAGACAGGAAACGAGTTCACAGACTTTTTGAAGCTCTTAGTGGCTGATGTTTCAACCAACAGTTGCCTTGAAAGAGGAAAGGAAGTCTGAAAAGACGAGAAAGCCTTTTTGCTTGCCATTTACTGCTGAACTGATGGACTTGGTGGATTTCAGTGTCAGCAATAATCCTCGGAAGTTATAAAAGTGGATATACTGTTTTGGTTGCAGAGAAAGTAAAGCCATTTACTTCTGCCCACAGTTGGACCCTGTCTTCGCAGAGCTGGAGTCGGAACTGAACACCTGCACAGATGCTTCCAGTTGTACAGAATGCAAAATATCCGTACACAAAGACGAGTCAGAATCCTGCTGTACTGATCTGACAGTACTGTTGATTTTAATACTGAATAAAGCTGGACAGAAAATGTTACCTTGTGGTCCACTCATTGCTTGCTTATGGACGTTGGAAACGTGCTGACACGGATTTAAACTTGTCACTCTGCCAAGATATTTTTTGTTAAAGTGAAGAAGTCACCCCGAAAACCGAGTTCGTAAAGGTCTAAAAGTATTCTTGATTTTCAGATAGTATCACGTGCTTTATGTATGTCAAAGAGGATGGTGACTGCATATTATTTGTTTAGGAAGGCATTACGGACTGTGGTTTCAATTAAATGATCGACTTTGGAGTGGTGCTTGCGGAAACCACACTCCTCTTTAGCTAACCTGCCATCTGTCTCCAGTTTCCACAAGAGTCTGCTGCTTGCAGTCATCTATTTTTGTAACAACAACAGCAGCAACAACAACAATAAAAACAACAACCAACAACCACCATTCGTCAACATGAAAACTGAGTCAACCATTTTCCATAATTTTCAAAGAGAACTGATTAAGGCTGTTGGGCAATAATTGGAAGGATGAACACATCTTTTCCAGGTTTAGGTACAAGGATGATGTGGGCTTTCCGTCCAGAGGAAGGAAGTCTGTACTCCATAAGTGAGTGAACACTTTTAAGAGGAAACAGAAATCTCAAACTCAGTTCTCTTTACCCTAAAACATTATATGCGTTTATGTGATTATCTGTTTTGTAACAATAGCAACAACAACAACAATAAAAACAACCACCACAAAAACAGACTGACAGGCAAACAAACAAGCCAAAAATGCGCACAGAAAGTAAGTTTTTTTTAAGTCTAAGGAAAGGGGAGATTGTTAGTATGGCCTGACCATCACAAAGTAGGTTAATACTAAGTCCCATGCGCACGAGGGGTAAAGAGAAAGTAAAAGCAAGAGATAAAATGCTCATTAATTGCCTTCGCTGTCGGATCTTCTTCGTCCACTGTGCTGTGTTGTTACTAGCTAACTAAACACACCATGATATTTCGTCACAACTGTAGACTAGTCACTGCACACCCTGTAACTATAATCGTACTTCTGAGGTTTTACCGGCCGGTGTCAACCCTTTGAGGCCATCAAAGAGTCAATGAGGACTGTTTTGTTTGCTCTGTCACAGAGAGTCTATTACTGTTACTGTTATTTTTGTTTAACGCCCAGCCGACTGCGTAGAGCCATGTCAGGGCTAATAACCGCCTAAAAACATACAAAACTTCAACAGGGGAAAAAAAAAAAGGAAACGAAAATCAAGCACACACATGAATGCATTCGCGCACATAATCTAAGGACATGACTCTGGCAATGACCACTCCGTCCAATTTATCGCAGAAGGGATTGAAAAAACACACCTGAATACAAATATAAGCATACCTAAGGACACCAAAACATTTAAAAACAGGCATAAATCTCTTAAAATTGCTTCCGCATATCTCATCTCCGAGAGCCAAAAATGCACTTACTACATGTACCGAATTATCAATTCTAAGAAAAAATATACAAGACTTTATCGAATACATACAGATGAATGGACCAGCAAGGCATAAAATGATAGGAAGAAATGACAGAAATCAAAGGAACAAGGCAGAAACAAAGAGAGTGACAGAAAAGAGGAAATTTCTGGCACAGAATTTCCAGAAGCTGGAGATACATATTTATACTAAAAGAGCCCCTGGCATCCCCACGGGGGGTCACAGAGAGTCAAGTTTGTAAGAAAGCATGTGGATACAAGAAACAGCACCTATCTTTGAGGAGGTATTCGACAAAATCAAATCAAGGGAAATCTCGGAGTCATACAAAATTAAGGGCCAGCTCCTTGACAAGAACAACAATATGCATCACTGCCTTCGTGCACATAATCAAAGCATATACCCCTGGCGCTGACCATTCCGCCAAATTATCACCAGGGGGTTAAAACAAAACTGACACAAATGTCAAAAATAACTGAAAACCTTAACCGGACTAGATTACGTAAACTTGCTTCTATGTTTCGTATTTCTTTACAGCGAAGTGAGCACTGATACAAGTACGCCCACTAGTAATCAATCTGAATAGAGAGTATAGCAGGCTTTATAAAACACTTACATGTGCACAGACCATTGAGGCAGAAAATGACGGGAAGAGATGACAGAAAGCGAAGGAGCAAGCTAGGCAGAAACAAAGACAATGACAGGAAAGAGGAAATCTCTAAGCGCAGAAACTCCAGAATGTGGGGATACTATTACTGCTGAAAGAGCTACCGCATCCCCACAGGGGGAATACGATTCATTAAACAGCAGCTGTGAAAACAGTGCTAAGTAGAACCCTGAGACCTGGCTAGCGCTTAGGGTTTATGCACAGGTGTATGGTTTATACCACGACCATTTTGATCTTCTTTTCTGATTTTTTATTTTCTTCTGATTTTTCTTATTTCTTTTTTAGCCTTTTGTAATCTTTTATCATGTTGTTTCTTCGTGCTTAGCTCTTCTCTTTGGCTAGTTGGAAAATGTCATTGCTTATGTATGGTTTGGGTGGTTTGTTTGTGCGCCTTCCTAGTTTTAACTCCGCAGTTTTGTGTATACTCTAGTTTAACATGTCCTCCCACATAAATTATCATTTGGCAAAGTTTCATTTGCTTTCCATTCTTCTAAAGGAGCAGAGAAGCGTTCGATTGTTTCAACTTGGTACTCAGCTTTGATTTCCGGATCTTTTGTTTATCTACATGTAGATTGTATCTGATTTGCTTCTTTGCTTTGTGTTGTTTGTATGCTTTCGTTCTTAGAGTTGCAGTTACAAGCACATGATCTGTCAGAGAAATAAGAAAGCATGGGTAGAAGAAGAATGCTTAAAAATCACAGAGGCAAATGTTCAGAGAAAACAAAAGAAATGTTTCAGCAAATAAGAAAGATGAAATCCACAAATTTTCAAGGAAAAAATTCAAAACATAGATGGTAAAGAGGGCGAAACCTTAACAGAGATGAAAGAAACTAAGAAAGTAAGAAAAGAGTAATTTCTAGCACAGAATTTCAAAAAGGTAAGGCCTTTGGATACTATTTATGCTGAAAGAGCTTCCTGCATCCCACAGGTGGTTTGTTTATGGACAATCGATACCGTGGTTTGTTTATGGACAATCGGTACCATTTTTTTTTTGCAGTGAGACAACAAGGACAGTATAACAGTGGACATATAAATAGGCATGGCTCCAATCTGAGCATGGTTCACAATTATCTAGTTAAAATTGCTGCTCACAAAAATGGAGACTATCAAAATGGTTTGGCCATTCTGTTTATATTATGTCTGCAAACACACATTTTTATTTACCCATTTAGTTTTGTTCCTGAAAAATATGCTCACTCTTTTGTAGCTGCAAGCTTTTAAACATGAGATAATGTGAAATGTGTACTGAATACAGGACATAATACGTACCATGTCGCCTGAAGGATTCACATCCCCACACCATCATGCTGATCATATGACAGAGGGTGAAAGTGCGTGAAAAATCTGTCGGTTTAAGAACTGAACTTGGGACTTCAAACTTATTACTTGTCCACTACTCCTTTCAACATGTCATCCACCGCAGTATTCTGTTTAACATCATTTCTAGAGTGCATGCGCATACACACACACCACACACACACATGCGCGCACACACACACACACACGCGCACACACACACACACACACACACACACACACACACACACACACACAACACACACACACACACAAACACACACATCAAGGTTACAGATCCATGCCAAAATTACAACTAATTACTGTTTGGAGACTAATAGGCACTTTCAACAAGCTGACCACAGAAAAACATCATACAGACTTCAAATCAGTGTACTAACCTAACAACTGAAAGAGGCAGATAAACAGTGCACATAACCTAACAACTGACAGAGGTAGAGAAACTCTCCACAAACTGGAACTTCACAGTCTGTGATGTGAATAAGCTGAACTTCATTTCCTGAATGATTGTATTGGATACAAAACAAAGAGACTAAAACTGATGAAAAATACTCAGGGCATATATATCAATCCAACAGTCAGTTGTTGTAAATACATCACACTCAAAGAGTCCCTAGTTATTTACCTATGGAAAACAATTTGAAAATATATGTTTCAGAGTATGTCTATGATTGCCTGAATTTAGGAAAACTCAAAATGTTATCAGTTGTTCATACATTTACATTCCCACTGACGATGATGATAATGATAATGGTAACATGAAATGTGAAATCATTCATTGTTATGCCAATTTATGACAACTATTCTGTCTTTTTCTATCATTCATGTGAGATTATTAACTGTTATGCCAGTTTATTACAACCAATCTGTCTTTTTCTATCATTCATGTGAGATTATTAACTGTTATGCCAATTTATGACAACCATTCTGTCTTTTTCTATCATTCATGTGAGATTATTAACTGTTATGTCAATTTATTACAACCAATCTGTCTTTTTCTATCATTCATGTGAGGTTATTAACTGTTATGCCAGTTTATTACAACCAATCTGTCTTTTTCTATCATTCATGTGAGGTTATTAACTGTTATGCCAGTTTATTACAACCAATCTGTCTTTTTCTATCATTCATGTGAGGTTATTAACTGTTATGCCAGTTTATTACAACCAATCTGTCTTTTTCTATCATTCATGTGAGGTTATTAACTGTTATGCCAATTTATTACAACCAATCTGTCTGCAATTTTCTATCATTCACTGTCTACATAATCAGGCCGAATCAGGCCATGAATGTGGCCGTTCTTTCCAGTTCCTGCTAGGTGCCATGGTGCTTGGTGGTCAGAGAAACTGAAGTCAGTCCGTCATGTCTCCTGTCACTCCAGTTGACTAAAGCAACATCTATGCAATACACCTGTTTGATCCAAATGACCACAAGGGATTGTTGGTGATGACAGCAGCTTAAACTTTGTGGTTCAATTGGGCAATGAACCACTTGTGGCTGGGGAGGAGCCTTGCAGGACAACTTGCTGCTCTCTGGACAGCAGGTGATAGTCATTCCTTTTCGTTCATGGACCAAGGGGTGATCTGATGATGCTCCTCTTCTTGCTGTAGCAGACACTATTATCTCATTAGTCTTCCTGGGTTCCTCTTTTCGCCAGTCCCACTAACCATCTTGTTTTCTGGTATCCAACAGTGAACGTGGACCCACTGAAAGCTTTGTCAGCTGGGGAGGCTTAACAATCTCCAGGGTCTGGGTCTTAATAGATCTATCTACCTACGAAAGGCTGTTTGTTGTTGGTGATATAAATGTCCATTTTGATAATCCCTCTGATCGATCGCTGTACTGTTGCTTTAAATGCCGTTCTTGAAAATCTTAGTCTGCAACAAATGATCAATGTACCTACTCATCGCAAAGGCCATACTTTAGATTGGCTAATCACAAACTGTGTTTCTGATGTAGTTGATTTATCTGTTCGTGACATGCTGTTATCTGATCATTTCCTTTGAACTGTGTCTTAGAAAACCAGGCAAAGCAACAAAGAAAATCGTTTCACGCAATCTTAAGGCTATTGAGAAGCATGTTTTCAAGACTGATGTTCATACAGTACTTGAGTCAGCCTGTCAGTCCAATTCATCTGATCCCATATGTACTTATAACACATGCTTGCGTCAGCTGCTTGACCAACACGCCCCTCTCGTTATACGTACAGTGTCAGACCGTATATATCCGCCCCTTGGATGACTCTTGAAGTCGTTCATGCTAAAGTGCTACGGCGTACCGCTGAGCGTGCGTGGCGTGAGTCCGGTCTGACCGTTCATAGAGAAATATATGCAGAGCAGCGTAACATAGTTACAAATATGATACGTGAAGCAAAGAAAAAGTACATATGTGGTAAGATAGCAGGCGCTGATAGTTCCAGAGAACTCTTTCGCCTCAGTGATCAGTTGCTGGGAAAAACTGGAGATACTGTGCTTCCTTCTAACATCCCCCCAGAGTCTCTTCCTGATAAATTCAATGAATGTTTTGTTGGAAAGATTGAACGGATCAGTAGCATCTTTGACCCTGATACACCATGCCCCACCGATGCTGTTGTGTTCTCTGGTACACAGCTAGAAAATTTTGAGCTTATGTCTGAGGGTTGTGTGAGAGAGATACTGAAGAAAATGCCAAAGAAGTCCTGTGACCTTGACCCTATCCCTGCCTCTATCCTATTTGATTGTCTAAATGAAATTACTCCAATTGTCACAGATATTATGAATAAGTCTTTGTCATCTGGTGTTGTGCCTCAGTGCTTTAAGCACGCTCTTGTCAAGCCCCTTCTGAAGAAAGCAAATCTCGACCCAGACTGCTTGAAGAATTATCGTCCAGTTTCCAATCTACCATTCCTATCAAAGGTGTTGGAACGTATTTTACTAGAACAGCTTCTGCAGCATCTGAAATCTCACAACCTGCTAGAGCCATTCCAGTCAGCCTACCGTAAGTGCCATAGCACAGAAACCGCTCTATTACGTGTGGTCAATGATCTCCTTCAGACAATGGGAGTGTGTCTATCTTGTCACTGCTTGACTTGTCAGCAGCATTTGACACCATAGACCATAACATCATCATAACGCGGTTGCGTACCACTTTTGGCTGTTCTGGAACGGTTCTGGACTGGTTTACCTCCTATCTGACTGGCTGTACCCAGTCTGTTGTCATTGGCCACAAATCAAATCCGTCTGTGCTGAAATGTGGTGTCCCACAAGGTTCTGTCTTGGGACCTGTCCTGTTCACTATGTATACACAACCTCTCAGCACTATCATTCATCAGTCAGATCACTCATACCACTTCTTTGCGGATGACTCACAGCTGAATAGCTCCTCTGCCCCATCAGATTTTGACGCTCTTGCATGCAGTCTGAGGGATTGTATAGAGGATGTCTCCAAGTGGATGAGTGAAAACAAGCTGAAGATGAATGATGATAAAACTGAGCTTATTGTTACTGGTACTAAGTCAATGATCAATCAGGTTACTCATGCCCCCATGTCTATCTCTGGTTGTGATGTATCTTTCTCACAAACTGTTAGAAACCTTGGTTTCTACCTGGATGAAACACTGTCTATGGAAGCCCGTGTCAAACAGTTGTGCCGTACTCTGTACTATCAGCTACGCAGAATAGGTAAGATTCGCTCCTTCCTTTCCACTGATGCTGCCAACAAGCTTGCTGTCTCTTTCATACTATCTAGACTGGACTATTGTAACTCTCTATTCGCAGGTCTCCATGACAATCAACTATTTAAACTTCAGTGCATACAGAACCACGCGGCTCGCCTTGTTCTCCGCAAGCCCAGGCATGAGAGTGCAAAATCTCTGCTCAGAACACTTCATTGGCTCCCGGTAAAGGCTAGGATTCAATATAAAGTTGCCTGTCTCTGCTTTCAGTGTATCTATCATGAGAACATGCCATCCTATCTTGCCAACCTCCTTCAGGATTACAAACCTTCTCGAACGCTCCGCTATTCTGACACCTCACTGTTGACTGTTCCTCGCTTCTCTCTAGACACCTTTGGTAAAAAGTCTTTCTCTGTCTTTGGCCCAAATGTATGGAACTCTCTATCACTGTCTCTCAGAAAAACTAAGTGTTTCTCAACCTTCAAACGGCACCTGAAAACCCACCTCTTTCAAACTCATCTAACCTGAAGAGCCTTAGTTTGCAAGTCTGTCATCAGACTAATTTCTCCTGCCTGTATAACAGTATTTTGTATAAGGGCCTATAGAGCGAGGTGTGTGTGTGCGTGCATGTGTGTATGTGTGTGTGCATGAGTGAGCATGTGTGTGTATCACTGTATGTGTACAGCTGAGGAGGGGATAGGGGAGAAATTGAGTGGGAAAGAGACTGAAATACTTTAAGAATTTTTTTAATCTTTGTTTGTATGTAAATTGTGATGTATGATATGCGAATAGTTTATAATTTGTGAGGTAATTTTGATTGTCAAGGTGTTAATGCTGTAATACTGAAGTTATAATGTTTTTCCTGTATATGAATTAGAATTTTTCTGTTTTTATCTTCATTCAAAATATTGATTATAATTTTATGTACAACTATTGCATGCACAAACACACACACACATGCAAACATAGCACACGCATGCACACACACACACTCTTACATACACACACGCGCACAGCAACGTACACGCACGCACCACACACACACACACACACATGTACGCAAGCGCCACACACGCCTCTTTATTCATATGAAAAATCTGTTAATCTTTTTTTTCATTACGCAAGTCAGTGTTTAAATTTTAATATTCCGTGGTTTCTTATGTGTCTTCTTACTTGTATAGCTTCAATGTTTGTTGTTATCTTATTGTGTATGTAATTGTGAACATTTTTTATCACTATTTGCCTTTCTTGCGAAATGTAAAGCCCTGGTGAGCATGTTTTTATATGGAATATGTGCTATACAAATAAACATTATTATTATTATTATTATTATCTTGTGTTGTAATGGCAAATATGTTCTGAGTTCACACACAAAGAGACCTAACCAAATTTCTCTGCCCTTTACACAAATTTGTATCAGTCATTGTTAAAACTAACTTCATATGTGATGAATATTAGTATACTCACACACGCACACATACACACAGTGCTAGCTGTTGCATAACTTTATTATGACCCCAATAAAGAATCAATATGCTCTAGATCAAAATATACCATATATAGTAATAACTAATATACACATCCATATTCCATGATATATCATTAATAAAATAACTGACAAGTCATTAAAAATCACATAAACACAAAAACATAACAGCAAAATCTGTATGTATCACAACCACATTACTGATTAAGATCCATTTCAAAATCTTTGATCACAACCATAATTATCCTTGATTAAAATCTATTTCTTTTAAAGCAAAGCACTGACAATTACAAATTACAGCAATGTGCTGAAGTGGTTACACAACAGACCACTGACTGGGAGGTCATAGTTACAACCCCACAAACAAGAATACAAAAAAGGCAGGATTTTTCAGTCTTGACCATCTCCAACACACAGCAAAGTGTACTACGGGGCTCACTGGGAAGACTGGAACCACACAGTTCAGATGAGCCACTGACAATGTCACTAAACAGATGAGCCACTGACAATGTCACTAAAATTTTCTGACCAACACTGAATCTCTTGAGCCTGGCTGACAACAGAATATATTATGATAGTAAGTGTAGAGTACAGCCCTGTCACGCAGTCTCAATCCTGAATGAAACTTCACAGAATCATGTCCATCCTCCTCATTATCATGAAATCATCAGTCATCATAACACCATGAAAACTGTCCCAAGTTCTGTGGCTCTTCATGCCCTGATCTAGTGCAGACTCTGTTATGGTTTTCTCTACCTACGTCTGATGTTGATTCAAGTTTAGGGTTTAGTGTCAGTGGTTAATGGGCATTGTCACAGCAGGGCCATGGTAACGGTCTCATTACTGGAAGGAATTTCTCAACTGGTCTGGCTTTGTGACTGAGTGATAAGAGGGCTAAGAAAGCAGTGTCCTTAAATAAGTGGGATCAAACCAGGCACTGCTGAACCTAACCTAACTGACCCTGCATCAGTGCAGGGTCTCCTCTGATGGGTGACTTTATGTGGCTTGAATCTGACTCCCCATGGGCCTCCTAGCATTGGCACTTCAACTGAAAGAACTTGGGGTTGGTGGTGTGTAATGGAGGTGAGTGAGTGGCATGGGATCAAAGCCACTGAGGCGGTACAGACAATTGGACACAAAAGAAAATTACAAATAAGTAAAAAAAAAAATCAATCAACCTTTTGACTTCCGCACCCTGTTCACCAGTATCCTGCATTACCAACCATGCTAGCAAAGCAAAAACTTGACCCTTCAATTCCCTCACCCTATCCACCAGCTTCCTGCAGAAAGCTTGTGGATAGGGTGAAGGAATTAAAACAAAAGGGTTAAGTTTTTGCAGTTTGTGGATAGGATGCAGGAGTCAAAGGATTAACAAGACAATAGGAATGTTTACTTAGAATACAAACTTCAAGACACAGCATTTCCCAGCCAGATGTACATAAATGAAAACTTGCAATAAATGCAGACTTGATACAATGTGATTGTCTTGATTAAACCTAAATGATTAAAAAAACAACAACAAAAACGAAGGTTATAATAAACAATACTTGTAAACTGTGACTGTCTTGAATAATATGTGTAATTTGGAAGACCAGACCATTATAAAAATTCTTCACATGGGTTTAAACTGCTTGAAAATGAAATGAAGAAAAAAAAATTAAACTAAACCAAACCAAACCAAATCAAAACACAAAATAAACGTAATAACTTGAATTGACTACAAATCAAGCTAAATCAAATCACACAATAAAACAAAATAAATTTAATGATTTATAATAAAAATCAAAAACCAATATGGCTAGGGAGTAAAAGAAATTACAGAAAACATTCAGATTTTCAGATGATATGGCATCCTCCTGAATTTAAATTAATTAGCAAAACCATGATTATGATATATTCTCAGAAGTGAAAAATGCTATTTACAATTCAGACAAAGATCTATTCCTCCAATTGGCAGAGTCACAGTTTTAAAGTACCCTCTATGAACTGAACTTACACATTTGTTGCCTGATCCACCTGTCGACTTTATACACAAGTTACATATTTTTTTTCTGATTGTATCGAGTGGAAAATAGGACAAAATCAGAAGAAAGACTGCCACTAAAAGCATAAAGCAATATACCAGGTATACAAATATATATGCCTTGAAACTTCCATGGATAAGAAAATTTAAAACTTCAAACCATAAAAAGTAAAGTGTTGCCAACAGAACTGTATCCATTTCTGAAAACAATGAATACTATGGACCACTGTTTGCTTCATATTTTATAGTTTGCTTCATATTTATAGTTTGCTTCATATTTTATAAGGAACAGTCCGTTTCTGGCCTATACATTTCAGGCCTACATGTCCTCAATCAAACAATAGCTAACAAACAAAAAAAAAAAAAACAAAAAAAAACAGAAACAAAACAGAACAGAGTGTAATAATACATGTACAAGGGACTCTATTGAATCTTTCCAATGGAAATGTTGTGTCTGGAATTCCTAAAACTGAATAGATCATCTAATCAACAAAAATGCAAGAATATCTATAACCTTAAAATTTCATGAAACCTTGTACTGTAAATCACTGATCAAAATGTAAAAACATGCAAGATCAGTTATCTATAAATGCAAAACTGATAAAAGAGTTCCAACTGTAACTTACTTTCTAGATTACTACATATGGGATAAAAAAAATCAACACAATAATGCCAAAATAATCAAAACTGAACACCACAACGCCAAAATAAATTTTTGCCTGTCTGATTTTAATACTGAATGAAACAACTTCATCTCAGTGTCGACTTTTCAACAGAGAACAGGTTTACCTTCACGGGTGTCCATAATTTTGATGCTCACAATTAATTCACTGCTGTTAAAAATACTGTTTTGCAAGTTTTGTGTATGCTGCTTTTTGTTTGTGTCAGCATTATATATGAATTTAAACCATTCTCTGTTACCACAATGAAGACTGTTAACATAAGCTGATCTTGGTTATTGTAAAACAAAGTGAACTGATTAAAAATGTTTTTAAAAAATCAAATCAAATCAAATCAAATTAAAAAAAAAAAAAAGGACTGACAAAGCATGCAACCATTATCTCAAATGCAGTCTCAAATACAACACAAACCAAATCACATTTGAAAATCAAATCAAATGACTGGTAAGTCCAATTTGATGACTTCAACATGCATAAAACCATACAAATGTTGGACATAAAAACTTCTGAGCAGCTGTTGTGATTTACAATCATGTATCAAGGTAGAAAGTTCTTTAAAAAAAGAAGAATACAGACACAGCACTTTTCAATGCAATGCAGGAATCTTGTTTATATCACGTATTATCATGTACTGTTCTTGTATAGCACTATTCTTCCAACGCAATTAGACTCAATGCATCTTACCCATACCCAGTCTTTTACGGGGAGCATGGAGAACTCAAACTGTTAGGTCAGCTGTGTTGTTGCACAGATCACTTGTTTATAAATATTATGCAATAGTTAACCCTTGACAGCCATATGAATAATAAATGCGTGTGTTAAAGTACTTAAAATGAACAGTTTTATGTCACTGCAATTTGTGAGTTTAAACTTAGAATCTTCCCTGTCCATGAATGATACCTCTCTGTAACTTTACAATGAAAGAATGCTGTTCGTTACATTTAACTTTACTGGACATCCAGATTCGCAATGCCAAGTTCTATCATTCATCGCCAATGAAGCGCCAACTGTGTAGTACAATTATATGGACATATACATGTTGATCGGTCACAATTTGCACAGATCTGCATTTCAAGTAGGCAGAAAGGCAGTGGAGGTGCCAGGCAATAAGAGACTACTGTTTAATACTGATTTCTTTATAACAAAATGATTCAATAAATCTCAGACATTAATACTGATGAATGTGATTAAACTAGGCAAACTACCAGGTAAGAAGAACATGACAAAAAAGGTAAATGGAAACAAATAAAGGTAAATGGAATGAGAGGAAGATGGCACCTGCACAGCAGTATCCATATCAGGACTATAAGAGTAATGCCTGATCAAACAGAATCTGGAGAAACAGCACTCCATCAACTCCAAAATCATGGCAACATCACCACACCTAACATACTGCTGCTGTATCCGCCTCCCCTATCCCTCAAACATATAAATGGTAAAATCTGTCCGCTATTGTATCACATCATCTCCCCCCCCCCCCCCCCCCCACCACCTCTGTGGCCACACCACTTACATGATTAGACAATAAGAAAAGAGAAGATTGTTACATCTCATGAACAGGGCCAGTTAACCATACACAGTTGGTTAGATTTTTTTTCTGAATAGACCTTAGCCGCCCGCATGAAGTCTAGTGAGCACCCCACATTTTGTATATATATACTTTTAAAGAGACAGCTGCTCTACCAAATTTCCACTTGATCTCTGGCTAAAGAAGATCACACAACCAACAAACTAACTAACAGAAAGAAATAAACTGGCCATTTTGGTCTTTTTAGATAAAATCAAATCTGAAAACCAGCAAACAAACAAACAAACAAAAATAAAGAAAACAGTCATCTTGGTCTCTTTAGATAAAACAAAATTAAAATCAAATAAACACATCTGCCATATCGATCTCTTTCGACAAAAAACAAAAACAAAACCCAAAGCCGAAAGTAAAAATCAATCAACTGACCAAACTAAAATCAGACAACAGAACGCAGTTTTGAGAAAAAACAAAATAGTATAACCCATACAGAGATCATTCATTGGGTGTCCTGGCCAGCACGCAGTTTGGCCATAACTTCACCCAGCATCTGGTTGCAAAGAGCAGCATAAGGGTTCAACGCCACCACCATCTGTTTGGCAAACTCATTGCCTAGGTGAGCTGCAGCTTTGAAATCATCCAAGGCGCCTTGTTCATCTCCTGTAACACATAATATAACAAGAATTAACAAATAATAATCAAAATAAACAAATAACTAACTTTCACCCTCACCAATCCATTCTCTGTGAGAAGCACTAGAGACAATTTACTGATGATTTTTCTTCACCTCTCTCTGCTCTATGCAGACACCTGTGAAGCACTGAAATCCACCTCTCTCATCATTTTGACGATGTCCTTCCACTGCTTCTTTGGTTTGCCTTTGTTCTTTGTGCCTCCTAGTAATCCTTAACACTGAATGGTAAATTCAGACAAAAACTATCCCTTTTTACAGAAACATAAAGAAGTATAATGCATGCCATGAAATAAATTTATGCATATATAGTGTAGAATTATAAGCTGAACTGTATACATGCACAATACATGCATGTGCGCATGCACACACACACACACACACACACACACACACACACGCACACACACACTCTCTCTCTCTCTGTCTCTCCTCTCTCGCACACGCATGTGCACAGAACGTGAAAAAAAAAGGAATCACATACCACAAAATTGTTTGATGAGAGCTCTCTTTGTGTGTGAAGTTTATTTTTTAATGGATCTCATTTGCAAACAGGTTTTTTTTTCTTTCATACAGTATTGCACATCCTTCACTAGTCTTTTTCTTTTTCTGTGCTTTGAATTTGTCCTTTTTCCCCCTCTCTCTCACATTTTTCTCTTTTTTTTATGGGTTTTTTTTTTTCATTCTTTCATCTTTTTTTTCTATTTCATTCCCCCCTTTTTTCCAACTCTTTATTCATCTTTCATATATGTATTTTTGAACACGGGATAGGTGATGTGTTTGTACAGCCAGAACAAGCAACCTGGGATCAATGCGACTGAGGTGGCACAGAAGTTAGGACAGAAAAACCAAACCAAATCAAAACAGAAAAACCAAAAACATACCCTCCCCCACCACATCCAAACAAAAAGCCAACAAAAAACCCCAACAACATTGTATAAAAGAAATCTAACCACACACACACGCACGCACGAACGCACGCATGCACAGCGCGCGCTCGCACACTACACAGCACCACACATGCACATACACACGCATGCATAATTTCAACACGCGCACACACACACGCACGCACGCACGCACGCAGCACACACACACACACACACAACAGACAGTAAATTGAAAAGAATCCCCTACCTTCCAAACGTCTGATCAGAGCTCTCTGCGTATAGGCCTGACAGGCAGACTTGCCCTCCCCTTTACTCAGTGTCACTGCCATATTCAGATCATCCATTGCTCCTGTAATCATACAAAACAACATGATGGGCACAATACATCAGTGGATACACAAATGCTAGCCTATATTCATGCACATTTTCACACACATAGTGACATACTATTACTAACTAGACAGACATGTACATGTATACACACAATTCTCTTTAACACTCATCTCTTTCTCAGACATAATTGGAAAGAGGGTTTATTTTGTTTTCAAAGAGAAAGGCAAGAATGGCTTGACCATCTTGCCTTTTCTGTGCTTTCAGACGCATTTTTTCTTCTTTATTTTATTCTAATTGGTTTGAACTTTTGTATATATCTGCACAATGGTCTGGAATGCCAACAGTCTATGTTTAATTGCTGTATTAAATCCTCATTATCACTGAATCAGTATCATAATTGTTGTTTGAAAATGTCGACTGGATTCTATGTTCTGTTGAAATTATGATTTAATAAATCAATTATATCATACTTTCAACAGACAAACAACCAACCCATCTTTTAAATCACAAAGTGCTGCAAACAATATGTAGTAGCATAAACTCTTTATGAACACTTCAAGAAATAGATTTCAGTCCCTTTTGTATTAAATGTAATGCAGCCTACACTGGCTACAAACTTGTAAACAATGCAACATGTATCAAGATAGTCTGAAATCACCTTCAAGACCGATTCAGAACCTAATTTTCAACTTTACATTCAGAAACAACAAAGAATTCTCAGTCTCATTTTACATTAATTTAAAGATCAAAGCAGGCACCATACAAGTGGCCTTAAGTATGGGAATCCTCTGCACATGAACTTTTTTGGCTGTGTAGATATCATTCAGTTAGACTAGAGAGCGGACAAAACAGAACAAAATAAAATTAAGATAACAAAACCCAACTAAACTAAAGCAAAATAAAACTGAAATTCACACACACACACACACGCTCTTCACCTTTCGTGTCACCCATCAGTCGCAGGGCCTGGGCACGGTTGTTGTATGCAGATGGCCAGTGAGGCGCCACCTGGACAGCCTGGGAAAAGAAATTTAGTGCCATCTCTACGTTTCCTTCTTCAGCAGCGTTGACCCCTTCCAACTCGAGAGCCTTTGCCTGCACCACGCTGGCATCTTCTGCGACACCTGGTAAAGGAGAAAATAAATATTCAGCTATTTCTGGGAATACAGATTGAGATTTGTTTGTTTTTTGCTGCCCCATTTTTAGCACTGCTCCTGTGTATGAGTCCACTTATATTCCAAGAGCAGAGACCCGTTTACAGAAAACTGATACACACACACACACACACGCACGCACACACACAAACACACACACACACATACACACACACACACACACAATCATATCCATATCGGCATATATGTATATATTCACTATCATCATCCATACAATGATACATGTATTAGCCACCATCTTCCATCCTGGCCCATCTTCCACCTCATATAAAGAAACAAAGTCAAAAAAATCAAACACTACAACAATGAATTAACTATGGCCCCCTAACAGTCAAATCCACATCTCCTACGTTCAACTCAGTCAAGCTGTTCCACCTACATTCTGGCGCTGCACAACCTTAGTTCAAAGCTACTGCGTCTGCATTTTGGTGGAAAGCTTTTTTTTCTTCTTTTTTTAAGCTTGTATGAACTGAAATCAAAGAGAATTAATCCTGTTTCAAGATCTTTAAACAGTTTTGTAGCAGTTCTTTCCCATTAAATATTATTCTACTGTATATATACCACTGTACAAAAGTCTAAATTGAGCCACGGCAACCAGGTTCCCAGAACCTTGTGTTTCAACATAGTGATTGACACACAGGCAAAAGTTTCACAGTGTAATGTGAAACTGCGACTGTTTTTGCCTTTCTCCATAACCAGTATTCCCAGTGGTGCAGAAAAATTGAATACAATTAAGTATGGTATGTAAGTAAATCACAGTCACACTGCACCAGGAAATTTTCATATTTCAGCCTGCGCATAGATTTTTGGATTACTTTTAACAGGAAAGCTATCACCAATGTTCATTGTAAAATGTAATGTAAGTTAAAACATTTAAAAAGTTCATTTCTTTTGATAGTGATACATACAGGCTTTGACTTTGAGTTCATTTCTTTTGATACATAGGCCTATACTGGCTATAGGCTTTGTTGTTGTTTTGTCATGTTTGAGCCAAAATTGTGTGACTTGAGTGCTGTGACTCCCAACTCACAGTAAGCATTTTAACCAACTGGCCACTTTTAAAAAAAACAAAAAACAAACAAACAAAACAAAAAACGTGGTCCCGCTGAAGGTCGAATCGCGACCCCTGCGTTACAGTTACCACCACAAAAATGAGCACTGCACTCTTCTTACCAACTAAGCGAACGAGGTCATTCAATTGTGGCTTGAAGTCGAACACACGTCCCTTAAATTACAAGCATGGCGCTCTAACCAACTGAGTCTAGAACATCTAATAGACAATGAAAACAGAGAGACAGGTTCAGCCAGGTAGCCATAAATGAAAACATTCATTAGACTACGCCAATGGCACGGCCGTAATAATGATTATTACGGTCATCAGAAATGTAGACCTAATTTTGAACTAGAGGCTAGACTCTACATCGCGATCGTGATAAAGAACCACTTAAATTAAGAAAATTCTTACTTTCTGAAAGTTCTGGTTGTCCAATTTCTTCATTTATGTCGCTCGACGGCAATCCTGGGTTGAATATGCGACTCAGAATTGCCTTGTCACGTCGTGAAATTTCACCAACATCTTCGGATTTTTTAGTGCTCTCCATTTCTCCGCATCAACAGTCGAGAATTGTAGAGTCTATGACAAAACGAAAGTCGGATGTCGTTATTTTTCAAGGTAATATTCCACACAGGAATTGATACTGAACAATTCTCTGGAAAACACCGAATACTGAATAATTCTCTGGAAAAAACACAAACACATGGTTCAAATGATGAAACTATGATTATTTTTGTTTACTTCTTTTAATGAGTTCTCAACGTTTTTACGTCAACTCCCAATCAGTCTGCTCACCATGATGGCGGAGGATTCTGGAGACGTTCTCGGTAGCTGGGAAGATCAGGTGGACAGCGGGGTAAATCACTGAACAGTTAATGGTTTGATTAGTCATTGTTTTAATACATTAGGAAAATCAGTG
This sequence comes from Monoplex corrugatus, assembly GCA_030674185.1. Taxonomy (NCBI): domain Eukaryota; kingdom Metazoa; phylum Mollusca; class Gastropoda; order Littorinimorpha; family Ranellidae; genus Monoplex; species Monoplex corrugatus. The sequence continues at coordinate 25,681,465 of JAPXFY010000015.1, forward strand.
AAAATTGGGATTTTAAAGGATTCAGTCTCATGCCTAAGAGGGTTGACTCCAGTTTGTCCAAATTCACTTGTGGTGAGCACTCGATAATCACAAGCCTACTCGGATTCAGGATTGTCTGTGAATTGGAGGACGAGCTAGTAGATTCGACCCTATGTGTAGATTTAGTGAGTCGTCTGCTGACCACTGGACAGCTGACCTCCAAATTCCAGCACATTTAATCTTAGGATATGGGTCAATACGCGGAAATGATTCAGGTAACGGGCTACTCGCTAGCTAACACTCACGATTCCGACTCGCCGACTAACAGTTCACCAAAACACACACCCTCCCCCCTGTAGATTTAGTTTAGAAGCCCTCTTCTGGTTTTGACGTTAATTATTACAGTCATTTGTAAATTATATCTTCATTCTAAGTCACTGTTGTGACGTGGGCCAACATTTTATACTCAAATGAAAATTCATTTTTAGTTTGCCCATCAATAGTCAAATGTAGACCTATTCAGAAACATTGACTTTTACTTTTTTGTTGTTGTTGTCACTATGGATTTACCATGTGAACTTTGGGCTGCTGTCCCCATTGAAAGCACACTACACACCTTTCTTTCTCTCTTTATTATGGCAAGGTTATTCAGCTCTCTTTATTTGGAAATCATGGATGGGCCTCACTCTAGTCTTGCTGCTTTTTTATTTTTATTCTTTTTTTTTAAAAAAACTATCATCCTTTATTATTCACTGATTTAATGATAAAGAGGTACGTCTGCAATGATCAGCCAAATTAAGTACCGTACTGAGCAAACAGACTTTCATTATCAATCCAATATATATTGGGATAATATGTAATGTATAGCATCCATGGATACTGTTTAGCTTTTATTGTCAGTAACTGTTTACTCTTTAGTGTCAATCTTGATTTACTTTTTTTACAGCTTCTGGATGAGCGACTCAAAAAGATCACCGTTTCAAATACTGCAAGCGAGGAAAGGTAAGGAGATACCAGTAATTGAAAACAGTATTCCTTAACAGTGCCATACTTTTAAAAAAATGCCTTGTGATGGAATTTATCAAGTGTCTGTGCGTAAACGGGTGTGTTAATGAATTCTTGAGGTTCTGCCTAAGTAATCATCATCTTTGTGCATTGTTGCTTGCTTGAAGGGACCTCATGGAGTGAGCACTGTTTTATCTGATGTGATGATCATGTAGATTTGCGTTATATTGCATGGTGCCATGCTTTGTTAGAAGTTGACTGCACCTGTCTTGTCTGGTCTTGTTGTGTTAGATTCATGTTATGATTACAACAAGAAAGGGGTGGAGGAAAGAAGGGAAACGCTGGTGGCTCGTCACTTCCAGACCCCTGGACACTCCATTGAACACCAGAGAGTCACAGCCATAGAACAAATCCAAACAGAAGATCCAAACTGGAGGAAAGAAAGAGAAAGGTTTTGGAGACACAAACTGCGCACCAACTACCCTCAAGGATTGAATGTGTGGGACTGACTCCAACCCTTCTCATGGTCCAATCTGCATGAGCTGCAACTGTACAGTGCCCAAAGGAAATCCCGCTCGACGCAACGAGGGAAGGAAGGACAATTTTACCTGTTAGCACACCCTTCACTTTAGCATGAGTGTGAGTGTGGGTGCGCGTGTGTGTATGTGTGTGTGGGTGCGTGTGTGAGAGTAGTGCTGTGTGTGTGTGTGTGTGTGTGTGTGTGTGTGTGTGTATTTGTGGGTATGTGAATGTGTGTGTGTGTGTTTGTGGGTATGTGAATGAATGTGTGTATAAGTGTGCGGAGGTGGGTGCGGACTGTGTTTTGTGGGTGGTGTGTGTGTGTGTGTGTGTGTGTGTGTGTGTGTGTATGTGTGGGTGTATGGCACACAGCATGACATCATAAAAATGACGCACAATAAAAATGACGCACAATATTTGTACTTTTAACTTCGTAATAGCTATGCTTTGTTGTTAGTCGACATTCTGAGTTTACTTGAGAAAGACATTAAAGTCGATAATTTGACCCCTTTACAACAAAGTGTTCGACTGTTGTGCACAGTAAGAAATGTTATGATTCTATTTTTGTTTTTCTGGCTCCAGTTGACAGCAGGCCTGGTACCTGTGACACCAGCCCTTTCTATTTAAGTAACACATTTTTTTGTTTCCTTGTTTGTTTGTTTTTATATTAAAGTAATATAGTAATTGAATTAGTATGTTTTATTCTTATATCCAGTTACATGTAATGATGTATTTTCTGGGGGGCTGATATATAGTGATAGGTAATGTGAGACAGAATGAAAACGTCTTTTTTTATTTTTTTGTTTGTGTGTGTGTGTGTGTGTGTGTGTGTGTGTGTGTGTGTGTGTGTGTGTGTGTGTGTTGTGTGTGTGTTTTGTTTTATTTTACTTTCTCTATCTTCTACACTGCCTATGTGTCACTGCCCCAGGCTGCTTATTTTGGCTCTCAAACACACATCCAAACCCACTGAAACTGAGATCACCATGAGATCAGGTCATGAAGAGCCGCAAAATCTAGGAATATTTTTCATAATGCTTTGATGACGAGAAAGGGGATGATAATGATGATACTGTGGCGTTCCAACTTCCATTTTGAAATGTAACCGCGTGACAGGTTGCTTTCTACACTAAGTTGATAATGTATCCTGGCATTAACAGGTTCTAGAGAGACACATACCTGCAGTGTTGCTGTAGAAATTCAAGCAAAACATCATTGATGCATCTGTAAAACGGACGAGACTCAACTGTTTGGTCTCTGTCTCTGTCTTGTAGGAGTCTGTGCGGAAAAATCCCCCAATAATTTTTTGACTGATAAGTGTGAGAATTTACGAACTCCTGTTTATTAATCCAAAACAAGTGTGACTGCCCACGTTCAAGCAAACAGGAACCAGAAAAAAATTGAAAAAAGAATAGGAATGCGTATTTAAATTTTAATACAACCAGACAAGACGGGTGCACATTTTGGGCCAACTGGCCTTTGTCAAACACCAGATACAAAAATTAGGAGAAAAAGACTGAAACTTCCCTAGTGCTTCTAATTTTTGTATCTGGTGTTTGTTTATGATCTTACGCTTCACAAAGGCCAGTTGGCCGAAAATTTGCGCCTGACTTGTCTGGTTGTATTCAATATGTGTTCTCATTCTTTTTTTTTCGTGTTTTTTCTGGTTCCTGTGTAGTAGTTGAATAGCACTAACCACTTCATGATGTTGATTATTTGATAAGATGTGTGTTGTGTTGTGTCAGTGTAAAAGCCCACCCACTGGTGATGCCCGAGGACACAGGCAGGACGGAGTACAAGCCTCAGGTGCGCATTTTGAAGCGGGAACCCAACACCAAGTCAAACAGCACACAGGGCAGTAGTCCTCAGTAAGTATTTTGAAACTCTTTTTTTCTTTGTTGATGCTGTCTTTGTGAAAACATATGTCCCATTTTTACTGAATAAATGGAGTTTTAGTCATGTGTCATCTCCATCAGTTCAAAAACTCCTTGGGGATTTTTCGGCCCTGCCCAGCTTCTGCCAAAGTTGAGTGTGCTACGGGCTTGTTTGGAAGACAGGGACTACAGAGTGGAATCTTCTCTGAACCTATCTTTCCAATATTTTTCATACCAGGGCGGCCAGGTAAATGATTTTCAACCACCGTGGCAGATGGCACACTGGTCCAACTTGTTTTGTTTTCGTTTTGGTTTTTTTCTCCTGTTCTGAAGGGGCTAGATGTTAAGTTTGACTTTCCAGTCAAACGGAGGAGAAAAGTCAAGACCTTTGTTTATGGGAAACAAACCCTGGAGCCTGGAGTTAAGTTATTGGCAGATGAACATCTGAACCATTGTGGCTTTCTTCTTCTCCTTTATGCTCATTGCTTATTATTCGCTATCAGCAGACTGTGAAATGGAATATATGTGTAACTCAAGCTATTAGGGGAGCTGACCACATTCCACTGTGTTGTCACACAGTTGGTATCTTTGGTGCATCAGCATGTATATACTGGGTGTTTATGTGTTCATATTTCTATAAGCCAGCCACTGACATGATTCACAAGATGTTGAACAAATATGTTAGTTATTCTGCATGCGAATACACACACTATGACATGAGGGGGATTAGGCACTGGCATGTGTGCACACGTTGATCTGGCAGATCAGTAAAATCTCCACCCTTTACCGTCCAGGCAAAGGTGTCCAGGCAGATAAAATTCAGGACTCTCTGATTGGAAGTGGAAAGTTCACCCACTTGACTACCGCGCACCTGTCCAAATAACACATAGTTTAGACTCTTCGTATTCAGCCTCTGACACTGAACTTTGTTGTCATTTTATTGTTCTTCAGATCAGCTGTTCAGTGTCGGCATCACCCATCTAAGAGTGACTGAATACTCACCTTGCAGGTAGGGACAAAGTTGAATTAGTATTTCTTTCATGACATTCCATTGTATTGTGTTGTGTTTAAAGACCTGCAGTAGCCAACAAGCCCATGAAAACCCTGGAGCAGCGTGCGGCAGAATATGCTCAGGCCAGGATGAGGATTTTTGGTGAAGCAGATGCTGGTGAGCTGTTGATGGACGCAGACAGCATCAGCTCTTCAGGTGCCACCAACTGTGCTTCACCTCCTTCAGAAAAGTAAGTGTTGGCATGCATTGACCTCCCCTCCCTGTATCCATGCATACATGAGTACAAACAAATGGACGAAAGTGAAAAAGTCTATCCCCCCTCAACCTTCATGAACACAAAATTGTAAAGGAGAAAAAGGAAACAGATAAAAAAAAATGTTAAAAAACACACAAAAAACATCATAAATTGATACAAGCAAAATATGTAAGCCATAAGGAACAAATTATGATTAAGTGGTGATAAAATCATCTGAATTTAGTGAGAGGGAACAATATAATTGTACAAAGTAAGCGAGCAAGAGAGTGTGGATGTGCATATATATATGTGAGAAGTTTATTTTCATATGATTTGTTTCATAGTTAGTGTTTGTTTTCATCAGGCAGTATAAGGTCAACAAAGTGGAGACCAAATCAGACAACAGCATCATTCGACAGCCGCTGGGTCCTGATGGCTCCAAGGGATTTCATTCCAGGAGATAGCATTTAGACAACTGCAGACCTCATTTGTGTTATGTTTTAAAGGACGCTTTTACTACTCATCATGTTCAACATCTTTTCAGTTTTAGGCCTTTAAATTTGTGAGACTTTTTCTTTTTTGTCTTTGCATTTTTAAGGTTACAAGTAATCTTATTCATATTAGAAGTACACCATTTATTTTTTATCTAAGGAATTTTGAAACTGTTGGGTTTCTGTCTCTGTATTCTATTCTGATTCTGTGTCACATTCTGTGACTGTTTTTCATTTTGTCTTTCTTTATCCACCCACCTTTTTCTTGTCTCTTCCTGTGTTTCTATCCCTCCCTCCCTCTTTTCTATATCCACCGTCTCTTCCTTTGTACCTCCCCTGTCTCTTTCTGTCTGTCTCAGCCTGTCCTTTTTCTTTCTCTTCCTCTATCTCCTCTCACTGCTTCTATCCCTGTGTCTGGCATCAGAAAGTTTTGGATTTATAAATGATTTGATTTTTACATGATGTGCATGTTTTCAAATATTGATTTATCATTTTAAGTGATAGCATCATTTGTTTTAGTTAATGGGGTATGATTCAGTTGGTATGTTTTGCTCAGCATTTACAAAAGCAATCATGAAAGAAAATAGTATGATTTGCATTTTGAGGCGTGTCAAGTTAGGTTGTATAAAGGTGTGTTTGTGTGTGTGTGCGTCCATGCTTGCGTGCAAATGAGAGAAGAGAGTCAGTCAAAACATTATGCCTATAGTTTTAATGCTTACCTATAGTATAGCAGTTGGAATGAAGTAGCAAAATCAAGCAGTGCACATTTCAGCTAGGACTTGCATTTTATTAACACTTTTGTGCATAAAATGATCAGTAAAGCAGGTAGTTTTCTGGAGAGAGAGAGGCTCAAAGAGAGTGAATTCAGGAAAGTTCATGTCTTTGAATGTGTAGAATGGATATTATTCCAATGGAATTCATTGTGCCCACCCAAACCGGCAAGTATTTGATAAGGTGGTTGATTCTGCATTTTAATCCCAGCCCACAACATGAAGAATGGCGTGGTTGCTGCCCATCTTAATGCTCCAGTCATTATGGTGGTGTCAGATTAGCATTTCATAAGTTGTGTCTGATCCCCAACCCCTGTCTATTTCAAGACTTGCCAGCAAATAGGAGTTTTGCACAGGCTTAAGGAATCTGCTTGATAACAGATGGCGGTTTAAATTGAGCACATATGGAATTGTCCACATGCAGTGAATCCCACCAAAATCCTGTGTTTGCCAGACTTCACATGGACTGGGGACAAGACTTTAAAATGTAACCAAAAGCCATTGGATATGGTGTGGAAGTGAAAGGGTTAATATCATTCACATTGGAAGACATCAACTGACCAAGCTAATTAGTGTGAAGGAGGAATTGAAAATGGCATGTCCAGTTTATAGGCTGGGTGCATGACGTAAAAAGTCTCTGACTATGATTGTGAAATGATTATGTTGTTATTACTAGAGTATTGGTAGAGAGAGAACTCAAGCATTCTAAAGTCTACAATTGTATCAACATTAGCAAGAATACGATTAATTTAGTGTCAGGATCACAGGTACACAGTTTAAAGTTGGTTCAGGTTCAAGGTTACAAATATGCAGTTTAAGTTTGATTTTATTTCAGGGTCACAGTTATATGGAAATAAAGATAGGTATGCAACTGATAGGTATGGAAATAGAGGTACATAAATGTGGTGTTTACATAAAATAGAGATGTCCACGTACTTGACAAGGACATTCCAAGTCTTTGCAAAAAGTTTTACAATCTTGTCATACTGTTAAAAGGAGTGAGAAAAATATTCATGTGTTCGTTTATCAAGAAGTCGAGATTTCAAAACAGGTGTTGGTCAGAATTGTTTATCTTGTGATTTATTATACTGGGAAAAGAGATGAGCTGAGGAGATCTTTTCAGCTTTTGATCTTACGTTGTGCATGTCCTGTGTCAAGGATAAGATGTCACGGTCTTGCTTTTGCTGTGTGACGGATACTTTACAAGACTGACACTAGTGACAGTTCGAAAATTCCAGATAGTTATATATAAATGCTGCTTGCCGTGTGTGCTTGTGTGTGTGTGTGTGTGTGTGTGTGTGTGTGCGTGTGTGTGTGTGCGTGTGTGTGTGTGTGTGTGCATGTGTGTGTGCATGCATGCATGTGGGGGTGGGGTGTGTGTGTGTGTGTGTGTGTGTTTGTGTCCATGGGTATGCGAAATGCGAACACATATAATTATATCTGATGCGGGTGGACGAATGACTGAACACAGTTCGCCGTTTCTAAATGCTTGTTCAGGGAAAGAAGTTCATCTAACAGAATTGGTCTGCATGTCCAGGCTAAGTAATTTATTTTGTCTTCAATGAAAGCTTAATGCATTGAGTAAAAAATATTTGTGTTTATATGTAAAACCTTTTAATCTTGTGATTTTAGCCATCAAACCAACTGTAATAATGGACTGTTTGAAGTAAAAAGAAGAGAGTGAGGAAGTGGTTTGAGGGAGATAGAAACCGCTGTACATAGCTGCCTACTCACTCATGATCTTCCTAGCAACACATTTCTAATAACAGCCCTCATGCCAGAACATATCTGATATTCCATAATTGAAATCTGATTTTGACATGTATATGTGTTATTGTTAATCTAAACTGAATTGGAGTGCCTACGGCTGTGCAGAACAGTGGACATATGCTACAAGTTCTGAACGTCACTTTTGTGGCTTCTGTCCCTGTGTTACCTTTCCTTTTTGCATATACGTTATTCATTATCAAAACAGGAAAGTTTCTGTAACTGGCTTTCACCAGAGTGAAATAACACAAGATCACAATAAAATAAAAATAGGGCATGATACATGTCAAGCAAAAGACCTTTAAAATATGGTGTTTCTTCCCGACACACTGTAGTTTGTGACACCATTTACATCATGTTCCTGAAATTGTTAATGTTTTTGTCACTTTAATAATAAACTGCATATGCAACAACCAGAAATAACATTCTGAATAAGCTTTTTTGTTACTTTGAGGTGGTAAAAAATGTCCAGGTTTGAGTATGCTTTTTCTACACTTAAAATCACTAACATGGAGGCGGACATGTAGCCTGCTCTGAAAACATTGGATTTTTTTTTTTCCAGTTAGAAATTGATGTGTGGCCTGCAGATGCTTCTAAATATATGGAGTATGAGTATACTATATATGACAGTTTGCATAGTAACGTGCTCTCTTCAGCCAGTTCTTGCGTCTTTTGTATCAGCTGAAGTCATGGAGGGAAATGAGCTTATCCTCACTGTTATGGCAGAATTCATGGATGTTTCAAGTTGTTACCAATCCTTTATTGATTTAATTGTCACAGTTCTTTGTGTTCTCTGACTTTACTGTGAATGAATTTCATGACATAAGCTCATTGACACAGACACTGATTCAGTATTTGTTTGAGTGATGTGATTTGTGATAAAAGTTATGAATTCTGTGGTGTATTCTGTTGTGCAACACAGATTTAGGGAATTAAAATGTGGGTGCTATTTGATTGCTGTTTTGCATATCTTGTGAAAAGTGTTAAGTTCATTGAGACCTGAACACATCCCTTTGACTCCCGCACCCTATCCACCAACTGCAAAAACTAAACTCTTTGACACCCTCACTCTATCCACCAGCTCCTGCAGGAAGCAGGTGGATAGGGTGAGGGAATCAAAGGGTTAGTTTTTGCTTAGATAATGTGGTTGACAATGTAAGGTGCTGGTGGAGAGGGTGCGGTAGTCAAAAGGATATTCAGTATGGGGAAATCAATATTTTTATTTCATTCTTCTCTCATTTCTGCAATTGTCTTTTTGATTTTCTTTTTTTTCTTTTTTTGTTGTTGTTTTCCAGATACAAAGATGGAATTTTTTTATCATCTGAGGAAAATTTCAGAGAATGGAATTGATTGACCATTATGTTAGAGGTGGGGGATGGGGGAGGAGACATAATCACATGATAGGTGTTGCATTTAAGTTTGCATGTCATGTTCATCTTTGCGGTGTGTGTTCAACTTTGCAGCCATTGGTGTGGGTTTAAGGTACTCTACTAGTTGGACATTTTTAGCTATTGAAAACGTTAAATGTATATGAGAATCATTTGGCTGTGGTAGGGAAGTGTCAGATCACAGAAAGTAGACAATAATACCTACATATTCTCAGATGGGAATTGCATTACCACAGTTTGTGTATCACTACTGTCTAGTATGACGGATTGCAGCAATATCATTGGGATAATGTGACTGACCATTGATTTTTTTGTTTTTGTTTTTTGTTATTGTTTTTTGTCTATACTAGTTTTTTTAAGTTTAGGAATTTGGAGAGGAGGAGGAGGATGCTAATGATGACGGAGGATATGTCAGAAAAAGGGATCTTTCTAATACAATGTACAATAAAATGGCATGCTTTGTTTTGATTATTGTGTGTTTGTTGGTTAGGTAATGGATAGGTGGGCTTGTTATCATTTGTGTGTGGTGGCGTATTTGTTTTTGGGATGGGGGGATTATATATGTATCAAGTATTTGTTCTTTTGGTTATGGGTTGGTGGATTTATCATTTGTGTGTGGTGACATGTTTGTTTTTGTTTGGGATAGGGGGGGGTGGGGGAATTATATTATCTGATGAACAGTTTTTCTGGAGGACAGGTGCATGAAGATGCTGTCGTAATTTTTGCATGCTGTTCAGAAACTGCCACAGAGTACTGTATGTTCAAGTCATCACACCTGTTATACATGAGTTGTCCATTGTTTTAACCCCTTGTTTCCCCTATCTTGTCCACCAGCTTTCTGCAGGAAAATTGGTGGATGGAGTGAGGGAGTGAATGGGTTAACAGTGGACCCTCGTGCAATGTAGTGCTGTGATATTTCCTCTTGTGTGCACTGTATCTGTTGCATTGCCTGGTCATATTATGTTTGTGAGAATGTGTGGATTATCTCCCATGTTTTGCTTTTGAATGATAGTTGTTATGTTTGTACATGTGGCCCATTGAAAGAGGAATTTTGGTACCTTAGATGTTTGATGGAACAATCAAGCACTCATAGTTTTAAATATATGTTTGATAATGTTATATGAAGTGAATTTGTGTGTGTGTGTGTGTGTGTGTGTGTGTGTGTGTGTGTGTGTGTGTGTGTGTGTGTGTGTGTGTGTGTTGTGTGTGTTGGATGTTTTTTTCTGTTTTGTTGTTGTTGTTAATAGTATATAAAGTGAATTATGTATTTTTGTTCATTGTTTGGATTCACAGTCTGCTGTTCACAACAGAAAGGGAGGTCAACAATTTTATTCCCCCCCTCTTTCCTCCACGCCCCACCTTTCTCTTGATTTTCTTTTTGAAATAATTTTTTCATGGCCTTGCCATTTAGAAGACATTCGACTGAAGGTCACAAACCGGAATGATGATTATGGATTCGGGGGATTTTGTAAATTTTTTTAATTTCTGGGTACTAGGGGTGGTGGGAGAGCAGAGTGAAATTTGAACTAAAAGTTTGGTTTGGAAAGCAGACTATTACTGAGTATTGAGGAATTTTAGGGGAAAGTGAATGGTAAGGGTTGCATTTTCAAGAGGAGTAACTGCGAATGGTGCTCTTCACCCCCAAAAGAGGGAAAGCAGGGTTTGTCTTGCAGTAGTAAGGACAAATAACTGAAAAACAGATTTACAAGCAAACAAAAATGATCTCAGAAAAAAAAATTCATCTGGTCTGTATCAAAACCCAAGAAAGTGGGAAACTGTAAGGAAATACTGTGGGGAAAAATGAATACATGAAATATGTTTTAAAAGATGGGGGAGGGAAAGGTTCTGTGCAATCCTGTTAGAGTGCTCTGCCAGCCTTTATTGACTGCAGGGAAGGTCAGGCATCTTCCCAAACCAAGTGACAATATAATTATTGAGAAGAGAATTGTCACTGATACGTCAACCAGGTGTGTTTTTAGTAACTTTTTTAATGGTCTGATCTTGTTTCAACTTTTCTGTATGCATGCTCATTATCTTTACATCTGTTTCTTTATATTCAAGTATGTATTCAAGTGATGTAAATATTTTACAGATGATTTGGCATCACACTTTGATGTAGATTTTGTTTTGTCTGTTCTCTTTTCTGAATAATCTTTGTTTTATTTATTTTTTTCTTTCAGCACCACTTACTTAATTGTGATGTGTTCGTGGTCAAGCCTGAGTTGTTTGTGATATCTGATGAGAGAGAATAAAACAAAAACAGAGAGAGAGAGAGAAGAAAAGACTATCCCTATGATAGAATTTTGAAGAGGGGTTGTGGGAAGGGGTTTTCTGTTGGTGTTCATGTTCTTCTTCATCAGTGGGTCAACCATTTGTGGTTCTGATTATTCTTATGGTCTGTTAAGTTAACTCGATGGCGACGCTCCGCAGCTATTGCTGTGGAGCTCCGTGTCTCTACTGTGACGCTCTGCAGCTATAGCTGCAGAGATGTTATGTGTTTTTTCACCAAGACTACGTGTATGCTATAATAAGAGACTGACAGCAGAGTTTAACCATTGACCTTTTAAAACATAACAGGATAGGTTTATTGTCGTTGGATATTCTCCATAATTTAAAAAAAACAAACCCAAAAACTGCATCTTGTTGAGAGTTTCAGCAGCCATTTTAGGGTGCGTCTCCAAAGAGTTAATCCTTGTGGTGTTCACCATTCATCTTTTCTTTTTAAACGAAAATTTGGAACATTTTTTTTGTTTGTGAAAATTGGGTCCTACGTCAATGATATGACACTGGAATTAGCTGAACTGATTTTAATACCCCCATGGGGATGCCGGAAGCTCTTTCAATATGAATAGTATCCCCACCTTCTGGAAATTCTGTGCTAGAAATATCCTCTTTTCTGTCGCTCTTTGTTTCTGCTTTGTTCCTTTGCTTTCTGTCATTTCTTCCTATCATTTTCTGCCTTGCTGGTCCATTCACCTGCATGTGTTCAATGAAGTCTTACATATTCCTTAGGATTGATAATTGGTATATGTATTAAGTGCATTTTTGGCTCTAGGGAAGTGACATATGCAGAAGCAAGTTTAGGTAATTTATGCTCGTTTTTATATATGTTTTGGTGTCATTCAGTATGCTTAAATTTGTATTCAGGTGTGTTTTTTTAATTCCCAGTGTGGTAAATTGGACGGAATGGTCAGCACCAGTACTGTCTCTTAGGATTGATAATTGGGTGTATGTATTAAGTGTATTTTTGGCTCTAGGGAATTGAGATATGCGGAAGCAGTTTTAGGTAATTTAGGCATCGTTTTTATGTTTTAGTGTCTTTAGTTATGTTTAAATTTGTATTCAGGTATATTTTTTAAATCCCCTATGCGATGAATTGGACGGAGTGGTCAGCACCAGGGGTCATCTCCTTAGATTATGTGAGCAAATGCATTGATAGGTATCCATAATTTTCTTTGCCTTTGTTTTCCTGTTGAAATATTGTGTATGTTTGGAAACGGTTATAGCCCTGATATGACTCTCGCAGTCGGCTGGACGTTTTAAACAAAAATAACAATAACAATAAATGACTTTAATGGACATACCACTGGGATTCAGTGTTGTTATACAAAGGGTAAACTTTTTCACGACAAAACACGAAGATGTCAGAGTCCGTGTTTATCCAAGTTGATCTCCCTCTCGGTGTGTGTATCTGTTTGTACAAGTGCGTGTGCACATAAGTGTGTACATGCATATATGTGTGTGTGCATGTGTACAAAATGGAGAGATGTTGCTGATGTGGACAAAACACAGTGACATCAGAATCAGTGGTTAATTGTAAGTTGATCTCTTTTGTGTGTGTGTATGTGTGCATGCATATAAATTGTGTGTGTGTGTGTGTGTGTGTGTGTGTGTGTGTGTGTGTGTGTGTGTGTGTGTGTGTGTGTGTGTGTGTGTGTGTGTGTTATTTATAATGGAGATGAACAGGGGCAGTAGCTATTTGAAGCATTGTGCCCATTGTTGTAGATTGAATGAACTAAGGAGAACTTGGGATGATTGTTATGAATGTGTTTTTATTGTGGTCGGAATTAGACTGATGCTTGACACAGTGGAAGCTTTACCGTAGCAGAGGCAACCTGAAAGTTATACATTATGGTCAGACAGATGGTGATATATATGTAGTGTGTGTTGTGTGTGTGTGTTGTGTGTGTGTGTGTGTGTGTGTGTGTGTGTGTGTCTGCCTGCCTGCCTGCCTGCCTGCCTGTTTGTGTCTGTCTGACTGTCTGTCTGACCTGTAAATCAGTGACCATATAGTCACTTGGTGGAGCTGTACATATAGTATGCCTTCTTGAGTTGCAGACATAAATGTGTATTTGTTCTTTGTTGAGAATGGAAGTGCATTTTGAACAATTGGATACTCAGTCTGTGTTTTGCTGTTTTTAATGATTTGTTTGTTTTGTTTTTATTTTGTGTACCGTTGTGTAAGTCTGGTTTGTTTGTTTGTCTGTGTATTTATTTTCTTGCTTCTTTGTTTGTTTACTTGTTTGTGCGTTTGTTTTCTGTTCATTTCATTGTTGAGTTTTCATAGCTGTGCATATTTTGCTTCAGTATTTTGAGTACCCAAGTAATATCATTTCTTTCTGTCATTAACATCATTTATTTCTTTCAGTGTGTTTCTTTATTCACTCTTTTGAGTTGTTACGGCCTTGTATACTTCTTGATGTTTTGAGTTAATTTTATGTGTATTTCAATGAGTTTGAGAGACAGAGAGTGGATTTTCAATTCATTCATACATTGAGTTCCTGTGCTTCTGTGTATTGCGTTGTTGAAAAGATGTGGTCCTATGTAATTATTGACATTTATAAAGAGAAAATGTGTGCATTGCGCGAGTGCATGAATTAAACATGCTGGATTGTGTTTTGATAATAAAAATAATGATGACTGGAAATTGATAGATCGGTTCGTTATTCTGCCAGTGTGAATCAGAAATGGAAAGGTAATGCTTCACAGTGTGAATTAGAAATGAAATGTCAGAGTGGTTATTAGAAATGAAATAGTTAAGCTTGCACAAGGTGACTTAGGAATAAAATGGTTAGCCTTGCACAAAGTGAAACTAAGGAATACAATGGGTAACCTTGCACAAAGTGAACTAGAAATGAAATGCCACCGAGTGAATTAAAAGTTAAATGCAAGAGTTTGAATGTGACATGAGATGAATAAACCTTGTACATTGTGAATTAAAAATGAAATGCACAGTGTGAATTAGAAATGTAGTGGGTAACCTTGCACAAAGTGAATTAGAGATAAAATGAATAATCTTGCGCAAAATGAATCAGATAAAATTGGCAACCTTGCAAAATCTGTAGGAAGGTCAACTTGAAGAATATGTCAACTTGGAGCTGAAAATTAGTGTACACATCTATTTGAAGGGGAAAAAAGAACACGTGTGTTTCACTTTTTTCACTTCTTCATCCTATTCAGCAGCTTTCACCTGGTGCACAGGGTGAAGAAATGAAAGGGTTCATGATGGGCTGCAAAGGTTTTGGCAGCTGTTTCTTGATTGATTGGTGGGAAGTAGTAAACTACTGATGATCCTGCAGCTTTGCAAGGTACCTTTGAGTTTCTTAAAGGATATGTATAGATCTGTCCACGTTGCGGTTGAGTTTTATGCATTTTGTAATGTCATCTCACTATTTGGCTCAGTAGGGGTAACAGTAAGGCCTACTGAGATTATGTTGCAGTGTTCTCACATCTAGTCAAGCCAGGGCTTTAACCAATCACACTCTGCCCCATTGATTGATAGGACCAAGTCAAGTGCTGTTGAGTTGTAGGGTTGATCTAACTGATCCTGTTTGAATGTTAAACAGCTGGATTTAAATGTGTTTGGTTGTTTTCAATATTGAATAACAGTATTCAGTCCTGTGAAGTGTTCAGTAGCAGAAATATAGAGGAGTTACTTTCAGCTCTGTTCAGTATTTCATAGCAGGATTTAGTAATGGTCAGCTGTACTCAGTTGTAGAATACTGGAGAAGGATGGCATTAAGGGGCCTCCTGTTTCACCACGTTTTACTTGTAATTTTTACAATGGATGAAACATTTTTTTATGTCGGTGTCATGGTCCACACTTTGTTTTTAATTCTGATCATTTTTTCTTTCATTTCTGTCTAACCCTTTGACTCCCACACCCTATCCACCAACCGCAAAAACTTAACCCTCTGACTTCCTCACCCTATCCATCAGCTTCCTGCAGGAAGCTGATGGATAGGGTGAGCGAATCAAAGGGTTAAGTGTTTACTTTGCGAGCATGTTCTGCAATGTAGGATACTGGTGGACAGGGTGCGGGAGTCAAAGGGTTAACATCCACTACATTATGCTTGGTATGCATTCTCAGAATAGCCATAATGATACAGCATTGCTGGCCTTTCCTGTAATTGATAATAGAAAGAAGCTGAATGGAATGGCCACTCCAATACCTCTTTCATTTGGTTATTCAGAAATACAGTTAAGAGTAAGGAGATGGGATGATTGTAAAATAAAGCCTCATGATTAAGCAGGATGATTTAATAATCCATCCATTGTCAAAATCACATTAAAATCGGTGTAAAAGCTAGGGGACCCTTGAACTCCAAAGGCATTGCTTTCCCTTATGTTTTCTATCGTTGTTATTTTTCCCCGGTGACCTATTTTCCTGTTTCCAACGTTTCCCAGCACACCGCAGAGGGCTCTGAATAATATCAGAAACAAGCAAGTGCTGTTGCCTTTTTTTTTTCTTTTTAATGTCCATGCACATCATAGCCATAGTATGTTAAGTTTTGTTAGGACCAAATTGTTACTACTGGTGCTGTGAATACCTCTGCCTGTGTGGAAAATGCACCAGCTGTCTCTCATCTTGACATTGGGTTATAGATTTCAATTTGATGTTCATGGACTTCAGATCCAATAGGATACAGAAATATCTCTAACAACAGTTCCATTTCCTGCCCCACAACAGAACATGGTTACAGAAACTACCAGTATTTTTAGAAACAGTTATCGAGTATATGTCAGGGTGGGGTAAAAGATTTTTTTTTCTCCCTTCTCAAGCTTAAGCCTGTTTGACAAATAAATAATTGGCAACCATTTACAAATAAATAATTGGCAACCATTTGAAATACAAAATGTTGAATACAGCCTGCAAAAAAAAACCAAACACAAAATGTTAAGTACAGTCAAAACAGTAACAAACAAACCCAATCATGTTGGCACAAAGTTTATGCAACTATTAGGTGCATTCTTAATTAAGCTAAGTATACTGATATTCTTTTCGCACTCAAGTTCTCATTGAAGAAGTTCATGCTAAGACAAGGTTCGTAATCCGATGAATGAGAACTTTGCAATCTGTCAACACCATAGGTCCAATGTCCTGAAGTGCAAACTTAAGGGAATTGTCCCCACAAAGTAATCATGAACTGCTATAATAATATATTTATTTCTTTTATTTTATTTCTTTCTTTCTTTTATTTATTTGTTGTTGTTTTTTAGGATCATCACGCTCAGGGAGGTTATCTTTGTGCTCATCTTTCTTTTTCTTGGTCCCATTTTCTACGCCACCTTAAAGGCCACAAAAGCTGGCATAGTTTTTATAATGCAGTGATGATGATGTCGATGAGGATGATGATCATGAGGCTATGAAGTTCCATATAGGGTTGAGATTGTGTGACAGGGCTGTACTCTACACTTACTATCATATGTCCTGGCGTCAACCAGGCCTGAGAGATACACCCACAGTCAGAAGATTTGAGCAACACCATCAATGATGCATCCATGAAGTGGATGATACTCGACTGTGTGGTTCCATTCTTCCTAATGAGCCCATAACATGCCCAATTCTTGGTAGGAGCAGGTTAGAGCTGAAAAACTCTGCAATGATTTTTGAAGGGACTGATGGGGAATCGAACCTACAACCTTCCAGTCAGTAGTCCTTTGCACTAATCACTACACCATGGCGACTGGTTACAATATATTTCTAATGAACACACTCTTTTATTGTGGACATAGTCATTCATCCTGTTACATCCATGTTTTAATTAACCGATGAGTACCTCCAACACATGCCCGAGTAGGCCACATGATAAGGGCAATCATAGCATTTCCTTCTTAACTCGCATGCGCACCTTTACTAAACTGCTGAGTCCAGTGAAACCACAAAAGATAGTTAACTATATAACCAACGAAACAGCTGTGATGGCTTTCGTGTTTGAACTATGACAGTATATCCATAAACAATCAACAATTAGTTGTTGCTTTCATGTTTACGAATAGGATGTCAGTGGTTTTTATCACTAGTTAGAAAGCACATCTTCTGTTACAGTTTGTTCACAGTCATGAAAGGTTGATGTCAGATGATGATAGATACATTTTGAAGGAAAAGTCAAACGTAAAAAATGGTCATAGACTGATTTGATGTTAAAACAGTGTCTTATGTAATCATATCTGTTATCATCAAAGTCTGAAAACATTCATTTACATGTAATGTTTGGGCATAATTATAGGAAACAAACCATGTTTGTTATTCTCATAGCACTGGAACATACACGAACACACACACATGCACACACGCATGCACACACTTGTTACGTGACGCATCTTGTTTCAAACAATCCATCACAAAAGAAACGGATGAACTAAGTTTACACATTTTTCATTAAGCTGATAATTTACAAAGCAGGTATATTAATACATGAATTTAGATAGCTAGTGCACAGAGAGGTAAGGTTTTCATTTCACCAGGGACCTTGTCACCCATCCCTTTGGTAACCACACTCAATTGTGCTTAATGAACCTTGACTTTTGGAAGCAAATGATCTAATCATCACATAAGATAAACTGATTGATAACACAAGGGTTGCTCCCCACAGATGGATAGGTGACTGTGGGATTGTGTCAGACAGGACTATTATGCTATACCAAGTCTGACATATTCCATGACTTGTTCACAGAAAGCTGGGTCATGCCATAGGATTGTGTCAGACAGGACCATTAAATTATGCCAAGTCTGACATATTCTGTGACTTGGTCACAGAAAGCTGTGTCATGCCATAGGATTGTGTCAGACAGGACTATTAAATTATGCCAAGTCTGACATATTCTGTGACTTGGTCACAGAAAGCTGTGTCATGCCATAGGATTGTGTCAGACAGGACCATTAAATTATGCCAAGTCTGACATATTCTGTGACTTGGTCACAGAAAGCTGGGTCATGCCATAGGATTGTGTCAGACAGGACTATTAAATTATGCCAAGTCTGACATATTCTGTGACTTGGTCACAGAAAGCTGTGTCATGCCATAGGATTGTGCCAGACAGGACTATTAAATTATGCCAAGTCTGACATATTCTGTGACTTGGTCAGAGAAAGCTGTGTCATGCCATAGGATTGTGTCAGACAGGACCATTAAGTTATGCCAAGTCTGACATATTCTGTGACTTGGTCACAGAAAGCTGTGTCATGCCATAGGATTGTGTAAGACAGGACTATTAAGTTATGCCAAGTCTGACATATTCTGTGACTTGGTCAGAGAAAGCTGTGTCATGCCATAGGATTGTGTCAGACAGGACCATTAAGTTATGCCAAGTCTGACATATTCTGTGACTTGGTCACAGAAAGCTGTGTCATGCCATAGGATTGTGTCAGACAGGACCATTAAGTTATGCCAAGTCTGACATATTCTTTGACTTGGTCAGAGAAAGCTGTGTCATGCCATAGGTTGTGTCAGACAGGACCATTAAGTTATGCCAAGTCTGACATATTCTGTGACTTGGTCACAGAAAGCTGTGTCATGCCATAGGATTGTGTCAGACAGGACCATTAAGTTATGCCAAGTCTGACATATTCTGTGACTTGGTCACAGAAAGCTGGGTCATGCCATAGGATTGTGTCAGACAGGACCATTAAATTATGCCAAGTCTGACATATTCTGTGACTTGGTCACAGAAAGCTGTGTCATGCCATAGGATTGTCAGACAGGACCATTAAGTTATGCCAAGTCTGACATATTCTATGACTTGGTCCAGAAAGCTGGGTCATGCCATAGGATTGTGTAAGACAGGACCATTAAGTTATGCCAAGTCTGACATATTCCATGACTTGGTCACAGAAAGCTGGGTCATGCCATAGGATTGTGCCAGACAGGACCATTAAGTTATGCCAAGTCTGACATATTCTGTGACTTGGTCACAGAAAGCTGGGTCATGCCATAGGATTGTGTCAGACAGGACCATTAAGTTATGCCAAGTCTGACATATTCTGTGACTTGGTCACAGAAAGCTGGGTCATGCCATAGGATTGTGTCAGACAGGACCATTAAGTTATGCCAAGTCTGACATATTCTGTGACTTGGTCACAGAAAGCTGTGTCATGCCATAGGATTGTGCCAGACAGGACCATTAAGTTATGCCAAGTCTGACATATTCTGTGACTTGGTCACAGAAAGCTGTGTCATGCCATAGGATTGTGTCAGACAGGACCATTAAGTTATGCCAAGTCTGACATATTCTGTGACTTGGTCACAGAAAGCTGGGTCATGCCATAGGATTGTGTCAGACAGGACTATTAAGTTATGCCAAGTCTGACATATTCTGTGACTTGGTCACAGAAAGCTGGGTCATGCCATAGGATTGTGTCAGACAGGACCATTAAGTGTGGTCAAGGCCTGATGTCTTCCATGGATTGCTTGTGTCACCTAGGTTATTTATTCCACAGGATTCTTTCAAATACAACCATTATTTTATCACAGACAGCTAGATAATGCCATTTGATTCTCTCAAATTATGTTACGCTTATGCCACAGACAGCTGGGTAATGCCTCAGGAGTCTCAGATTTATGTTAGTCACAGACAGCTAGGTATTGCCACAGAACTCTCTCAAAAGTACATTACATCTTAGAAAGGATGGTCTCACATTCATATTATGTCAGAACCATGATGTGATGCCAAGACCTCACGTATTCCATGGCTTGGTCGTGGTCTCATCAGAGATCATGACCAGGACTTAAACTCATGAATGTGTGATTGTCAAGGTGATTCTCCCTCAGCATCATTAGAAGAAAGAAAATGTCACTGTCCTTCACTGCTTTAACCCTTTGACTCCCGCACTCCGGTCACCAGCATCCTGCATTGCCAACCATGTTAGCAAAGCAAAAACTTAACCCTTTGATTCCCTCACCCATCCACCAGCTTCCTGCAGAAGCTGTGTGATAGTGAGGATCAAAGGGTAAGTTTTTGTAGTTGGATAGATAGGGTGCGGAGTCAAAGGGTTAAACTGCCTGAGAAGAGGGATAACTAAGAAACCATGAAGACGATACCAAGAATATTATTTCTGAATATGGAAGGTGTAGTTGGGGGGCAGGAAAAACATCTTTAACCCTTTGACTGCTGAACCCTATCTACCAACTGCAAAAACTTGACCCTTTGATTCTCTCACCCTATCCACCAGCTTCCTGCAGGCAGCTGGTGGATAGGGTGAGTGAATCAAAGGGTTAAGATTTTGCTTTGCTAGCATGGTTGACAATGCAGGATGCTGATGGGCAAGGTGCAGGCGTCAGAGGGTTAATGCCTTCGCTATCACCCTAAAAAGATAGAGATGAGCGGTCTTAAGATAGAGAAGAGCAAGGTTAAAATCCATGCTGCATTTTTACATCTCATTTATTTCATCAAATAACAGCTTTGTTTAAGCCAAAGATCGTTATGTATGAAAACAGCATCGACAGTGCAAGTGCTCAGCTGCTCGTAAAGTCTTGGCACTAGCAGACATAGATACAAGACAACAGTTCAGCTCAGCATATAAAGCAAGTCATAAGTAGCATTTTGGCATGTCAGTGAATTTGCATGCAGATATGTGTGCCATGATTTTATGTTGGTCATTATGTATTTCTTGGCATGGCTGAACATTGTTCCTGTTTCTGTGCACTTAACTGTTTATCTGTCTTTGCTAGAGGTGGTGGTTTACAAGTAAATATATTACTGTATAGTTGATTGTGTATTCATGTAAATGTGAGGAGTTGCTTTGAAATCAAGCAGTTTGTCATTTTTATCTCTTTGAACTTGGAGGGAATAAACTAAAATCAGATAAGGAACAGGCAGGGTTTGCTGGGGTGAAACAAGGGGGATAGAATAGGTTGATCTTCTTAGCTCACTCTCTCTCTCTCTCTTTCACTGACTGTAATCTGTATTTTTATTGTGGCTTCTTTTAGACTGGAGGTAAGATTTTTCAAGGGAATATTCAATTTCATAATCTCCCCCCCCCCCCTTACTTTCTAAAATGATTCTAAAGACTGTCTCTGTCGCTGTCCCTCCCTCCCTTTCCCACTCTTTCTTCTCTTTGTGTTTTGTGGAAAAATGCCTATGAAACATGAAAGGAAATTTGCTCAAGTGGCTTGCTTTAAGCCAAATGTTTTTGAGAATTACATGACATGTTAATGATGTGAAAAATCAACTTGTGGACAGTTCTACTGTGGATGGAAGTTTCTTTTTTTTTGAGGTATGCTTGTAGATGTAGTTCTGTGGATGATAAATGGCTTAGATATGCTGAAGGTCAGTGAAGAAAGTGTTGATATTACGACCACATATTTTGTGAATGGATCATTCCCATTAGAATCTACGCATTTACTTATTGAAAGGGATCTGCTGCTCGGGTTTTGTTAAGCTCTGTAGATGATTGATGACACACACATAAGTATGCACATGTACACACAACCCTCCCCCATCTCCCCATACACACACACATACACACATGCATGCACGCACGCACACACGCTTGCTCGCTCGCTCGCTCGCGCTGCGCGCGCACAACACACACACACACACACACACACACACACACACACACACACACACACACACACACACACACACACACACACACACACACACACACACACACACTAACCTAATCAGATTCTACTTTGAATTAAAAACGTACAGAAAAGATGAATTTAGGTCTTTAACTCTTTGACACCTTCAACCCTATTCACCAATTCTACCAGTTTCCTGCTTAGGAAGTCAAGGGTTAAAGGAGACTGAGAGTAAGAGAAAAACAGTTGCTGGCTTTTGTGAATATCAAGTAAGAAATCAGAATACAGGGGAAAAAATCAGTGTGAAAGAAGCACTAGATTGATGGAAAAAAGAAAACGAAAATACAATCCCCAAATATCAAAATACAATGCTGGACTAAGTACATATATATCTATTGGTCCATGTCTGTTTTATTATCCAAAATTACTCATGTTTTATGTGAAGTTATGCTGTTTTCCCCTCTGTACTGTTATACACTGTATAAGAGTTGTCCAAATCTTTATGCTAATATTATGTACATAATATTGTAATTATAATATATATATATATATATGTGTGTGTGTGTGTGTGTGTGTGTGTGTGTGTGTGTGTGTGTGTGTGTGGTGTGAATTAAAAATAATATATGTGTACATGCGGGTGGGAGAAAGGTGAGATGAAAATGGTGAACAGTTGTCATGCTTATGTCATGTTTATGCATGTTTATGTTATGTCACATGTTACATTTCACTGTGATGTACATATTGGTGTACAGAATTGTTGTTCCTCACGATTGCCTTCTGTTGTATAGTTTGCATGTATAGCAGTGTGTGTGTGTGTGTGTGTGTGTGTGTGTGTGTGTGTGTGTGTGTGTGTGTGTGTGTGTGTGTGTGTGTGTGTGTGTGTACCTGCATACATCTGTAAATGGCATAGCTGAGGCGATTAAAACAAAAGATAAATATGTGTGCTACAATCATTGTGGGTGTATTTGTTTCATGTACAAGATACATTTTGAACTTTTGGGTTATAAAGTGGTTTTAAGTATTCTTAACCCAGAATGATTATTATTTAACATATATCAATGAGAAAAAAGAAAAATACTGAATTTGTGAATGAAAACATGGTGCATCATTTGCAAAGCAAAAAATGCGTTATAATTTGTGAAAGTCATTTGCCTGGTGCAAAAAGACTTCATAACTGTTTTGCTTGTGTCTGTGTTCTTTGTCTTGAGACAAATGTCTTGTTATTTTTCGTAACTGCTCTCTTTGGTCTTTGTCTCCTTAACCGTTTTACCCCTCACTCAATCCACCTACTTCCTGCAAGAAGCTGATGCATAAGGTAATGGAGTTAGAGGGTTAAACATCATCATCGTCTGTTTTCTCTCCTTTGTTGTGTTGGTTATTGTTTCTTTCATGATTTTTTAGGGTTTTGTTTGTTTGTCTGTTTGTGTGTATGTGTGTGTGTTTTTTTGTTTGTTTTTGTCTTACATAGTTTTTGGAGGTGTCTTATGTGAAGTGTTCATTTGTGTTGGAAAATATTGAGACTGTAATGAAGAAACCACATTGTAGTTATGTTCCTTCTGGTGCGACTTGGAAGAGATTGGAGGTGCATAGTGTAGATAAACCTGCCTTGTTGTAGATCATTCTGACATTTGGCTTGTTTCGTAACTGGCTTTTTTTTTTTTAATTAGATTTAAAGAATATATGACCTACATTGCTTTGTGTTGCTATAAATACGATAAGATCAATTAACTAATGAATGAAAACAAAATTAATGAAAACAGTGGTCATGGGCCCTTTTTCTTTTTCGTTCAAGCATAGTTATGTTTCACGATAGTCAGTACAGAGATCTGGATATAGGATGCTGAAAATATATTGCTGTTATTTCTGACTTGTGTGTTTATACCAAACAAATGCTACGTTAACCCTTAGACTTCTGCACATTATCCACTAACTGCAAAAACTTAATCCTTTGACTACCTCAACCTGTCCATCAGCTTCCTGCAGGAAGCTGATGAATAGGGTAAGGAGTGAAAGGGTTAAGATTTTGCTTTGCTAGCATGGTTGACAATGCAGAATGCTGGTGGACAGTGTGCAGGAGTCAAAATGTTAAACAACAAATCAGCAATGCTTTAGAATCAAGACGACTAACACAATACCACAGAAGGACTGGTCAGTTATGGTCTAACGATATTTCAGCTTGATTTAGACTGAATAAACATATCTGCTTGCTGTTCTGTTTGATAATTGAGTATGATTTATAACAACATCTTGCTAGCTGCCACTGCCTTATTAATGCTGTCAATTGAACTTCAGGATAGTTGATGACCAGTTGCCAGATAATTGCCTGGTGATATTAACCCTTTAAGTCCGGCATCCTGTCCACCTGCATCCCGCATTGCCAACCATGTTAGCAAAGCAAAGCTAGTGGCTGGTGGATTGGATGAGGGAATCCAATGGATAAGTTTCTGCAGTTCTTGGATAGAGTGCGGGAGTCAAAGGGTTAGTAAATGAAGTATGGTTTTTCGATAACAGCCATTACTTTGATGGAGTACTGAGTCAAGAATACCAGGAGCCATTCACATACAAGAAAATAAAGTAGTCATGTTACCTTTCACTGAGTAATCAGTTGGGAGACAGTGGCTCAATCTGCAGAACACTGTTTATGCCTGTCTCCATGTGCTGGCTGGGTGCATCCATCACTTCAAAGTGCCCAAGACAGTACAAACTACACAATTTGGGGGAAAAAAAATGTTTCCAATTTGCAGACTGACAGCTAAGGTTGATCAATGGCTCGCAAAATCATGCGATTGCCTGTCTCTCTGCTCTTGTCTCTGATCTATTTAAATGACTTGTGGCCCAGTCATATAGCTCAGTGGAGTCCAGTGCCATCTTTATAATGGCCACATTGATTTTTAGTTGTCGATATCGTGAATTTGATTCAGATTCATAAGGATTCATTAATGGATTATAATTAGTTGTCATTTTGAAATTTGAAACAAGTGATCATGACTTGTGGTAGTTTGACCTTGCACTGAATAGAATTTTATCTTGTCCGACTTGCCGTGCCTCAGTAGTCTTAACCCTTTCACTCGTGCAACTTCTCCATAAGCTGCAAAAACTTTTAACCTTTGACTCCCTCACCCTGTCCACCAGCTTCGTGCATGGGGTGAGGGAGTGAAAGGGTTAAGTTTTTGCTTTGCTGTCATGGCTGACAATACAGGATGCTGGCAGATAGGGTGAGCGAGTCAAAGGGTTAAGATTTTGCTTTGCTGTCATGGCTGATAGTACAGGATGCTGGCAGATAGGGTGAGGGAGTCAAAGGGTTAAGGTTTTGCTTTGCTGTCATGGCTGACAATACAGGATGCTGGCAGATAGGGTGAGGGAGTCAAAGGGTTAAGGTTTTGCTTTGCTGTCATGGCTGACAGTACAGGATGCTGGCAGATAGGGTGAGGGAGTCAAAGGGTCAACCCTCTCACTCCCTCACCCTATCCACCTGCTCACTGCAGGAAGCTGAAAGATAGGATGAGGGAGTGAAAGGATTAATGCTGGAAGTTGGTAGACAGGGTGAGGAAATGAAAGTGTTTGTGCAGGAAGCTGGTGGACAGGGTGAGGAAGTGAAAGGTTAGCCTGTTTTGTTATAATCAAGAAATGACCTTGAAGGAATTGTGGTGGTGTTTTCTTTTGTAAAACAGCTAAGCAGCTAGTGTGATGTGGAATGCGCTTCGAAAGATCGTGTGTTCACTGTGTGTGTATATGATTGATGTGGTCTTACTGTCACTTGGTTTTGTTGATAATAAACCTACTGTGGAGAGCGTATTATGATGGACTTGTGCTTGTGCTTGTGCTTGTGTGTGTGTGTGTGTGTGTGTGTGTGTGTGTGTGTGTGGTGTGTGTGTGTGTGTGTGGTGGTCTTTGATTAAATGTCTATTCACTAAAGTGATTTTAGACAACAACAACAACAAAAAACGGGGGGGGGGGGGGGGGGGGGGGTGATAGAGGAGGAGTGAAGAGGATATTTGAAAATTGTCAATTTTGTTCTTGAGAAAAGATGATCCAGAAAACAACTGTTTCGAGGAGGGGAAGGTAAAACTAACAAATAACGTTACCATAATTAACGATTTAAACAAACAAACTGTGTGTGTGCGCGCACGCTTGTGTGTGTGTGGATACTTGTGTGTGTCTGTGTATGCTTGTGGGATGTGTGTGTATGTTTGTATGGTGTGGTGTGTATGTGTGTGAGAGAGTGTGCGTGCGTGCGTGTGTATGGTGTGTGTGTGTGTGTGTGTGTGTGTGTGTGTGTGTGTGTGATAACTGCTAAGGTTCAATTTGTATCAACAACTGAACCGAGGTCTTATATTGCCCAAGATAAAAAATGGCAACACCCACAGAATGCCTATCGGCTAACATCATGAAGAGAGTTCTTGAATGTTATATAGGACCTACACTGTGTTACGGTTATAAGGCATGGACAGTCAACACGCAAAGTCAGAACAAAATTGAGGCAACTGAAATGTGGTTTCGAAAAAGAATGTTGAGAGTTCCATGGATAGCAAAGAAAACAAAAGACAAAGAGGCAGACACAAGATAGTGAAGATGAAGAACAGATAAGAAACATTTATAGGACAGTTCATGAAGAAAGGGGAATCAGAGCACCTGGTCACAAGAGGAGAAAGCTGGTCGGAAAGAGCACCAGGTAGGCTATATTCAGGGAGAAAATATTGGGCGGACTTGCAGGCTGAGGACATAGAGGGTGGGAGATGTACTTGCAGCGACGAGGGATAGATTCGTATGGAGGGCCATGATCGCCAATGCCATGCGGCAGGGCACATGATGATGACGACATACATACATACATACATTCACAGACACACATACATACATATACCGACGTGTCAGCCACCAGTGTTGTGACCAAGCACACACACATACCCACACACACACACACACACACACACACACACAACACACACACACACACACACACACACACACACACACACACACACACACACAAAACGCACACACACATACACACACATATGCACGCAAACACACACACACGTCTAATATCACTTATAGTGAAAAGACGTTAAATCAAAGAACGAACGAACACACACACACATACACACGCGGAGACCTTATACCCTCATCAACGTCCCAGGGCCGCAGACCACAATTATCACAGGCACTGACTAAGTAATGCAGCCTTCATGGCTCAGACACCAGGTGACTTGTGCTATCATGTGGTCTCCCTATCAGACGTCCTCTCTGTTCTCCAAACCCTGGAGAATGACAGATTCTTCCACCTGACGAAAGTCTTACAGAAAGTCAGAACCAGATCAGCAGTCCTCCAGTGGACACACACACAAGCAAGCGCGCACACACACTTACACACACTTACACACAAGCATACACTCAAGCATCCACACACACAAGCACACACACACACAAGCGCGCACGCACACACACACACACACACACACACACACACACACACACACACACACACACACACACACACTCTGTGGGACTCCAGGATGAGACAGGAGACGAGCTGGTGAAAAGAGTAAGCCCACGAAGATCAACCAGACCTCAGTATCAGCTGCAGCGAGGAAGTTAGTGGAGAGATTGAAAGGGTTATGTTTTTTTGCAGCCTATGGGCAGGATGCGGGAGTGAAAGGGTTAAGCTACGGACAGATAGGAACGAATACTACCTTCTGTCTACAGAGCAGCAAGCGGTCCTCATGACGCTCTGTACCGGCTCCATGCACTTATGAACCACAACTTCAAACTGACACCTTCACCCTAAGATCAAGAGAACCAAACAGCTGAACGCACATTACAGGAACAATAAGAAAACTTAAAAAGAATTAAAAAAAAAAAACATGAAAAAAGAATCAGATCGCGTATTTAATACAGCCAAACAAGACAGGCGCAAACTTTCGGCCAACTGGCCTTTGTCAAGCGGAAGATCATACACCAAATACAAAACTCAGGAGAAAAAGACTGAAGCTTCCCTGCTGCTTCGTCCAGTGTGAGAAAAGGACGAAACTGTAACATCACTGTAATATGCAATCCAAAACAAGTGTGACTGCCCGCCTTCAAGCAAACAGGAACCAGAGAAATAAACAGATGAAAAATGTGAAAGGGTTATGGTACGGACAGATAGGGACGAATACTATCTTCCGTCTAGACAGCAGGGAAGTTTCAGTCTATTTCCCTGAATTTTTGTAGGCTATTTAGCGTTTGTTTGTTTGTTTGTTTGTGATCTTTCGCTTGACAAAGGAAAAAAAAAAACCCTCTACGAAATGGACCGACAGAAGACGTGGCCGGCTACAACTCTGACCAACAAACTCCATGGCAATTTGCAAGGAATGGGGGAGGGTGTGTGTGTAATAATCACATTCTTCGCCAGATGTAGGGTCTGACTATGTTATTGTTGTTATTGCTATTGTAGTTTAAAGCCCAGCCGACTGCGTAGAGCCATACCAGGGCTATAATCGCTTCAAAACAACAAAACTTCGCAGGGAAAAAAAGAAGAAGAAAAAAGAAAAGGAAATCAAGTACACATATCAATGCATTCCCGCACATAATCTAAGGATATGCACCTGGCGTTGACCAACCGTCCAATTTATCGCACAAGGGATTTAAAAAAAAAAACACACTTGAATATGAATATAAGCATACTTGAGGACATCAAAACATATATACAAACGGGCATAAATTACCTAAAATTTTTTTGCTTCCACATATCTCACCTCCCTAGAGCCAAAAATGCACTTAACACATGTACCCAGTTATCAATCCTAAGAAAAAGTATGTAAGACTTTATCGAACTCAGACAGGTGAATGGACCAGCAAGGCAGAAAATGATAGGTAGAAATGACAGAAAGCATAGAAACAAGGCAGAAACAAAGAGAGTGACAAAAAAGAGGAAATTTCTAGCACAGAATTTCCAGAAGGTGGGGATACTATTTATATTGAAAGAGCCCCCGCCATCCCCACGGAGGGGGGGGGGGGGGGAGGGGAGGGGGTTGACTATGTAAACGATGAACGAAAAAAGATGAAACAAGAATGCTATAGCGATAAAGACTGGAGGCAATAACGATAATTTTTGAATATTTCCCTTTTTATTAACCCTTTGACTCCCGAACCCTTCAGTAGCATCTTTTGATTCCCTCACCCTATCCATCAGATTCCTACAGGCAGCTGGTGGATAGGTGAGGGAATCAAAGGGTTAAGTCCACCAGCTTTCCTACAGGCAGCTGGTAGATATGAGAGGGAATCAAAGGGTTAAGTTTTTGCTGTTGTGGATAGGACACAGGAGTCAAAGGGTTAATAAAACAACTACAAACCAAGACACTAAGTAACAATCAGATAACAATGAACCAATCTAGTAACAATCATATGACCGAATGAACCAATCTAGTAACAATCAGTTGATTGAATAAACCAATCAATAACAATCAGATGATTGAATGAACCAATCAATAACAATCAGATGATTGAATAAACCAAATAAATTTAAAGAAAATTTAAGTACACATGTAGGCCTATATAAATGCACTTGCGCACGTAATCTAAGTAGAAAACGTGCCTAAATTACCTGAAATTGCTTCTGCGTATCTCACCTCCCTAGAGCCAAAAGTACACTTAATACATGTACCCAATTATCAATCCTAAAAAAATGTACGTAAGACTTTATCGAACACATACAGGTGAATGGGCAAGCAAGGCAGAAAATGATAGAAAGAAATGGCAAAAACCAAAGGATCAAGGCGGAAACAGAGTGACAGAAAAGAGGAAATTTCTAGCCCAGAATTTCCAGAAGGTGGGGATACTATCTATACTGAAAGAGGCCCTGGCCTCCCCAAAGGGGGAGAAACAGGCTAAACTATTATCTACTGAAGAAATGAGTAGAGGTGAAATGGAGCAACTCAAGAACGACAACTCGGGGGCAAAAAGGCGACTTGATGAAAACCGCGTCCTTCATCCACACAATCAGACTAACCAGAAAGAAAGAAAGAAAGAAAGAAAAAGAAAGAAAGAAAATATGGGTTTATGCCATCTGCTGCGATTCACTTGGATCTCCACAGCCTCACATCGTGGTGTAGCGCATACAGAGTTCCCCACACAACGTGGTTTCAGTCTTCTTAACTGACTTAAATAAGCAGAACTAGCCGAACATTTTCTGTCCATATTGCTTGGAATATAAGGAAACTTTTTCCACTCAAACTTCCATGTTAACTTAGCTGTTCGCCACAGATAAAAGAAATGTGAAGGGGAGTGCGGTGTAAAGCGAAATGAATCTCTCTCTCTCTCTCTCTCTCTCTCTCTCTCTCTCCTCTCTCTCTCTCTGTGCGGTGTGCGTGCGTGCATACGTAATTGTGTGCGCCAGCGTGTGCGCATGCGCGCTCGCTTTGTGTTCTTTTCTTTCAGTTTTATTTTTGTTGTTGTTGTTGTTGGTACTAGTTATTTATTTATTCATTTATTTATTTATTTATTTATCTGTCCGTCTGTCTGTCTGTCATTTATTTTATTCAATTATTCATTTATTTATTTTATTCATTCAATTATTTATCTAGCCATATATTTACCTATTTATCTGTTCATTCATTTATCTATTTGTTTATTTGTTTATTCATTTATTTATTTATTCATTCATTTATTTATTTATATGTTTCTTTCTTTCTTCATACATTTTTTAAAGCGCCTTGTTGACATTGCAATCTGACACCAGCTTACCCCACCCGGGGGGCCCCCCAGCACGTGTGTCTGCCAGTAGTGAAAGTCAACCTGCTGTTGTTTATCATCTCAAAAGCTGTTGGACGTGGTGAACAGCACCAGTGTGATTTACACCCCCGTCCCTCTCCTTTCTGTTGACCGGCCAACTGTACAACACTGCCCACGCTGATTTACGTGCAGCCTCTCCCCCTCTGTTGTACCTAACATCTGTAGGTCTTCTTCACCAGGGGTCCAGGCCATGGCCAATTCTGCTTCCAACCCTAGGCATGGATAGGGAGACAGGCACCAGGCGCCCCTCCGTTTGTGTGCCAGGGGGGGGGGGGGGGGGGGGGGCTCTTTCTGTATAAAATAAGTAACCCCACCTTCTGGAAATTCTGTACTAGAAATTTCCTCTTTTCTGTCACTCTCTTTGTTTCTTTCTTCTTGTCACTCTCTTTGTCTCTTTCTTCCTGTCACTCTCTTTGTTTCTTTCTTCCTCCTTTGTTTTCTGGTCATTTCATCCTGTCATTTTGGGTAATTTAAGCCCGTTTTTATATGTTTTAGTGTCCTTCCTTATGTTTACATTTGTACTCAGGTGTTTTTTTGTAAATTCCTTATGCAAAAAATTGGACAGAGTGATCATCATCAGGGCCATCTCCTTAGATTATGTGTACGAATGCATTGATAATGTGTACTTGACTTGTCTCTTCCTTTTTTTTTTTTTTAACCTGTTGAAGTATGGTGCATGTTTTGAAACTGTTATAGCCCTGATATGGCTCTACTCAGTCGGCTGGGCTTTAAACAAAAGTAACAGTAACAGGCACCTAGCTCTGCGATGTGATCGCCTTGTTATACCAAGATACTGGCGCATATACAGAACTGAAACACGTCGCTGTCATTTCGCTAGCTTCGGTGCAAATGTGTGTGATAAGTTTCTCCTACCGAAAAAAATCGTTCTGAACGGAGAAGTTTTCAACTAAACAAACAAACAAAAAACCACACAGACACACAAACGCATGCGCGCGCGCGCCACACACACACACACACACGCACACACGCACGCACGCACGCACGCACGCACGCACGCACACACTGTCCAAGATCGAAACAGAAAACAAAAAAGATATGAGAAAAAAGCTGCCCATCCTGGTCAGTAATAAAAAAGAAAACGTACAAATAGAACAGACTACTGCCATTTAGACACACTACTATTTACCAAGACAACAACGTGTTTGATTTTGCCTTATTGGCTTTTTAACCCTTTGACTCCCTCAGCCTATCCAGTAGCATCCTGCTTTGTCAACCATGACAGCAAAGCAAAATTCTAACCCTATGACTCCCTAATTCTTCATGCAGGAAGCTGGTGGAGAAGGGTTAAATTTTTGCTGGTAGTAGATAGTGTGCGGGAGTCTAAGGGTTAATTAGACTTGGAGTTGATGATCCTTAAAAAAAAAAATCTTGCATTGAAGCTGAGACCGACACAGACCAAAAAGTACTCTGAATGATGGCCTATCTATGCTTCTATATCT
>JAPXFY010000015.1:25718542-25731042 GCA_030674185.1 Monoplex corrugatus
AAAGTGGGGTTACCATGAGGTCAGAGCATGAACGGACAGAGAACCTGAGAAATTTTCACAATGAATACTATGAGAATTCGTGACAATGGGGATGATAACGACGATGATATGCAGTTCTATTTTGAACAATGCTTGCACGACAGGACTACAGTCTACATATTCTTTCAAAGTATATTGGTGTCCACCAGGCCTGAGAGTTACAGACGCCTGCAGTATTGATCTGGAAATTTCAACCACATCGTCAGTAGCACATCCATGAAATGAGTGAGACTTGACTGGATGGTCCATCCGAATCTTCCCATTCAGTGCATGGCATATCACTTCTGGGTAGGAGCAAGTTGTAGTGGGGGGGGGGGGGGATGAACTGATATGACTCGAACCAGCACCTTTCCAGTCATTTAGTCAGTCGGGCTCCTCCCCCTCCTCCGGAGGGATGCCGGGGGCTCTTTCAATATGAACAGTATCCCCACATTCTAGAAATTCTGTGCTAGAAATTTCCTCTTTTCTGTCACACTCTCTTTGTTTCTCTCTTCCTCTTATGCTTTCTGTCAGTTCTTCCTATCATTTTCTGCCTTGCTGGTCCATTCACCTGTATGTGTTTGATAAAGTCTTACATACTTTTTCTTAGGATTGATACTAAGGTACATGTATTAAGTGCATTTTTGGTTCTAAGGAGGTTATCAATGCGGAAGCAATTTAAGGTAATTTATGCCTGTTTTTATATGTTTTGGTGTCCTTAGGTTTGCTTAAATCTGCATTCAGGTGTTTTTTTAAATCACCTGTGCGATAGATTGGACGGAGTGGTCAACACCAGGGGCATGTCCTTAGATTATGTGCGCGAATGCATTGATATGTGTACTTAATTTTCTTTTCTCTTCTTTTTCCTGTTGAGGTTTTGTATGTTTTGAAGCGGTTATAGCCCTGATATGGCTCTACGCAGTCGGCTGGGCTTTAACCAACAATAACAATAAAAAGTCAGCCGTGCTAACTGCCACTACGTTCGAGTATCACGCGCCGTTATTGTCA
This sequence comes from Monoplex corrugatus, assembly GCA_030674185.1. Taxonomy (NCBI): domain Eukaryota; kingdom Metazoa; phylum Mollusca; class Gastropoda; order Littorinimorpha; family Ranellidae; genus Monoplex; species Monoplex corrugatus. The sequence goes on from JAPXFY010000015.1 coordinate 25,719,569, forward strand.
AACAAAGCCGGACAGTGGATCGCTTACTTTAGTCTGTGGCAGAAGTCGCCTGTAACCCTTTGACTCCCGCACCCTGTCCACCAGCATCCTGCATTGTCAGCCACACCAGCGCAGCAAAAAAACAACAACAAAACTTAACCCTTTGACTCTCTCACCCTATCCACCAGCTTCCTGCATTGACAACCATGCTAGCAAAGCAAAAATTGACCCTTTGATTCCCTCAACCTATCCACCAGCTTCCTGGGGAAGCTGGTAGATAGAGTGAGGAAATCAAAGGATTAAGTTTTTGCAGATGGTGGAGAGAGTGCTGGAATCAAAGGAACACAGCTGGTCAGAACACCATGCAGGGAGTTGGTGGACAGGGTGATGGAGTCAAAAGGTTAAGTTTTTGCAGTTGATGGATAGGGTGCGGGAGTCAAAGGGTTAATAGCACGGCAGTATCTGGCTTCTTTTTTACTTTCTTTCGTTCGCCGTTTACGGGGTCAAGCCAAATCCGCCGGCTGCTACAGAACTTGGTGGTCAGAGGAGCTGTAGTCGGCCATGTCTCCTGTCGCTCCACATGACAGAGGCGACATCGCAGTAATAATGATGACACTCGTGTCTTCCTTCAGCTTGTCTGGTCTCCTTGACCGCAGCGACAGGTTGGTGATGGCGTCAGTTTGAACTGGGGTCTCTCTAAGCAAGGCACCTGGCTTCCCATGGGCCACAAAGCCGTCAAGGAGTGATGCTATCCAGGGCCATTAACTACAGGCGGTGTCAAAAGGAGTGGACATGATCCAACACAGCTAACGGGGACTGTTTAACACAAGTGGTCAGAATGCAAGAAGACTGAAGTCATGGAAGACTGACGTCATGGTAAGCAGTAGAAAACATGAAATCCCCTCATGCAAAATAACAGCAACCGGCACAACCTTGAGACAGGTTGATAAGTTTAAACATCTGGGAACGATCATCTCACCAGACGGCAGATGCACATCAGAAATTGTCAGCAGAATCGGCCAAGCCAAAACAGCATTCAATAAGATGAAAAGCATTCTAGCTAACAAATAACATCAGGAAGAGAGTTCTTGAATGTTATATAGAACCAATAATGTGAGACGTGGACAGTCAACAAGCAAAGCCAGAGCAAGATTGAGGCAGCTGAGATGTGGTTTCTAAGAAGAATGTTGAGAGCTCCATGGACAGCAAAGAAAAAAACGAGACAGTCTTGATGGAGGCAGACACAAGAAGATCATTCGTAAGGAAGATTAGGAAAAGACAGGAAACATTTATAGGCCATTTTATGAGGAAAGGGGAATTAGAGCACCTGGTCACAACAGGAAAGCAGAAGGGAAAGAGAGCACCAGGTAGACCCAGGGAAAATATTGGACCGACTTGCAGAGTGGCTGAGGACAGAGAGGGTGGAAGATGTGCTTGCTGCGACAAGGGATAGATGCATATGGAGGGCCGTGATCGCCAACGCCATGTGGCAGGGCACTTGATGATGATGATGCTCAGAATGCCACGCTGACAACACAGAGAACGTGGTTCAACCCTCAAGTGGGCCATAGTTTTTTTTAAAGGCTGCCCGGTTATGCTGATATAAATCTGAATCTGTCAGATTGTATGGAACGGATATGGAAATGTCCGAGTGCAACAATTCCCTGTTGAACAAACTCTGAACTCTTGGATACGACATATAAAAAAAAAACAAAAAAAAATCAAAGGACCTTCATGTGCTTTGATGTCCCCCTCCAGGTGTTGATTTAGTGCTGTGACAAGATCAATGTATGGCGGTGGGCAAGGAACAGATGATATTATCCGCTACAGCCAGGAGTAGAGCATCATCAGATCACTCCTTAACCCACCTACAGAGAGGGACGACTACCACAGTCTGTCCAGAGAGAAGCAAGTGGTCCTGGAGAGATCACTCTTCAACCCCCCCTACAGAGAGGGACGACCGCCACATTTTTTCCGGAGAACAGCAAGTGGTCCTGATGAGGCTCTGCACCAGTCACAACGGCTCAACGCCCATATGAACAGCGAGTACAAACCGACATTTTTACCAATCTGCCTGCCCCTGCGGTGAACAGGGCTACAGCTGAACACAAATCCCCATGCAGCCGGCAGGAACCGAGGGGAAAAAAAGAAAAAAGAAAAAAGAAGAGAGAGAGAGAGAGAGAGAGAGAGAGAGAGAGAGAGAGAGAGAGAGAGAGAGAGAGAGAGAGAGAGAAGAGAGAGAGAGAGAAGAAAAAGAAGAAGAAGAAAAAAAGATCAACAGCAAGGGAAATCAACCAGCCAAGTTCACAGCCGGATCTTACCTGTCCACGCAGACAGGTAACGGAAGAAGAAGATCACTTAAAATCTTGTTATAATTGTTGTAAGGATGTTGGTATTTTGTATTGGGTTTCGCCCAACTCACCTCTACATGTACGAATTGTGTACGTATGTATACACGTACACATGCACAGACACATGAACCTCCCCTCCACACACACACACACACACGCTCGCACGCACACAGCATATACATACCCACACAATTACACACACACGCAAACACACATCTATCTACTCTACGCTACTCTAATCGAGTCTAGTCCAGCCTGGTCTAGTCTAATCTAGTCTTGCCTTGTCTTATCTACCCATCTACCTACCTACCTACCTATCAATCAATCAATCAATCAATCAATCTATCTATCTACAATCAATCAATCAATCAATCAATCAATCTATCTATCTATTATCTATCTATCTATTTGTATGTATGTATGTATGTATGTATGTATGTATGTATGTATGTATGTATGTATGTATGTGTGTACGCACGCTTTTTGGGTCAAGGCATTTATGTAAAAACACGCCTTTTGTCTAAAAGCACTTATGTACATAAACTTTATCAGAAATAACGAACGAACGAACATATTAACACACACATACATACATACATACATACATACATACATACACACACATACACATGCACACGCACACACGCACACGCATACACAAACACATACACACATACACAAAGAGACATACACAAACATACACACACACACAAACACAAATATACACATACGTGCGCGCACACACACATACGCACGCGCGCGCGCAGCCACACCACACACCACACACACACTACCACCACCACCACCACCACCACCACCACCACCACCACAAACACACATGTGTGAACTGTACTGAAGTATGAACAAGCACCTTAACAATACTGATAACACGCTGACCAAGCCGATATCAAAGCGTGTCTTTGAATAGTGTCAGGATCTGTGAACACTGGAACAGACTCGTCAAAAGAATAGCTAAGTATCCTCCAGAATAGGCCGGGGGTGGGGGTGGGGGGTTGTGGGGTGGATCTTACTGTACCTGTCTGAAGAAAAATGGTTGTTATCATGTGGCCAATCGCTGATCACTGAGCAGAACGCATTGCAGGTGGGGAATGAGTGTAGCTTCGACAGGTGTGTGTGTGAGAAAGACAGAGAGAGAGGAGAGACAGAGAGGGGGGAGAGGGAGAGAGAGTGAGAGACATACATACATACATACAGACAGACAGACATACATAGAAAGAAGGAGAGAGAGAGAGAGAGAGAGACATAAGAGAGTGAGTGAGTGAGAGACTGAGAGAGAGGAGAGAGAGAGTAGAGAGAGATGGGAGAGTGAGAGAGAGAGGAGAGAGTGACAGAGAGAGAAGACAGAGAGAGGAGAGTGATTGTCTACCCTCTTTGGTGAGAGAGAGTGAGAGTGAGAGAGACAGAGATAGAGAGACAGACAGACAGAGAGGGAGAGAGAGACAAAGAGAGAGATAGACAGCGAGACACACACAGCGAGACAGAGACAGACAGAGAGAGAGGGGAGAGAGGGGAGAGGGAGAGAGAGAGAGAGAGAGAGAGAGAGAGATAGACAGACAGACAGACAGACAGACTGATAGTAGAAAGGGAGAGAAACAGACAAACACAGAAACAGAGACAGACAGAAGAAGAGAGAGAAGAGAGAGAGTGTGTATGTGTGTGTGAAAGAGAGAGGAGAGAGGGAGAGGAGAGAGAAGAGAGAGAGTGAGACAATGAGAGAGAGGAGAGAGTGAGAGATAGAAGAGAAAGAGGACAGAATTAGAGAGAGAGAGAGAGAGAGGAGAGAGTGAGAGACAGACAGAGAGAGAGACAGAGAGAGACAAAGACAAAGAGCGAGAGATAGACAGCGAGACACATAGACAGCAAGACAGAGACAAAGAGAGAGACAGACAGACAGCGAGACACACAGACAGCGAGACAGACAGAAGAGAGAGAGAGGGGAGGGGGGGGGGGGGGGGGGGGGGAGAGGGGCAGAACTTCCAAATGTCGTGAAGTTTCTCAGTTTTTTTCAGAGCTCGGAATGAATTCGACACGCCAACACCACTAATATTATGTGATAAAACTGTTTTCTAAAATGCCATCATTCCAGGTAAGAAATTTCTCAAATGCTAATAGAAACAGATTAACCCTTTGACTCCCGTTATCCACCAACTGCAAAAGCTTGACCTTTTGACTCCCGCACCCTATCCACCAGCTTCCTGCAGGAAACTAGTAAACAGGGTGAGTGAGTCAAAGGGTTGAGATTTTGCTTTGCTAGCATGATTGACAATGTTGGATGCCGGTGGACAGAGTGCGGGAGTCAAAGGGTTAATCATATCAGTAGGGTGCAAAACATAACTGTAAATGCGTGTTTCTATAGCGCCGTAAAAATCCATCCCAAGAAACAAAGACTAAAGGAGTGGAGAAAGACAGAAGTACATCTGTCACACGGTCAACGGTTGGCTGCAGTTTTTCTACAATTTTTTATTTTACACACACATCACTTTCCCACACCCCTATATCTATTCAGCACGCCGGCTTGGTGGGCAAAAGAGCGATAAAATTAATAACGGGTCTTTAAAACCCTGTGTAGACACTGCAAGCAGACTCGAGCAACAGTGGCGCAGAGGCGAAGACTATATTTCTATTACTGAAGAATGTCTGATGATTGTTGTTGTCGTAGGTATGGAGGAGCCTAGCCTACACTATACTCTTCCTTTGAAGGGGCCGTATAACGGGACATAGTCAGTTTTTCTTCTTACTGCGTTGTCTACAATGAACTAGCTGCTTATGTATGCGCGTATTTGTGGATTTAGTTCCTTTGAGACAACTAACACCTCACACAAAAGGCAGACAAGTTAGGAAATACCAGGAAATTATGATCTCTCTAGCTCTAAGCAGACATACCACAATGATTTTGAACCTATGGTCTATAGAGTTTAACTGACTCGCTCTGATGATTCCGAGACTATGATCTGCATCTAACATGTGAAGGTAGAATAAGAACGCTTTTTGACAAAAAAAATAACGAAACGAAACATAGAGGGAGTTGCTGATCTGTGTTTTTGTCGCAAATCTAGACATTTGATTTTTGTTTGTTTGTTTGTTTTCTTTTTTTTTGTTTGTTCTTCTTTTGTGTATACTTGGCAAAAGCCAGTTGCCGAAATTTTGCGCCTGTCTTGTTTTGTTGTCTCTGTACACACACACACACACACACACACACACACACACACACACACACACACACACACCACACACACACACACACACACACACACACACACTCTCTCTCTCTCTCTCTCTCTCTCTCAAAGACACACACATACACTCACTCGGTATTCAGATTTCGTTCTCTGCCTGCCTGTCTGTCTGTCTGTCTCTCTGTCTGTCTGTCTGTCTGTCTCTGTCTGTCTGTCTGTCTGTCTCTCTCTCTCTATCTCAAAGACACACATACACTCACTCGGTATTCAGATTTCGTTCTCTGTCTGTCTGTCTGTCTCTCTCTCTCTCAAAGACACACATACACTCACTCGGTATTCAGATTTCGTTCTCTGTCTGTCTGTCTGTCTGTCTGTCTGTCTGTCTCTCTCTCTCTCTCTCTCAAAGACACACAAACACTCACTCGGTTTTCAGATTTCGTTCTCTGTCTCTCTCTCTGTCCCTCTGTCTCTGTCTGTCTGTCTGTCTGTCTGTCTGTCTGTCTGTCTCTGTCTCTCTCTCTCTCTCTCTCTCTCTCTCTCTATGTTGTGTGTGTGTGTGTGTGTGTGTGTGTGTGTTGTGTGTGTGTGTGTGTTTCATTTTCTTTCTTGAACGCTGGCGGTCATTTTGATTATGATCTGTAGTCATGCAGTACACCTGCCTATTGATCTACAGCCTATGACCAGTGTCGTCACAGTAGACGCCCTGGTGATTTATAGACTATGATCTGTACCGTATATTGTGGTAGTAGACCTGTCTTTATGATTTAGAGAACTACTAACTGTATAATGCTAGCAGAACTACCTTGGGGACCACTGCCCACTGTCTAGTATCATGTCAAGATAGCATTGAAATCCTTTGCTTTCGTCTGAAGAAAAGCCCCAGCGTGAAACTTAATGACTCAGCTGTGGACTTGTCACACAGAACACACACCTGGACGAAATATAAAAAACAGCAGAGAACGACTTTAAGGGGACGTTCCACTGTCAGACGCTGTCATACGACAATCAGAAATATTGTCTGTTCACAACAGTGTCGATTGGAAATTGACTTCTAGTGTCTGATGGAGTCCATGTGTTTCTTTTTTTTATATAGTTATTTTTGTTGTTGTTTTCTTTTCTTTTCTTTTCTTTCTTTCTTTCTTTTTTTTTTTCAATTATTTTATCAAACAGTGAAAATTTCCTATTCAAACGAATTAAGTATTGTATTACCCGCCTCCTATTTGACGTGTTTTGGGGTTTTACTTTTGACTTCCTGACTTAGTTGATTGACCAGAACCCTGTTAACCCTTTAAGTCCTGCACTTACCAGTTGCAAAATCTTAACCCTTTAACTTCCTCACACCATCCACTGCGGGAAGCTGGTGGATAGGGTGAGGGAATCAAAGGGTTAAGTGTTTTGCTTTGCTAACATGATTGGCAATACAAGATGCTGGTGGACAGGCTGCGGGAGCCAAAAGGTTAATTACCAATTATAATCTCGCTGCCAGTGTAAAACTGTACGTCTTGCATATCGTTATGGTGGACCTTTATCACCTCACTTTTTGTATCTGAATTGCACACTTCAAACATCATGCATCTTACGATCCTCACAATGAAAGGTGCCGATGGTGCTGACACGTTGTCTTAACCCTTTGACTCCCACACCTTGTCCACCAGCATCCTGCATTGTCAACCATGCTAGCAAAGCAAAAACTTAATCCTTTGACTCCCTCACCCTATCCACCAGCTTTTTGTCGGAATCTAAGAAGATACCCCTGGCATTGACAACTCCATCCAATTTATTGCACAAGGGATTTAAAAAACATAAGCCCTACCTGAAGACATATTGAAAGAAAATACTAAGACACTGTTGAACACACATACAGTTGAATGGACCAGCAAAGCTGAAATGATAGGAAGAAACGAAAGAAAGCAAAGGAAGACAGAAACAAAGAGAGTGACAGAAGAGAGGAAATTTCACCACGCGATTACATCTTAAACCGAAGCGGCCAATGATTGGTTGACATTTTTGATTACACGGCAGACATCTTGTATATGCATATATATGAACTATGACCTGAGAAAACGGAGTTACATGGTCTACAACCTAAAACTAATATCCACCACGTGCGCAGCATCGTATCTCGAATGTGTACACGTTCTGTCTTATCTCCTGTTAAGTCTGGAAGCCCATCTTTCCCGCGTGATTGCGTCCGGTTGTTCCGACGGCTAGATCTATCCCGTCTTTTTCTTTCTTTCTTTTTTTTTTTCGCGCTGTTCCCTCAGCAGTTTTGTCCAGAGAGACAATAAAGAAGATTTCAACATGCCTCTTTCGATCATGCGACTCTGTTCCTTCAGGTCATGGTGATACAACCAAAATATCAACCAATCACTGGCCGTTTTGATTTGAGATTGTAGTCCCATGTGGAAATTTCTAGCAAAGAATTTCCAGAAGATCGGGATACTACTTATGCTGAAAGGGGCCCCCTGGCATCCCCACGGGGAGGAATGTAGCAGCACAGCTTCCGTCACTGACTAAGCAGACCAGCTAATAGCTGTAGGACATTAGCACTCGTGAGTCACGGTATTGTGTGTGTATTTAAATTGACCGTTTTAAGCCTGCCTACAAGCAAAGGGAGCCTATCTTGTATAGCAGAATACAGCTTTTTATACCTGGAACACCCCTCGCTTTCTGAAGGTGGAAAGGTCGTTTACTAGCGATGTTATCCAGGGCTGTTGACAACGGAAGGGCGTTAGGAGGGGTGGACATGACGATCCTGTAGAAGGCGGAAAAGCCAGTGGGGTCTACGCGTGGTTTGTGGTCCCCCCTCCCCCACCCCCTTCCAAGTGATGATTTAGTGTTTTTGACAAGATCAACACTTGGGGACCACAGCGGAGAGGGGTGGCTGTGAGGATACAGAGCAGATTATCTCTACAAATCATTTCCAGGCTTCCTCTTCCGTTTTGCAGATGCTGTTTGTTTGTGTGTGTGTTTTTTGTTTGTTTGTTTGTGTTGTTGTTGTTGTTGTTTTTTTTTTTTTTTGTTTTTTTGGGGGGGGGGGGGGTTAGTCAAAGACTCCTCCACGCACGGACAAGCATGTGAGTGTGTGCAGATGTGTGTATCTATGTGTGTGATTCTCTCCCCGCCCCCCTCCCCAAATATACACACACATTCTCTCTCTTTCTCTCTCTCTATCTCTCTCTCTCACACACACACACGCGCACACACACAAACACGCACACAAACACAAACACACACACACACACACACACACATACACACACAACACACACACACACACACACACACACACACAGACCACCTTTGAACTTATCTTCTGAAGGATAAGCTTCAGTCCTAACAACAAACGCCGACCAAAGGTGACAACCCACAAACACCTCTTGAATGGCGTCACTGTGTGTGAACACGGGAACAGACCTGTACAAAGCGTAAGTAACTCTCCCCACAGCGATGCCAAGGACCACTGACTAAGTCTGTCTGAACATAAATTGTATTTATCATCTGACCGATCGCTGATCAGCCATCAGAACAGCCTGCAGGTGTGGCTGAGCAGACCTTCACTAAGTTTAAAAACGGGCTCAAAGGTCGTTAAAGGGGAATGAAAGACATGGATTTAAAATAAATTGTTTGACGGTGGGGGGGGGGGGGGTATAGTCAAGCTTGGCACACTGGTCTTCCCAGTCTCTTCCCCCCCTCCCCATCACTCGCCCCCCACCACCACTACCACCATCAATTCGACACCCCCCCCCCCCCCGCTCATAACCGTAAAAGAAACTACTATTTAGACGTTCTTCAAAAGACAGATATCCAGTTTTTGCTTCTCTGTTACTGTCGCTTTAGTCTGTTCACTTTGTGTCTGAATAGGAATTTTACAAACCATTACTGACTTGATCGCTCTTTTGTCAACCTAGACGGGGCGTTCAATACATTTCAAGTGTGGGAAAGTGATTGTGTATAGTTAAAAAGAAAAAGAAATCGGTGAAAAATTGCCGCCAGCCATTGAGCATGGAGTGTGTGACAGGTGTAGCGTCTCTTCACTTCCTTAGTCCATGTCTATGTCTCTTAGGATGGATGTGACGGTGCCAGCTTGGAAAGCAACCTAAAAGCTACAGTGTCCTGAGGATACTAAATGAAAATAACAATGAAATCGTGTTAATGCTGAGTAGGATGGAAATGCCCCCTACCCCATCTTTCTGTATCTGTCTTTTTCAACTGTTATAAAAAATCTGATTGTATTTCACTTCAAAAATCCATTTTCCGAAAAGTTGAGACTCTATCTTTCTCCCCACTCAAGTCTCTCCTGCTCAATTAACAGAAACAATGGAGCATGTATATAAGTTATACGTACGATTATAGGAGAAAACGCTCGGCTATGTGCTAGCGCGCGCGCGCGCACGCGCGCGCGTGTGTCTGTGTATATATACGTGTGTGTGTGTGTGTGTGCGTGCGTGCGTTGTGTGTGTGTGTGTGTGTTGTGTGTGTGTTGTGTTTGTATACGCGGGCACGCGCGCGCGCGACTAACATACAATTAGTATTCTCTGTCTGTCTGTCTGTCTCTCTGTGTTGTTCATTCAATCTCTCTCTCTCTCTCTCTCTCTCTCTCTCTCTCTCTTCTCTCTCTCTCTCTCTCTCTCTCTCTTTCTCTCACGGAGAAAGTCTTTCTTGAAGTCTTTGGCCAAACCCTACACAGGGTGCCAACATCCTCAAAACATAACGAGAAGACATGAAAGGAATTGTAGTAATAATACCCTCTGTTCCCCCTACCCATTCCCTCCACTGTTGTCTACCAATGTAATGAACCTTGTCACAGCATGGAATCATCAGCTGGGAGGGACATCAAACCACACGTGGGCCCCTTGGCTTTCTCCACCCACCCCTACCCCCCTTCGCCCATCTTCTACAGCATTCTTTCTTCCTTTCTTTCAGCCGTCGAAAGTCCGTTGTTGGACGTGGGCCTTCCCCAGCTGCTTCCTTTCACTTTGTTCCAGCGTTTTTCCTCTTCAGTTCTTGTCAAATCCATCTGGGTCGTCTCTCCATCTAATTTTCTGTCTTCTTCTATTGCGAATACCGTCTCTTGGTATCCAGAACGTGGTTTTTGTTGTCCAACGATTGTCCGTTCTCTGGGTGAGATGTCCTGCTCGATTCTGTTTCAGTTTGTTGATGCTTTCCAGGATCTCTCGCACGTTTGCTCTTTCTCCGATCCACTGAGCCGTTCTGCGATCGTTCCTGGTGATACCAAGCATGCTTATTTCATGTGCTCGCTGTATGGTTCTTAGTTTCAAAGCGATTTTTCCGTTAGATTCCACGTTTCTGCATCGTAGGAGATTGTGGGCAGAATGCATTGGTCCTTGACTTTTCGTTTCAGGACAATCGGAATTTCCTTATTCTTGAAAACCGAATTTGCTGTTCCAAACACTACGGCATTAAGTGGACACAAAAAGGAGACATCAAGACCCTGAAACACATCTGGAATACCGTACATAGGCTGATCCGACCACTTGCCAGTAGCTTAATTACTGAAGAATAAATACGTAAGCAGGTACCCTAGGTGACAAATACGGTTCAAACACATTATTTTCCACAAAAAGTCTTTGATGGTAGTAAGAGAGTTAACAACATTTCCCCCAATTCTAGAAAGAACAATTTCGATCATGGAATGACGAAAGAATAACCACGTCCTGTGGCCGAACACTTCAGGGTGACCCAGCCTTGCTGCATGTCTGCATTTTGAGCAGGAAGGATGGGATGGTCGTCTGTATTTTGTGTGTTGGGGGGGGGGGGGGGAGAGGGCGGGTGAAGGAGAGACAGACAGACAAGAGAGAAAGACAGAGAGAGAGACAGACAGTGAAAGAAAGAGAGAAAGAAAGGAGAGAGAGAAAGAGTAGAGAGAAAAAAGAAAGACAAAGAGAGAGAGGGAGAGAAAGACAAAGAGAGAGAGAAGAGATAT
>JAPXFY010000015.1:25733542-25741042 GCA_030674185.1 Monoplex corrugatus
TTTTCACAATGCTATTATGATGAGAATGAGTATGACAGTGATGATGTAATGCGGTTCAATGTTAGAGGAAGATTGCAAGACAGGGCTGAACTCTTTGCTTACTTTCATAACATAATCCTAGCGTCAACCAGGCCCAAGACAGACAGACACCTGTGGTATTGGTAGGAAGATTTGAGCAACGCCCTCAACTGTCAAAATGTTCTGATGTCATTATCATCATGATGTGCCCTGCAGCATGGCGTTGGCGATCACGGCCCTCCACACGAATCTATCCCTTGTCGCTGCAAGTACATCTCCCACCTTTCTGTGCTCAGCCACCCTGCAAGTCCGTCCAATACTTTCTCCCTGGGTCTACCTGGTGTTCTCTTTCCCACCAGCTTTCCTGTTGTGACCAGGTGTTCTAATTCCCCTTTCCTCATGAAATGGCCTATAAACGTTGCTTGTCTTTTTCTAATCTTCTTTATCAATGATCTTTTAGTCTGCCTCCATCAAGACTGTCTCGTTTGTTTTTCTTTGCTGTCCACAGAATTCTCAACATTCTTCTTAGAAACCACATTTCGGCTGCCTCAATCTTGTTCTGGCTTTGCGTGTTGACTGTCCACGCCACACAACTGTATAACAGTATCGGTTCTACATAACATTCAAGAACTCTCTTCCTGATTGGTAAGAACGCTTTTACAGTAAACATAAACAGCCAGTGTCAGCTTACCATAAACATAAAGAGTAGTCAGCGTCAGCTTACCATAAACACAGAGTAATCAGTGTCAGTTTACCAAAAACACTAGTAATCAGTGTCAGCTTACCATAAACACTAGTAATCAGTGTCAGCTTACCATAAACACAGAGTAATCAGTGTCAGCTTACCATAAACACTAGTAATCAGTGTCAGCTTACCATAAACACTAGTAATCAGTGTCAGCTTACCATAAACACAGAGTAATCAGTGTCAGCTTACCATAAACACTAGTAATCAGTGTCAGCTTACCATAAAGAGAGTAGTCAGTGTCAGCTTACCATAAACAGCCAGTGTCAGCTTACCATAAACATAGAGTAATCGGTGTCAGTTTACCATAAACACAGAGTAGTCAGTGTCAGGTTACCATAAACAGCCAGTGTCAGCTTACCATAAACATAGAGTAATCGGTGTCAGTTTACCATAAACACAGAGTAGTCAGTGTCAGCTTACCATAAACAGCCAGTGTCAGCTTACCATAAACATAAAGTAGTCAGTGTCAGCTTACCATAAACACAGAGTAATCAGGGTCAGCTTACCATAAACACAGAGTAGTGAGTGTGAGCTTACCATAAACATAGAGTAATCAGTGTCAGCTTACCATAAACACAGAGTAATCAGTGTCAGCTTACCATAAACATAGAGTAATCAGTGTCAGCTTACCATAAACAGCCAGTGTCAGCGTACCATAAACATAGAGTAATCAGTGTCAGCTTACCATAAACACAGAGTAATCAGTGTCAGCTTACCATAAACATAGAGTAATCAGTGTCAGCTTACCATAAAGAGCAAGTGTCAGCTTACCATAAACACAGAGTAATCAGTGTCAGCTTACAATAAACATAGAGTAATCAGTGTCAGCTTACCATAAACATAGAGTAATCAGTATCAGCTTACCATAAACACAGAGTAATCAGTGTCAGCTTACCATAAACAGAGTAATCAGTGTTAGATTCCTATAAACAGCCAGTGTCAGCTTACCATAAACATAAAAAGTAGTCAGTGTCAGCTTACCATAAACACAGAGTAATCAGTGTCAGCTTACCATAAAATAGAGTAATCAGTGTTAGATTACTATAAACAGCCAGTGTCAGCTTACCATAAACATAAAAAGTAGTCAGTGTCAGCTTACCATAAACACAGAGTAATCAGTGTCAGCTTACCATAAACAGAGTAATCAGTGTTAGATTCCTATAAACAGCCAGTGTCAGCTTACCATAAACATAAAAAGTAGTCAGTGTCAGCTTACCATAAACATAGAGTAATCAGTGTTAGATTACTATAAACAGCCAGTGTCAGCTTACCATAAACATAAAAAGTAGTCAGTGCCAGCTTACCATAAACAGAGTAATCAGTGTTAGATTACTATAAACAGCCAGTGTCAGCTTACCATAAACATAAAAAGTAGTCAGTGTCAGCTTACCATAAACAGAGTAATCAGTGTTAGATTACTATAAACAGCCAGTGTCAGCTTACCATAAACATAAAAAGAGGACAGTGTCAGCTTACCATAAACAGAGTAATCAGTGTTAGATTACTATAAACAGCCAGTGTCAGCTTACCATAAACATAAAAAGTAGTCAGTGTCAGCTTACCATAAACAGAGTAATCAGTGTTAGATTACTATAAACAGCCAGTGTCAGCTTATCATAAACATAAAAAGTAATCAGTGTCAGCTTACCATAAACAGAGTAATCAGTGTTAGATTACTATAAACAGCCAGTGTCAGCTTACCATAAACATAAAAAGTAATCAGTGTCAGCTTACCATAACAAACAGTAGATTAATAAGCAGTGTTAGCTTACCATAAAAGATCAGAACTAAACAGCCAGTGTCAGCTTACCATAAACAGAGTAATCAGTGTTAGATTACTATAAACAGCCAGTGTCAGCTTACCATAAACAGAGTAATCAGTGTTAGATTACTATAAACAGCCAGTGTCAGCTTACCATAAACAGAGTAATCAGTGTTAGATTACTATAAACAGCAGCAGTGTCAGCTTACCATAAACACAAAAAGTGGTCAGTGTCAGCTTACCATAAAGAAGAATCAGAAAAGAGTAGTGCCCTGTACGTCATTTCTGACATGACTTTATGACTCTATGATACAGTTACTCATTAATCTGTTGTTGTTGGTTGTTGTTGTTTTTTATCTAGATTGTAAAACTCTTAATAAGTATAAAAATATCTCTCTCACTCACGCCCTCAACCCCACCCATCCCATTTCCTATTCACACACGTCGCAATTCGTCGTAGCAATCGCAAAATCTAGTTTACAGGACTTTCAGTTGTTACTGAAAGAATCAACATCATTTTGCGCAGATACCATGTGTGTGTGCGCGTGCTTGTGAGTGAGCGCGCATGGGCGTGCGTGAACACTTTAACATTTATTGTTGAGAGCGGAGGCCACTGGCTGGAAATGAAAAAAAAAAAACATTGCTTAAAATGGGTCGTGGATGCAGCCTGTGTGCGTGTGTGTGTGTGTGTGTGTGTGTGTGTGTGTGTGTGTGTGTGTGTGTGTGTGTGTGTGTGTGTGTATGTGTGTGTGTGTGTGTGTGTGTGTGTGTGCGTGTGTGTGTGTGTGTGCGTGTGCGTGTGCGTGTTAGTGTGTGTGTTAGTGTGTGTGTGTGTGTGTGTGTGTATGTGTGTGTGTGAGGCCCAGAGAGACAGAGACAGAGAGAGAGACAGAGACAGAGAGAGAGACAGAGACAGAGAGACAGAGACAGAGAGAAGACATAGTGTGTTCGTTTCTGTATGAGAGAAACAGACAGACAGAGACAGAGACAGAGAGACAGAATCAGAATTAGAAATTCATTCAGTAAGGCCTTAGCCCCATTGGAAGTGGTGTGAACACATTTTAAACGTGCAATCACAAAATATAATACATAGTCGTTCTTGGATAATGCATACTTCAAACATTTTGGAATAAATGCAATATAAGATCCACGCTCAAACTTCAATAATATAATAGGAACATGTAAATAGGTTTGACAACCACACATTATAAGGATTTAACTTTATGATAAGGTAAACTCTCTTCTCTTAAAAACTTTATAGACGTACGTTGCCAGGTTGACAGAGAGAGAGAGAGAGACAGAGACAGAGAGAGACAGAGAGAGACAGAGAGAGACAGAAAGACAGAGAGAGAGAGAGAGAGACTGAGACAGAAAGAGAGAGACAGAAAGAGAGACACACACACACACATACAGAGAGAGAGAGAGAGAGACAGAGAGGAGACAGACAGACAAACAGACAGATAAAGAGTGACAGAGGGGTGGAGGGGGGGAACGGAAGGAGGGAAAGAAGGGGATGTAAAATATCTTTTATAAAACAGAGGGCCAGTTTCTTTTTCAACGAAAAGAATTACTCATATCCAGGGACCACTGGCCTTAACAAAGCTTGCCATAACATTATATGATAGCATTTTATTTCAAACTGAAAGACCGTACCCCTTTCGGAGGAGAGTTCAGCCTTTGACGGTGGCTGCTATTAGATGAAGAAGCCATCAAATAATCTTTCGCCATACCGACGTTGCTAAGGCGATAGCGCAGGCACCGAAAGGATCCCAAGTTTCATTTCCAACGTCCCCGCCTCCGGTTTGTTAGTTTCCGGGCTGATGGCTAATGAAATAGGTTCTCCCTCCCACCAGTGGGTGTGGGGGACTATTTTGTATATTCGTCTCTCAAGTGGGATGTCTTTTTGATTTGTTGGTTTCGGGTTTCGTGTTCATCATTTCTGGATTTTAGGTTCAGTTTTGATAGGTTTGGAGAGTTGAGAGTATTTTTGTGACTTACTTTTCTCTGATTGTGATTTGATCTCTCTCTCTCTCTCTTCCTCTCTCCTCCTCCTCCTCCTTCTTCTTCTTCGTTCCGCCCTTTTCCTTTCATCTCTCACATTAAATCGCAGACAGCATCAAAGAAAGATGCAATTGAAAGTTTTACTATTTTTCTCCGTTTGGGTTTCAAATGTACATGTAGACAGATCGCTCGTGGCTGAGGTAACTGACCATGAGACAGCAAAAACATCGCAGCTTTTACTTGTTACATTACAGCCAGTATTCATATGATCCGTCTTTAGATTTAAAAGGTGAGCTGGTGTGTCTATTTCCTTGCATAAAGGCCACTGGCCGCGTAGAAATAAAACATTTTTTTCCATTTGTGTCTTTACAATTACTACCACAACCTCTCTCTCTCTCTCGCTCTCTCTCTTTTCCCCCACCCCCATTCTTTTCTTTTTTGTCCCTCAATATAACATCATCTCTATTTTATCCCTCAACGTATTTTCTCTATTTTTTCCTGTCTGTCTCTTAACGAAAGTGAACTGTCTCTCTGTCCCTTAACGTATGTCTTTTTATCTGTGCTGTCGTCCCTCGATTTTTGTCCCTTAATTTAGGTCGTCTGTTTTGTTTGTGTGTGTGTGTGTGTGTGTGTGTGTGTGTGTGTGTGTGTGTGTGTGTGTGTGTGTGTGGTGTTGTGTGTGTGTGTGTGTGTGTGTGTGTGTGTGTGTGTGTGTGTGTGTGTGTGTGTGTGTGTGTGTGTGTGTTGCATATTTTTCATTTTTTCCCCTCAGCGTATGTCTTCTCTGTTTTTTTGTTCCTCAACGTATGATTTCTGTCTCTCTTTTTCTGTCCCTCAACCTGTGTCTTCTATGACTGTCTGTTCCTCAATGAATATCCTCTGTCTATTCATTCCTCTGCGTATGTCTTTTACATCTAACTTTTTGTCCATCAAGGTGGGCCTTTGTGTGTGTCTTTTGTCCATCAATATCTGCCCTCTACGTCTGTCGTATTTATCCATCAATATCTGCCCTCTACGTCTGTCGTTTTTATCCATCAATATCTGCCCTCTACATCTGTCGTATTTATCCATCAATATCTGCCCTCTACGTCTGTCGTTTTTATCCATCAATATCTGCCCTCTACATCTGTCGTATTTATCCATCAATATCTGCCCTCTACATCTGTCGTATTTATCCATCAATATCTGCCCTCTACGTCTGTCGTTTTTTTATCCATCAATATCTGCCCTCTACGTCTGTCGTATTTATCCATCAATATCTGCCCTCTACGTCTGTCGTTTTTATCCATCAATATCTGCCTCTACGTCTCTGTCGTTTTTTCCATCAATATCTGCCCTCACTCTGTCGTTTTATCCATCAATATCTGCCTCTACTGTCGTCGTATTTATCCATCAATATCTGCCCTCTACGTCTGTCGTTTTTATCCTCAATGTCTGCCCTTATCTGTCGTTTTATCATCAATTCTGCCCTCTACGTCTGTCGTTTTTATCCATCAATATCTGCCCTCTACGTCTGTCGTTTTATCCATCAATTCTGCCCTCTACGTCTGTCGTTTTATCATCAATTCTGCCCCTATCTGTTTTATCCATCAATTCTGCCCTCTACGTCTGTCGTATTTATCCATCAATATCTGCCCTCTACGTCTGTCTTTTTATCCATCAATATCTGCCCCCACTCTGTCGTTTTCTCAATGTTGCCTCTAGTCTGTCTTTTTTCCATCAATCTGCCCTCTACTCTGTCTATCATCAATTCTGCCCTCTACGTGTCTTTACCTCATTCTGCCTCACGTCTTCGTATTTATCCATCAATATCTGCCCTCTACCGTCTGTCGTATTTTATCCATCAATTCTGCCCTCTACGTCTGTCGTTTTATCCATCAATATCTGCCCTCTACTCTGTCGTATTTATCCATCAATGTCTGCCCTCTACGTCTGTCGTTTTTATCCATCAATGTCTGCCCTCTACGTCTGTCGTTTTTTATCCATCAATGTCTGCCCTCTACGTCTGTCTTTTTTCCATCAATGTCCTGCCCTCTACGTCTGTCGTTTTATCATCAATGTCTGCCCTCTACGTCTGTCTTTGATTTATGTCCATCAATGTCTGCCTCTCCCTCTGTCTGTCTTTTTATCCATCAATGTCTCCCTCTACGTCTGTCTTTTTATCCATCAATGTGCTGCCCTCATACGTCTGTCTTTTGTCCATCAATGTCTGCCCTCTACGTCTGTCGTTTTATCCATCAATGTCTGTCCCTCTAGTCTGTCTTTTTGTCCATCAATGTCTGCCTCATACGTCTGTCGTATTTATCCATCAATGTCTGCCTCTACGTCTGTCTTTTTTCCATCAATGTCTGCCCACTGTCTCTCTGTCGTATTTATCCATCAATATCTGCCCTCTACTGTCTGTCGTTTTTTTTCCATCAATGTTGCCCTTAGTCTGTCTTTTATTCCATCAATCATGTCGTGTCCACGTCTCATGTCTGTCTTTTTTCCATCAATGTGTGTCCTCTAGTCTGTCTTTTTCATCTAATTGTCCATCCTGTCAATGTGTCCCTTCTATGTCTGTCTTTTTTCCATCAATGTTGTCCTCTAATGTCTGTCTTTTTTCCATCAATGTTGCCTCTACGTCTGTCTTTTTGTCCATCAATGTGTGTCCTCTATGTCTGTCTTTTTGTCCATCAACGTGTGTCCTCAATGTCTGTCTTTTTGTCCATCAAGTGTGTCCTCTATGTCTGTCTTTTTTCCATCAATGTGTCCTCAATGCTCTTGTCTTATTGTCCTCAATCTTGTCTGCTCCTCTATGTCTGTCTTTTTGTCCATCAATGTGTGTCCTCAATGTCTGTCTTTTTGTCCATCAATGTGTGTCCTCTATGTCTGTCTTTTTGTCCATCAATGTGTGTCCTCAATGTCTGTCTTTTTGTCCATCAATGTGTGTCCTCAATGTCTGTCTTTTTGTCCATTAACGTGTGTCCTC
>JAPXFY010000015.1:25746042-25761042 GCA_030674185.1 Monoplex corrugatus
ATGCAATACAGGCATTCATATAGAAGGGGAAAAGGAAAACAAACAGACCATAATGATGATTTCATGCTCCACTAAACTGTAAGGCCTTGTCCAGGTGGGGAAGGTTGCCAAATTCTTCGGGGTGTTGAGAAAACAGAAGACATCTGAGAGGAAGACCGCTTGATAGCATTATCATCTTTTGTCTGAATCTTGGAGGCTGCATACAGGACTACCACTGTTTCTGTTCGATAGTTGGGGCAGTGTTTGCCAGTAGGAAAGTTGGCAGTTGTGGTTTGAGTCCCTGGAAAGTCGAGCAGGATGCTGGTTTCCCTGTTGGTCACAGCATTGGTGGCTGACCCATCGATGTACAAATCTATCCACGCCTTCAATAGGTAACGCTGTTCTATAGCATGGCAAACATGAGAGCCTGGCACGCTGTGCATTTTGTGCTTTCGCCCAGATGGCATGGGGGGCAGATTGCAACGTCTAGCTGTTCAACCTGTAATGATAATAAATCATTCTTTATAGCGCTTTTCCACAGACTCGCTTGCGTTTTATTCACTTTACAAGACACAAAATGTAATATATACAATAAAAAAACTGAAATAACATAACACACACACACACACACACACAACACACACACACACAACACACACACACACACACACACACACACACACACACACACACACACACACACACACACCACACACAAGAGAAAAGAAGAAAAGACATGTTGTACGTCCAACCCGTCAATTTTCTGTACATCCAATCTGTCCCAGCCCCTCTGGCGATGTTTTCTCATGCAGCTGCAAGTATGTGTCTGTAGTGTTTTTCATCATCCTTCTCGTAAATGAATGCCATGATCTCACAGAAGCAATAAGCTTCTCGTCATCCGAGTTTTTCTTGCAAGAAAGATAATTCGGTGTAAAATCAAGAGAAGAGTTCGGTCCTTTAACCCGGAAGGACGGACAGAGAAAACCCTGCAAAGCATGACCGGAGAATTTCCGTCTGTGTACGGGCTGGCCCGGCCAGGCTTACTGTAAACATCTTTCCGTCGGAAGTAAGAACAAACAGCGGTTTGCTGTACACGATCTTTTTGACAAGAACCGTCCGTGGCCGTCCGGGCTTACTATGAACGCACCCATACTCCACTAAAATGTCAGAATAAACGCAGTGAGTCCAAAAAAGTTTGGAGAGTGGTACTATACAACAACGATATATAACGAAGTCACATGACGGTCAGATATTAGGACACTGGATTTCCAACTGGATCATGGAAGGTATGAGTTCGGACCTGCTTTGGTATCTTCTGTGGACAACGGATGTAGACTTTTTTTATTTTCCAGTTCAACAATGCAATTGCAGACCAGTTGGTGTCAGAACCCTCCTTGTGTGTATCACGCCTCACCTCACCTCGCCTCTGTCCCTCGCCGGGATCGGCGGTAAGAGCCACGCTCGACGTCACAAGTATTCTCCAGGTCACACGATTGAGACATCTGCGGGTGACCTCCTGGATCCCTAGACCACAGACTTCAGCGATGTTGTTGAAATAGGAGGTGTGCGGTCGTCCCTTTCTTCTCCTCGCCTCAACTTTCCCCTGCAGGACCGTTGATATCCAAATCCGTTTCAGCGTTTTTGATCGCATGGCCTACATATTTCATTTTTGTTTGTTTGTTTTTTCAAATATCTGTTAACAGTTGGCCCTTGACATTCAAGTTCCTTTAACACACCCATCGTTTGTTCTTCTGTCTGTCCATTTGACTCTGAGAAGTCGTCTGTAGAGCCACATTTCTGCTGCATTGATCTGATTTTCTTCCTCTTTTCTTAGTGTCCAGGCTTCGCGACCATACATTAAAACAGGCAAAATCAAAATTTTCAGGGTCCTTAGATTTTAATCTTTGGGAAGCCCTCTGTCTTTCCATACGTTGTTTAACCCTTTGTCTCCCGCACCGTATCCACCAACATCCTGCATTGTAAACCATGCTAGCAATGCAAAATCTTAACCCTCTGATTCCCACACCCTGTCCACCAGCTACCTGCAGGAAGCTGGTGGACAGGTGAAGGAATCAAAGGGTTAAGTTTTTGCAGGGATAGATGGGTGCGGGAATCAAAGAGTTAACTGGACTATTTTTTATAAGCAAACACAAAAAAATCGAATATGCATGTTACACACCCTGTAAGTCATGTTTGTGTTGGTGGTTTACGGAAATACAAAGACACCCAGGAAACATGCACATACCCGTAAACCATATCTGGCTGTTTTAATGGTGGGAGTGAAAACGGACGAACACGTATAAGACCACTCGCAGATTTGAGTGCATGTACGAGTTGAGGCTTACTAAGAGAACAACAACACAACAACAACAACAACAACAACAACAACACAACAACACTGAAAAGCCACTGAATGGGACTGACGTGGAAGTCCTTTCTTTTGAACGTCTTCATCTTCCTCTTCCCCCACCTGTCCCCTCCCTACCCCCGCCCCCCCCCCCCCCCCAAGCCCCAGGCACGTTGGGACAACATGCGTTTGAAACTGCAGTTCCTATCCATCAGAAAACTTTGATAGAACTGGGTTATCTCAGTCTCTTTAATATGTGAACGTGTACATTTCTAGAAGACACTTTCATTTTTTTTTGTTTTTGGCTTGAATATCACGCGAGTTAGTTATTTGATACGAGAATGTGATTTGCTTCCCCCTCCTCACAAGAGAGAGAGAGAGAGAGAGAAAGAGAGAGAGAGAGAGAGAGAGAGAGAGAGAAGAATTGTTTTATTCATCCAGTCCTGATGACTTTCTCTCTCTCTCTCTCTCTCTCTCTCTCTCTCTCTCTCTCTCTCTCTCTCTCTTCATATGCGTGGATGTGTCCGCACGCGCGCCCCATTTAGATGTCTCATCTGCAGAGAAGGTCGTTACCGCAAAACAAATTAACCACGTTTTTCATGCTATAGGCAACAAGCGTCTTCACAACAAAGAACGAAAGAACCCAGCAGAGGTCGACCTAACTTCTGACATGTGCGGACGTATTTTTCCATCTCTTCCCCACTCGTCTGTCAAACCCACAGCCATCGTCCTTGTCACACGTTGCTGTCCTTTAACCCTTTCACTCCCGCACCCTGTCCACCAGCATCCTGCATTGTTAACCATGCTACCAAAACAAAACCTTAACCCTTTGCCTGCCTCACCCTATCCGCCAGCTTCCTGCAGGAAGCTGGCGGATAGGGTGAGCGAGGCAGAGGGTTAAGTTTTTGAAGTTGGTCGACAGGGTGCAAGAGTGAAAGGGTTAAGCTAAACCGCAAACGGCACGAGTTGAGCACGAGGGGGCGGAGCTTACGTCAAGTGATGGACATGCGCACCTGCAAAACCGGAAAAGCTCTCGATCGTCCTGGAATTTTTCGGTCCGAAGGCAAATAATGTCACCCTTCAGCGGGCCTAGCGATTTTTTTAAACAAACGCTGATCTTACGTGTACGGCCTAGAGAGAATGGACGACACTGATCCTCGGGTTTGCGCGCACACACAAAACGTTGGTCACACAGGCAATCACTGGCAAATTTAGGTGGACGAAAGTGGCACTGTCTAAAGCATGCTGACTTCCTTTTGACCTGAATTCCATATCCAAGTTTTTGCCCTTTATGAAAACTTCAGTATCTTCAGGCGGAAGGGAAAGGGAGGAGGGGAAGAAGAAACAAGATGGTAAAGGAAATGTATTAATCATTTTTGTGTGCTTCTGTTAAGCGTTTTAGGCTGTGTGTAGAGCCAATTGATTTTTTCCCTCGATACCCTTCACAACACCACCAGATACACGACTCAAATTTCACTTAGATATGTTCATGAAAACCGAGATATAAGTTGCTGTTTCTTTGATGTTAATAGGAACCAGAAAATAATAATAATAATAATAATAATAATAATAATTAATGTTTTTTGTATAGCGCATATTCCATATAAAAACATGCTCACCAGCGCTTTACATTTCGCAAGAAAGGCAAAAGGTGATAAAAAATGTTCACAATTACATACACAATAAGATAACAACAAACATTAAAGCTATACAAGTAAGAAGACACATAAGAAACCACAGAATATTAAAATTTAAACACTGACTTATGTAATGAAGAAAGATTAACAGATTTTTCATATGAATAAAGAGGTATACTGTGTTTATATATTGCTGTGTATGTGCTTGCGTACGTGTGTGTGTGTGTACGTGTGTGTGTGCGTGCGTGTGCGTTGCTGTGCGCGTGTGTGTATGTAAGAATGTGTGTGTGTGTGTGTGTGTGTGTGTTGTGTGTGTGTGTGTGTGTGTGTGTGCGCGTATGTTTGCAAGCGTGTGTTGTGTGTGTGTTTGTGCATGCAATAGTTGTACATAAAATTATAATCAATATTTTGAATGAAGATAAAAACAGAAAAATTCTAAATCATATACAGGAAAAACATTATAACTTCAGTATTACAGCATTAACACCTTGACAATCAAAATTACTCACAAATTATAAACTATTCGCACATCATGCATCACAATTTACATACAAACAAAGATTAAAAAAAAAAAAAACCCGAGAAAAGAATTAGAAGCGTTTGTTTGTTTGTGATCTTACGCTTGACAAAGGCCAGTTGGCCGAAAATTTGCACCTGTCTTGTCTGATTGTTTTAAATACGCGTTCTGATTCTTTTTTCGTTTATTTGTTGTTGTTGTTGTTGTTGTTGTTGTTTTTTGGTTTCTGTTTTGTTTGTTTTTTGGATTTGATGTTAACGTGGTCATCAGTCACAGCAATCGAAACATTAATTTATTTATTGGTTGAACACTATACCTCCTGATAGGGTAGGAACAAGCCTGTCTATCAAGAGCCATCCTTGCAGTACTGCTTAATGTTAGTTCATAAAATATCCCCACCTAAACAACTTTGCAACACAGAAAAAAGGTCCAAATCTAGTGCGAACACCCGCGTTCAAGCACACAGGAACCAGAAAAACACGAAAATAGAATCAGAACGCCTGCCCTGTCTGGTTGTATTAGATCATCAGCATCAGCATCAGCATCAGCATCAGCATCAGCATCAGCATCAGCATCAGCATCATCATCATCATCATCACATCATCATCATTGTATTAGATACTCGTTCTGATTCTGTTTTCGTGTTTCTCCGGATTATCTTCGCACAAAACCTAGGCCTAAAGATCGGCCAGAAGAAAACAGAGGCGACGATACTGTACTTCCCAAATCTGTCACCAACCCAAATAGATGAAACAGAGCTATCTACAACAAACACTTTATCCACCTTTGTTATCTTATTTAAAGCCCAACCGACTGCGTAGAGCCATATCAGGGCTATGGCCGTTTCAAAAGATACAAAACTTCAACAGGAAAAAAGAAAAGAAAAGTAAGTACACATATCAATGCATTCGCGCACACAATCTAAGGACATGCCCGGGCGTTGACCACTCCGTCCAATTTATCGCACATGTGGATTTAAAAAACGTACCTGAATACAGATTTATGCACACCTAAAAACACCAAAACATATATAAAAACGGGCATAAATTACCTAAAATTGCTTCCGCATATCTCACATCTAGAGCCAAAAATGCACTTAATACATGTATCTAATTATCAATTCTGAGAAAAAGCACGTAAGACTTTATCGAACACATACAGGTGAATGGACCAGCAAGGCAAAAAATGATAGGAAGAAATGACAGAAAGCAAAAGAACAAGGCAGAAACAAAGAGATTGACAGAAAAGAGGACATTTCTAGCACAGAACTTCACAGGGGGTCTTTACCTACCTAGGCAGCACTGTCAGACTCAACGGAAAAGCAGGCAGTGGCATCAGCAACCGTGTCAGAAAAAGCCCGAAACACCTTCACAACGCTAAACAAAGGGGGAATCTTCCACCCTCCTCCACAAAGTACTGCGTCAGTACCAAGTTTTGTTTCTGTTGATGGACGAATAATGTGTATGCGATTTGTGTGTGTAAATAAATGGCCACGTTTTACATTAGTGTGTGTGTGTGTGTGTGTGTGTGTGTGTGTGTGTGTTCGTTCTTAATTTACGTCTTCATTAATGATATTAGACGGTGTGTGTGTGGTGTTGTGTGTGTGTGTGTGTGTGTGTTGTGTGTGTGTGTGTGTGTGTGTGTGTGTGTGTGTGATGTGTGTGTGTGTGTGTGTGTGTGTGTGTGTGTGTGTGTGTGTGTGTGCCCGCGCAATGGAGGTAGACACGTATACATCATGTATGTGTATGTATTTGTGTGTTCGTTCTTTGATTTAACGTCTTTTCACTATGAATGATATTCGAAGATGGATATGTGTACGTAAATGCGTGCGTGCGTGTGTACATGCGCGCACAGAGGCAGGATAACGGCGGTGGTCAACAAACCAAAATATTGGAGACCAACAAACAAACAAAAACAGAGAGAGACACGAGACAGAGAGAGGGGGAGGGTGACAATTCTGAAATAAGGTAGGTCAGTGAACGGAAGGTAGCCGACACAAGTGGATTTAGTCTAGTCTTTTAATATAGCAGGCTTGTTGCGGATTGCGACATTCCTGTGGTCAAATCCAGAAACACAGCTGGCACGCATGGACGGTCGATTGGCTTGTTGCCAACTCTAACCATTACGTCCGGCAATCGTATGAATGGCAGGCAACAGGCGAAACGCGTGGGCCGGTGATTTCGTCAATGTGCACACGCCAGTTTATCTCGCTTACAGTTACACACATGAATGTTAACTGTATAAGAGATTTGGGGGAAAATTAGAATGAGGAACATTCTATCAAAATTTTATCATCTTTGTGTTGAAGTCCTGATTGAGGGCAATAAGTCTTGTGGCCTTTTTGGTTTGGTGTACCTTCGCTTACTTACTTGTTCACCTATTGTCCACTATGCTATTACTTTGAAGGAGAGGGCGAGATTCATGAAATGTTGACATGTGGTTAGATCTTGATGTTCGTTTTTTAACTTCCAATGTATGAAATATCATTACATATCTATCTATCTACATAGATAATACACACACACACACACACATACACACACACACACACACACACACACACACACACACACACACACACACACACACACACACATATATAATATAATATATATATATACCGTCTAATATCACTTATAGTGAAAAGACGTTAAATAAAGAACGAACGAATATATATATACACACACACACACACACACACCACAATATATATATACACACACACATACACACACCACACACACACACACACACACACATATATATATTATATATATATGTGTGTGTGTGTGTGGTTGTGTGTGTGTGTGTGTATTCTGTTATGCTATATTGATTTCATATGTCAGCATTGTCATTTCATATGTGAAAAAAAATTGAAAGGGGGGGGGGGGGGACGGGACACCACTTCTATCTGTTCTGTAACAACCTCTATCCTTGGTGATGCTGCTATCAGAGAAGGCTGGAGGAGGCTAAAAAAATTTTTTCGTTCTTACTTTTTAGTTGTACCGACTAGAAAGACAAGGAAGAAGATGCAACACAAAAGTGCTAAATGTGTATATACCTCATGAATGTGCGAGTGTAGTAAGAAATGCACTTTTCGAGTTTCTGTTTCACCTGTATGTGTTCGATCAAGTCTTACGTACTTTCTCTCCTCTCAGGATTGATAATTGGATAGATGTATTATTAGCATTTTTGGCTCTAAGGTAATGAGATGTGCAGAAGTAATTTTAGGTAATTTAGGCCCGTTTTATGTTTTCGAATTTTAAGTTATGTTCAAATTTGATTTAAATCCCCTGTGTGATAAATTGAACAGAGTGGACAACGCCAGGGGCGTGTCCTTAGATTATGTGCGCGAATGCACTGATATGTGTACTTAATTTTATTTTCATTTTTTGTTTTTGTTTTGTCTTTTGTTTGTTTGTTTGTTTGTTTTTTTGACTGTTTGTTTCCTGAGTTTTAAAACAAAATAGCAATAACAACAGTTTTACTTAGCAACACTGAAACTTCATGTTTGTCGAATTTTTTAAGGTTCCTAATTTTCTCGGATGCATGTATGCATGTTGTTTGTTCATACTATGCAGGAGATACGTGGCTGCACAGTCTGCATTCTTCGTCCTCGGTAGGTGTGCATGCTGTGTGTTTTAAGGTAACTATAAGCCACCGGACACTGACATGATCTACAGGGTCTTCCACATCATCATCGTCATCAAGTGCCTTGCCGCATGGCGTTGGCGATCATGGCCCTCCATACGATTCTACCCCTTGTCGTTGCAAGTACATCTCCCGCCCTCTCTGTCCTCAGCCACCCTGCAAGTCCAACATTTTCTCCCTGGGTCTACCTGGTGTTTTCTTTCCCTCCAGCTTTCCTGTTGTGACTAGCTGCTCTAATTTCTCTTGCCTCATGAAATGTCCTATAAACATTGCTCGTCTTTTCCTAATCTTCTTCATTAACGATCTTCTTGTGCCTCCCTCCTTCAAGACTGGCTCGTTTGCTATCCATGGAATTGTCAACATTCTTCTTAGAAACCACATATCGGTTGCCTCAATCTTGTTCTGACTTTGCGTGTTGACGGTCTTCAACATGCACGTTTGATATTCTGTGTGGGTATACACAAGAACAGGGGTTAGGCACATAACAGAGCTGCACATATGCTGACCTAGATCTGAAAACTATCCACCAGACATGAGATAGTCAGGAAGATTTGAATCCCAGACCTTCCGATTTGAAGTCTGATGTCTTATCCACTTGACTACTGTACCTGTCAAAGAAGTTCGCATGCAAGGAACTGAACCGCAGGCCGCCTGGGTTAAAACCAGGAACATTAACTACAAGACGAAAGTCACGATTAACGATATTTCAATTCCCGTTTACATGATCACGCTTACGATCAAATTGTCTGCTCTGACCACTACACAAAGTGCTAACTTATCCTTCATTGTCATGGGTCTGACGGTGGATTTGGTCACTAAAGGTCTTTTGTTATGTTTGCTTGCTTGCTCGACTTTTTCTTTGTTTTTGTTTGCTTAATCTTTATGTTTCTTTTTCTTTTCTTTTTAATTTAAGAAAAAGGAGATTGTTTCATACAAACGGACGGGGGTGTATGTTGTGAGTGGGTGAGAGAGAGAGACAGAGAGAGAGAGAGAGAGAGAGAGAGAGAGAGAGAGAGAGAGAATGTGTGTGTATGTGTGTGTATGTGTGTGTGAGTGAGTGAGTGGGTGACTGAGAGAGAGAGAGAGTGTGTGTGTGTGTGTGTGCGCGCGTGCGTGCTTGTGTGTGTGTATGGTGTGTGTGTGTGTGTGTGTGCTTGCGTGTGTGTGTGTGTGTGGGTGTGCGTGTGTGTGTGTGTGTGTGTGTGCGTGTGCTTGCGTGTGTGTGTGTGTGTGCGTGCGTGTGTGTGCGTACGTGTGTGTGTGTGCGTCTGTCCGTGTGTCTGTCTGTGTATACATTTCGTACTGAAAAGGAAGATTGTTATAACTGCGAGACCATCTTGGTCTATTCATAATTTTATTTTATTCATTTAGTTATCTTTCTAGTTATAAAATCTCTTCTTTTTTTAAAATGCAGACAACTATCTTCTTTTGGAGCTGAAGTCTATTGTCAGTTTTCAAAATAAAATAAAAAGACAACTCATGCAGTCCATTGTGACTAAGCAGTGGTAATTTCACTCCAACGGTTTCGTTCTCAAGGGACGCAGCTGTTAATTAGCACTTCGCGGTGTACCTTACTCGATCTTTTGTGGTGTGGTGGAAAAAAAGAGATTTATCCAGTTGCAAGAGAGAAAAGGTCAAGTCCATTATCGAAAAATACGAGCTGTTGCCGAACAAAAATTCGTTTAAAGCGGTGCGTACGTATTATGCGAGACGTTTTTCTTTACCATCATGGCAACACCGTTCTTTTTGTGTGTGTGTGTGTGTGTGTCATCCCTCTACATTTCAGAAAATAGTTCTGTGTTAAGGTAAAGTCACACGATAAACACAAAGCAATGCTATCGGTAGCAGTGGTTAAAGAAATGTTCACATGCCAAAATCGGTCTTTCTCTTGTTTTAACCCTTTGACTCCCAAACCCTATCCGCCAACCACAAAAACTTAACCCTTTGACTCCCTCACCCTATCCACCAGCTTCCTGCAGAAACTGGTGGATAGGGTGCGGGAGTTAAAAGGTTAATTTTGTTTTGTTTTGCTGGCACGGATTGACGTAGTAGTGTGCTAGTGGAGAGGGTGCAGGAGTCAAAGGGTTAATGGAAAACACCGAGGTGGTATTTTTTTGTTTTTGTTTTTCTTCTTCCGTCTGAGAAGACCTTTATTACTTTGTGTTTTCAATTAAGTGGAAAAATACGTTTTACTTGATCCGTTAAGAAAAAAAAAGGGTCAAAAGTAACCGCACACGCTAAGAAAATCTATGGTAACAGGAACGAGAACTGGTTCTAGGCCATCACAATGTACGTCACACATATTTAATGAGTCATGCGAAGTTTGGGTGAGCTCTTGTTCGTGAGACCAATGTTCTGTGTTGGAGCTGTGACAGCAGATGAATGTGCTGAAAACTGGATTCCACTCCACATGGCCAATCCACTTCAGCAATACGCTGCTTTGAAATGGGACATCACACCCTGTGGGCTGTGCCTTCTTCTTTTCCTGCCGTACGGAACACGACTAAGGTTATATAATTGATAGGGACAAGGAGAAACGGTCTAACAGTTTGTTTGTTTTTTAGTCTCCATTTTGTTAAAAAAAAAACTGTGCTGAGGAATCACCAAAGCGTAAGTTAGGATGATATCTTTAAATGGAAAAGGAAAGTGTCTGTAATCAGCACTATATTTTTTTACCCTTTGACTCCCGCACCCTGTCCACCAGCATCCTGCATTGTCAACCATGCTAGCAGAACAAAGACATAACCCTTTGACTCCCTTACCCTATCCACCAGCTTTTCTGCAGAGATAAATTTTTGCAGTTGGTGGATAGGGTGCGGGAGTCAAAGGTTATAGGAAGTTGTGTTACTGTTATTGTTGTTTAAAGCCCAGCTGACTGTGTAGAGCCATATCAGGACTATAACCGCTTTAAAACATACACAACTTAAACAGGAAAAAAAAAAGAAAAAAAATTCAGTACACATATCAATCCATTCGCGCACATAATCTGAGGACATGCCCCTGGCGTTGACCACTTCGTCCGATTTATTGCACAGGGGTTTTAAAAAAACATACCTGAATACACATTTAAGCATACCTAACCTGGACACTAAACCATATATAGAAAGGCGTATAAATGACCTAAAATTGCTTCCGCATATCTCACCTTCCTAGAGCCAGAAATGCACTAAATACGCGTACCCAATTATCAATCCTAAGAAAAAGTACGTAACGCTTTATCGAACACATTCAGGTGAATGGAACAGCAAGGCGGAAAATGATAAGAAGAAATGACAGATAGTAAAAGAGGAAAAAATAAACAAAGACAGTGAGAGAAAAGGGGAAATTTCTATCACAGAATTTCCAGAAGGTGGGGATACTATTTATATTGAAAGAGCCCCCGGCATCCCAATGGAAAGTTGTGTGAACACAGCTTTTTCAGGAGCTGTCTGAACATAATTGTTGTCACTGTTCAACATCGTCATTTGTGTTCATCAACTTTTATTACGTCTGAATTTTTTTCTAGTTGAAAGTGACTGGTATTGAAGTATACCCATATATTGATAACTGCAATGTTGGGAAAAAAGTCAAATACATGTAATTGACGGAATCAGCTTTCTCTATAAGGTTTAGAACAAACAAAAATGTTAAACGTAAATGTGTCCATATTCCTATTTGAATGTACGTCTACTCGTATGCAACAGTTAGCCTCAGTGGCCAATATTCCCGCATTATCTTTTTTTCATTGACTTTGTATCATAGCCGAGATTATCAGAATAGCTTGCCCATCTGTTTTGTTTACTTCATTGTTTTGCTTTCATTCAATTCTTTTTGTACAAGATACCCCTATACAATAGTTTGACAATGAATAAAATCCTGCCCGAGTTGGCGTGGTTGTGGAATCAAAGGAAAAAATGTTAGTATGTTTTTGTTGCTTAAAAAAGAATATATCGTCTGTATGCCAGTCTAGCCAGCAACTTGAGGACATGTGGCTTTCAAGCCAAAGTCCTCGCCATAGAGGTTGGAGCAAGATGGTTGATAGGGACACCAGCCTAATATCTCATGAAGCAGCTCTCGATTTCGGGGAGAGAAAGGACCAGAGCCTTAAAAGTTAAAGACAATGGCAGAAGCAGCGAAAAAAAGCTCCAGCTGGATCTGGACCAGGAGAAACAAAAGTGAACTTCACAAGGCTTAAAATCCCCCCCTGTAAGTATGCTGGTGACCGATAGCCAAGTGGTTAAGACATCCGCCACACTGGTGACCTTGCCTTGAGAACCTGACCACCTAGGATGTGCGGGTTCGCTTCCCTAATTCGTGTGTTGTGTTGTTGTGTTGTGTTGATGTGTTTGTGTTGTTGTGTTGTGTTGTATTGTGTTGTTGTGTTGTGTGTGCTTGTGTATATGCGTGCGGGCGTCCAGTGTTATTACACATTTGTTATGCCTGAGACATCATAAGATATTTATATTCGTAAACAAATGTGTTGATGAGGTGGTATCGGTTAGCCATAGTGAATAGCGACACCTGGTAGGACTTAAATCCACATGCCAACAGGTACGTCACCCACCCACAATGACCAAGTCAGCGGTTATTAGGTGTGTAAATATTCAAACCTCCAGTCATCAATGGTTATAATTCTTTCCTCTCTCTCCGTCTCTTACGTTGTGACTTTTTCTTTTCTGCTTGTGATTTGCTCTCTCTCTCTCTCTCTCTCTCTCTCTCTCTCTCTCTCTCTCTCTCTCACTCTCTCTCTTTGTGACTTTTTCTTTTCTACTTGTGATTTGCGCTCTCTCTCTCTCTCTCTCTCTCTCTCTCTCTCTCCTCTCTCTCTCTTATTTACCTGCTACCATCCCGTTATGTAAAATTCCCTTTTTCGGTTACTCCATGGGACTGAGTGGACAAATGGCTGAAATGGGTCTCAGTGTGACCGCTCCATGAGACTAGTTAACAGGCTTGTCTGAAGACCTGTCCTTCCTTCCTTCCTTCCTGTCAAACTGCCTCACCCCACTGATCTCTTCTGAAGACAAGAGGATCCCAGTGACATTTCTGACCGTATCTGTCAACAAAGTGTGCTTGTCAGTAGTATTAGAGAAAACTGGAAGGGTTGGTAGACTCTCCCCCACCCCTTTTTCTTCTCTAGCAGACCACACCACTTTTACTGTCGCAGGCCAAAAGTGTCCCCACACCAAATCTCTCCCTGGCCTGGCGTTGTTTGTGAACGACAGATCTGTTCCTTTTATCAGAGGAAAGCAGTATACAACTGATGCAATTTTACATTAATACTTATGCAACATATGCCATTCAAGTATATATGTATATATTTATATATATAATATATATATATATATATATATATGTATATATATATATGTGTGTGTGTGTGTGTACTTATACATACATACATACATACATACATATCTATATATATATATCCACAGACATGCAGAGACAGAAACAGAAGGGGAAGAGAGACAGACAGACAGACAGACAGAGAAAGAAAGGCAGACAGACAGACAGACAGACAGACAGAGACTGATAGACAGAGACAGAAACAGAGACAGCGACCGAGGCTGAGAGAGAGACACACACACACAGACATAGAGAGAGACAGAGACAAAGACAGAGAGCCAGAAATAGAGCGAGAGGGGGGGGGGGACAGTCAGAGACAGACAGACAGAGACAGAGAGACAGTTACACAGAGAGAGGGAGAGAAATAGAGAGAGAGACAGAGACAGAGACAGAGACAGACAGACGGACGTAGAAAGACAGAGAGAAAGAGAGACAGACAGACAGACAGACAGAGTCAGACAGACCGAGGCAGAGAGAGAGAGAGACACAGAGAGACATGGAGAAAGACAGACAGCGAAACAGAGAGACAGAAAACAGAGAGAGAGAGACAGAGACAGCGACCGAGGCAGAGAGAGAGAGAGAGACAGAGACAGAGACAGAGAGACAGAGACAGACAGAGAGACAGAGTCAGACAGACCAAGGCAAAGAGAGAGACAGAGACACAGAGAGACATGGAGAAAGACAGAGACAGCGAAACAGAGAGACAGAAACAGAGAGAGAGAGAGACAGAGACAGCGACCGAGGCAGAGAGAGAGAGAGAGAGAGAGGGAGGGAGAGAGAGAGAGAGAGAGAGAGAGAGATACAGACAGAGAGAGACAGACAGACAGAGAAACAGAGACAAAGAGACACAGAGAAACACACACAGAGTAAGAAGCTGGCAAATCTGGCTAGGGAACAACAATTCTGGCACATTCCACTGACAAAGACACACTCAGCTCCACCCTACCCCTACCCCTACCCCAGCCCATCACCCCGACCCCCTACCCCAGATCAGCGGGGACGACTAGTAGCCTAATCTCCAGCCGTCAGCCAAGTGGTCAGAGGGTTTCAACACGCGACATTGTCTACAGTCACAGATCTCCTCCGTACCGTTGACGAGACGTCCATGGGGGTCAACTCGTCAGTGGTCAAGGAAAATATTGACACACTCTCTGCCACTGATTGTGTTGACTGTTTCCCTGTACGGGCCAGCTGAGCTTTCAAGGAGTGGTCAATGGTCAGTCAGGTGGCCCTGTGATGGAAGACCCCCCAGGTGTTTTTGAATGGGCAGATCTCTCTCCCCGTCTGAGGGGAACTTAACGTTTGGAGAGAGATTGATTGTAGTCAGAAGAGAACCAGAAAAACAAAACACGAAAATAGAATCAGAAAACGTATTTAATACAACCTAACAAAACAGGCGCAAATCTGCGCCCAACTGCTCTTTGTCAAGCGTAAATGTAAGATCACAAACGAATAAATACAAATACAAAAATTAGGGGGAAAAGACTTCAAACTTCCCTGCTGCTTCGTGCAGTGGGAGAAAAGAACTGTCAAAAAGTTCATGT
>JAPXFY010000015.1:25766042-25768542 GCA_030674185.1 Monoplex corrugatus
GTGTCTCAATTCGAAACGTAACACTTGGCCTGTCAAATGCCTGTCTTTACGTTTCAATCGTTCTGGTGTTATCAGCTTAGTGTTTCATGGGTCCCTCTGTAAGTCCTGGCCAGCGCATAGGGTTTGTGCGCAGGGACAAGGTGTCTGCCAAATCATCACCGACAGATTGCGCGCACATGCAACTGTCCCAGGGCTATGAATCCCTCTTAACCCTTTGGCTCCTGCATCTTATCCACCAACTGCAAAAACGGTTATTTGCTTTGCTAGCATGGTTGACGATGCAGGAAGCTGGTGGATAGGATGAGGGAGTCCAAGGCTTAAATATTTGCTTTGCAAGCATGGTTGATAATGCAGGAAGCAGGTGGATATGGCGAGTGAGTCAAAGGGTTAAGTTTTTGCTTTGCTAAAATAGCTGACAATGCAGGAAGCTAATGGATAGTGTGAAGGAGTCAAAGGGTGAAGTGTTTGTTTTCCTAGCAGGGTTGACAATGCAGGATGCTGGTGGATAGGGTGCGGGAGTCAAAGGGTTTTAAGCAACGCAGTGGCGTTGACTCTATGCTGCTCATCTCGATTTTTCACCATAGTACCCAGTTACATTCATTCGAAGTCCCTGAAAAGTCAGAATTGTCACTTTGCTATCAGTCCACCCACCAGAGTAGACCATGCACTGCTGTCGACTGAGTCCCTCTGGTGGAGTTAGAAATACCTGTTCTGTTTCAACGTACGCAGGATATTGACTACTCTAGGGACCTACAAAACCTTGTGAATATACTAGAAATAGAAAGCAAAGGTAAGGGGTTGGAACTAAACAGCAGGAAGAATGAAGTCATGGTGATCAGTAAAAAACATGAAATCCCCTCATGCAAAATAACAGCAAACGGCACAACCTTGAGACAGGTTGATAAGTTTAAATACCTGGGAACGATCATTTCATCAGACGGCAGATGCACATCAGAAATAGCTGGCAGAATCGGCCAAGCCAAAACAGCATTCAAGAAGATGACAAGCATTCTTACCAACAAATGCCTATCAATTAACATCAGAAAGAGAGTTCTTGAATGTTATATAAAACCAATACTGTTGTACGGTTGAGGCGTGGACAGTCAACAAGCAAAGCTAGAACAAGATTGAGGCAGCCGAGACGTGGTTTCTAAGAAGGATGTTGAGAGTTCCATGGACAGCAAAGAAAACAAACGAGACAGTCTTGATGGAGGCAGACACAAGTAGATCATTCATAAGGAAGATTAGGAAAAGACAGGCAACATTTATAGGCCATTTTATGAGGAAAGGGGATTTGGAGCACCTGGTCACAACGGGAAAGCTGGAGGGAAAGAGCACCGGGTAGACCCAGGGAGAAAATACTAGACGGACTTGCAGAGTGGCTGAGGGCGAAGAGGGTGGTGGAGATGCTTGAGGCAACAAGAGATAGAGACAGAAGGAAGTTTATGATCGCCAACGCCATGCGGCAGGGCACCTGATGATAATGAGGAAGAGGAGAAGGGAAGGAGGCCAAAGGAGGTGGGCCATTGTTATTGCCATTTCTGTTTAAAGCCCAGCCGCCTGCGTAGAGCCATATCAGGGCTATAACAGTTTCAAAACATACACAACACTTCAACAGGGGAAAGAAGGAAAAGAAAATTAAGTACACATATCAATTCATTCGCGCGCATAATCAAAGGAGATGCCCCTGGCACTGACCATCCCAATTTATCACACAAGGGATTTAAAGAACACCTGAATACAAATTTAAACATTATTATGGACACACATTTCCCTACAGCCAAAAGTGCACTTAATACATGCACACAACTATCAATCCTGAGTGAATGTACGTAAGACTTTATTGAACACATACAGGCGAATGGACCAGCAAGGCAGAAAATGATAGGAAGAAATGACACAAAGCAAAGGAGGAAGAAAGAAACAAAGAGAGTGACAGAGAAGAGGAAATTTCTGGCAAAAAATTTCCAAGTGGGGATATTATTTATACTGAAAGAGCCCCCGGTATCCCCGGGGGTATATTTTTGATTTGTATCAGATGTTTAGTCTGTCAGGGCCTCCATACTATTCAGTCAAAATTCGGCATAGTTCATATTTTGGGACACAGCCCATCACACCCCCCCCCACCACCCTCTCGACCGACATTTCCTCCCTACTCCCCCGCCCCCCCCCCCCCGCCCTCCCTTCCCCTCTTGAGCCAAATGTCGTTACGGGTAAGTAAGTACTTGGGTATTTATGGCTGAAAATTTCCTAAATTCTGTCGTCAGATGCAAACAATCAAGGTGACCTCAATTTGTAACTTTGTGCAGAGTTTAATGTTGGTTTATGGAGACTGCTCAAATGAAAACAGACCCTGAAGGATTATGATAAGAATAGTAATTATTATCATTATATTATTGTCATTATCATTATTATTAGTATTATAATTGTTGTTGTTACCATTGTTTTCATTATCATTATCATCATTACTGTTATTACTGTTATGTTATTTTTATTCTCA
>JAPXFY010000015.1:25781042-25793542 GCA_030674185.1 Monoplex corrugatus
GCGCGCGTATATGTGTGTACATGGTGCGTGTGTGTGTGTGTTGTGTGTGTGTGTTTGTGCGCGAGAGAGTAAGGGAGAGAGAGAGGAGAGAGAGAGAGATATTGTGAAGCGTGTGTGTGTGTGTGTTTGTTGTGTGTGTGTGTGTGTTTGTTTGTTGTGTGTGTGTGTGTGTGTGTGTTTGTGTGTGTGTGTATGTGTGTTTGTGTGTGTGTGCGTGTGTATGTGTGTGTGTATATATATATATATATATATATATGTTATATATGTGTGTGTATGTGTGTGTGCGTGCGCGCGCGCGCGCGTGTGTGTGTTTTGCATGTGTATTTGTCTGTCTGTCTGTCTATCTGTCCGTACGTCTCAGTGTCTGTTTCCAAAATATTACGGCAAAATTTTCTCAGCTATTATTACGGGAAGGAGGGGAAAGGAATGAGCACCTCCCTCCAGTCGATGCTTACCATAACACTGTTTATACCACGAAACCCACTGAAAACTAAGATGTCGGGAGAGCCCGGAGGATGACTGATTCGTCTGTCAAAAAGAACATCTCCTTTATCCCCGTGTCGATGGCATTCCTCCTGTTTCTGTGATGCAAAAAGGCGTGCGGGCACCGTGAGGTTCAATAGTCCTCATGCACGTAGATGAGGTACTGTTTTCATCAGGTCACCTCTCTCTCTCTCTCTAAATTTGTTTATTTCTACAATGCATTATATAATTATACACATTGCTACTGATTATTTTAATGCGTATGTGATTGTGCGATTTCATTCTTGTGTGCATCTCTCTTCTTAAGGACTGTGGCCTTATGAATAAGCCATCTGAAGCTTGTGCACTCACTCACTCATCCACTCACTCACTTACACGCACACACACACGGGCATATGCGTGCACGCTCTCTCTCTCTCTCTCTTTCTGTCTCTCTCGACATGAATATGTAAATCGTGAGTGTGTGCGTAAGAGAGAGAGAGAGAGAGAGAGAGACAGACAGACAGACAGAGACAGAGAGACAGAGAGACAGAGAGAGAGAGAGTGACAGAGAGAGTGATAGAGAGAGTGACAGAGACAGAAACATGGAGAGACAGTCGGACAGACAGAGAGAGACAGAGAGAGACAGAGAGAGACAGAGACAGAGAGAGTGACAGAGAGAGTGACACGGAGAGACAGAGACAGAGACAGAGAGAGAGAGAGAGAGAGAGAGAGAGAGAGAGAGAGAGAGAGAGAGAGAGAGAGAGAGAGAGAGAGAGAGGGGAGAGAGAACATGAACTCACAAACGAAAATGACTTGAAGAGTTGACCGTATTACGAGGCTGACTGTTGTTGGTGAAGCCATGTGGACCGTAGCACCTGCCGCTAGTTTCCTTAAAAAAATGTTTTAAAAAGATGCTCACGTCATTACTACGTGTGTGTGTGTGTGTGTGTGTGTGTGTGTGTGTGTGTGTGTGTGTGTGTGTGTGTGTGTGTGTGTGTGTGTGTGTGTGTGTGTGCGTGCGCGCGTATGTGTGTGTGTGGGTGGGTCGGTGGGTGCTTCCCATGATGTTGTTTTTCTGCGTGCCTTGGAGGCCAGAGGGCCTACCGGGTGAAAAATAAAGTCCCCACCATACCCGTTGTTCATTGTACGGGTCTGACCAACTTTCTGTACCGCCTTACAGGGGGTACACCACGAACTGAACTGAAAAGGCAAGCTTCTGTCACTAGCGCTGCAGCTGCCTGCTGAGGTTCATCTTTACCGTTCACTTCTCTACATACACACACACACACACACACACACACACACACACACACACAACACACACACACACACATCCGTCTAAAAGCACATATGTGAATAGACGTTAAAAGAAATAACGAACGAACACACACACACACACACACACACATACACACAGACACACACAGAACACACACACACACACACACACACACACACACACACACACACACTTCCCTTTGATTGTTTAATTAACCCTTTGACTCCAGCATCCTATTCCCCAACTGCAAGAATTTGACCCAGATACGATGTTGAC
Source organism: Monoplex corrugatus (assembly GCA_030674185.1). Classification (NCBI taxonomy): domain Eukaryota; kingdom Metazoa; phylum Mollusca; class Gastropoda; order Littorinimorpha; family Ranellidae; genus Monoplex; species Monoplex corrugatus. The sequence goes on from JAPXFY010000015.1 coordinate 25,783,063, forward strand.
ACAGCCAGTTGCTGGTAACGTTAGACCCCCTATTTCAACCCTTTATCTCCCTCGTCCTATTCACCAACCGCAAAAACTTAACCTTTTGACTCCCTCGCCGTTTCATCCAGCTTCTTGCAGGAAGCTAGCGGAAAGGGTGAGAGAATCAAAGGTTCTTCTTTGTTTGTTTGTTTGTTTGTTTGTTTGTTTGTTTGTTTGTTTGTTTGTTTGTTTGTTTGTTTGTTTGTTTTTTCAGGATCATTGCACTCAGGAAGGTTACCTATGTGCTCACCTTTTTTTTTTCTTTTTTTTTTTTTGGCCCCATTTTCTACGCCACTCTAATGGCCACAGAAGCTGAAACAGTTTTTATTATGCGATGATAATGATGTCGATGTGGATGATAATCATGATGCTATGGAGTTCCATCTAGGATTGAGACTGCGTAACAGGGCTGTACTCTGCGCTTACTATCATAATATATCCTGGCGTCAACCAGGCCCGAGAGATACTGACACCAGCGATGTTGGTCAGAATACTTGAGCATACATATCCGCGAAGTGGATGAGATTCGACTGTGTGGTTCCAGTCTTCCCAACGAGCCCATAGCACGCCCAATTCTGGGTAGGAACCGGTTAGAGCCGAAAAATCCCACAATGATTTTTGAAGAGAACTGATGGGGATTCGAACCCACAACCTTCCAGTCTGTAGTCCGTTGTGTTAACCACTACACCACGGCGACTGGTGCGGAATCAAACGGTTTAGTTTCTGTTTTGCTAGGATGGTTGACAATGCAGGATACTGGTGGACAGGGTGCGGGAATCAATGAGTTAATTTTTATATTTTTCTTTTCCCTAAAAAACGTGTTACTTCGTGTTACCGGGGACAGTGTGTGTGTGTGTGTGTGTGTGTGTGTGTGTGTGTGTGTGTGTGTGTGTGTGTGTGTGTGTGTGTGTGTGTGTGTGCGTGCGTGTGTGCGTGCGTGTGTGTGTGTTTTTATATATATGTGTGCGTGTGCGCTTATGCGTTGTGTTGTGTTGTGTTGTGTTGTGTTGTGTTGTGTTGTGTTGTGTTGTAGTGTGGTGTGGTGTGGTGTGGTGTGGTGTGGTATGGTGGTAGTGTGTTGTTTTGTGTTGTGTTGTGTTGTGTTGTGTTGTGTTGTGTTGTGTTGTGTTGTGTTGGTGGTGATGGTGTGTGTGTGTTCGTTCGTTCCTTGATTTAACGTCTTTTCACTATAAGTGATATTAGACGGAGTGTGTGTGTGTGTGTGTGTGTGTGTTTATGTGTTGTATTGTGTTGCGCTGTGTTGGTGATGGTGTGTGTGTGTGTTTGTGTGTGTGTGTGTGTGTGTGTGTTGTGTGTGTGTATGTGTGTGTGTATGTGTGTGTGTATGTGTGATGCGTGTGTGTGTGTATCTCTCCTCTCTCTCTCTGTGGACAAAAATATGTCAGCAGGATTTTCTCAGCTGTTTCTAAGTAGATCCATACTAAAGTTGAGTCAAAGGTGCAGACTGTTTAGGAGTCACGAGTGCACAAGTTTGGAAAAAGATGTATCAAAGTCACACGGGCAAAAAAAAAATTAGCCTTAAAAACAGAGTTTTGTTTGCTTGTTTGTTTGCTTGCTTGTTTGCTTGTTTGTCTGTATGTTTGTTTGTTTGGGGCAAAAACAAAAATTTCCTCAAAATGTTTTTCTTTTCATTGTTTGCTGGTCATTTGTTTGTTTGTTTGTTCCTTTCTTTCTTTCTTTCTTTGAGGAAAACGTAACCTCACCAAGTACACAATCTGGGTTTTCTGAAACAATCTTTTTTTGTTCAAAAAGAAAGGCTGTTAAAATGGCCAGACCATCCGGTTTTATACACGTGGCGGGTTTTATCTGGAAATTTTAGCAACGCACTCCGTAAAATCCGTAAAATGGATGAGACTCAACCATGTTGGTCCCAGTCCCCTCAACGAGCTCTCAGTACGCATGCTCACTGTTGTGGGTAAGAACCGATCAGGGGCGATAAATCCCACAAATGTTCTATTTTAACCTTTGACTCCCGCAGCTTGTCCATCAGCATCCAGCATTGCTTACCATGCTAACAAAGCAAAAAACTTAACCCTTTGACTCCCTCACCCTATCCACCAGCTTCCTGGTTGATAACATGGTTGAATATGCCCTGGTGCCCACGAACCAGACCCCCCAGCTATGGGTAAATAGCTCCACTGCCTTGTGGACATCTCGGGAGAGAATAAGGCTAAGGGAGGTAACCCTGAAAGAAAAAGATCACCTTAATGCCTTGTAGGTTGTCGTGGGAACGACAAAGGCTAGCGGAGAGACCCCCCCCCCCCAAAAAAAAAAAAAAAGAAAAAAAAAAAAAAAAAAAACAACAACAACAACAAAACAACAACAACAAAAAACCGATGGAAGGCAACGGGAAACCACCATCGTATTCTCCCTAGAAAAATTTTGGACAGTGAAAATAAAAATGAAGATGACGACGTAAATAGGTGCCCCGATGGAGCACCTTCGTCCAGTAGGGACCGTCATGCGGCGCCGGTGACACCAGACCGTCAGCAAGCTACTGTGACCAAACTCAAACTCAAAAATACTAAAATAGCAACATGGAACATAAGAACTTTGTTCCAAAAAGGCAAATTAGACAATGTCAAATTGAAGATGGAAAGGCTTAACATTAGTATTTTAGGACTAGGGGAAGTGAGATGGAGGGGGGCGGGCATGATAACATCAGGAGAGTATACAGTGATATACTCTGATGGAACTCACATGAAAGAGGAGTAGGCATTGTAATGGACAGGAACAAATCAAAAGCAGTTAAGGGATATTGGGCTGTGTCCGACAGAGTTTTGCTTGTCAAATTAGGAGGCAGACCATTTGATATCAACATCATTCAGGTGTATGCACTAACATCCACAAGTACTCAGGAAGACATCGACAACTTCTACGAAGTATTAGAGATGGCCAAGGCCCAATGTAAATCGCAAGAAGTTACCATAATAATGGAAGATTTTAATGCTAAAGTGGGAAAGGATAGGGTAAAGGAAATAGTTGAACCTCATGGCCTTGGTACACAAAATGAAAGGGGAGGGAAACTTGTCGAATGGGCACAGATGAATGAGTTCATAGTAGGAAACGCCTGGTTTGAGCAGCCTAATAGAAGAAAATGGGCTTGGATGAGTCCAGAAGATAATACCAAAAATCAGATTGACTACATCCTGATTAATAAAAGATTTAGAAATTCTTTACTGTCAGCAAAAACACTACCAGGTGCAGACTGCAACAGTGACCACAATCCTGTAGTGGGAAGATTTAGGCTGAAATTACGGAAAAGGAAACAGACCAAAAGCAACATCAAACTAAATCTTGGATTCTTAAAGACAGATGAAGTGATACGTCAAAAATTTAATGTACATGTTCAAAACAAATTCAGTGCTCTGGAAGACGTTGGTGACAGTGAAGAACACAGGACAAAGTTGAGAAATTCGATAAATGAAGCTTGTGAAGAAATCCCTGTAGTAGATAGAAAAGCTAAAAAGAACTAGATGACAAAAGAAATTTTAGGCTTGAATGAGGAACAGAGGAAGGCAAAGAGAAACGAGGAGATATACAGGAAGATAAACAAAGAAGTCAGGAATAGGTTCAATGAAGCTAAGGAAGCTTGGCTGAAAACAAAATGCAAGGAAATAGAAGACCGACACAAACGGATCCTCAGGGTATGTACAGACGAACTGAAGAAATTGTCCACAGGAAAAATATATGCACATCAACTGGTTGCTTTAAATCGAAAGATGGTACGATTCTCATGGAAAAAAGACAAAATATTAGACAGATGGGGAGAGTACATTACAGACCTTTTTGAAGATGACAGAAATGTAGAACACATTATAATCAGAAAGAACTTCGAAGGACCACTCATTATGAAAGATGAAGTTAGAGCAGCATTGAAAAAGATGAAACCAGGAAAAGCCCCAGGACCAGACAACATTACTACAGAGATGATTGAAGCCCTGGAGGAATTCGGTATAGAAAAAATAACAGTCCTCCTAAATGAAATTTACGACACTGGAAAAATCCCCAAAGATATGTCAAAATCAATTTTCATTGCACTTCCAAAGAAGACAGGGGCTATAGAATGCAAACTCCATCGCACAATCAGTTTGATGAGTCATATAACAAAAATCCTATTAAGAATAATCATGATGAGGACAAGGAATAGAATCAAAAGAGAAATAGCAGATGAACAGTGTGGATTTGTGGAAAGGAAAGGAACTATTAATGCCATATACATCCTAAGAACAATCATAGAGAGATCAATCGAGATGAACAAGGATTGGATTTATATTTATGCTTTGTTGGCTATACCAAGGCGTTCGATCGGGTAAGACATCAAGAATTGATCAACTAACTAGAAAGACTCAATATTGATGGAAAAGATCTACGAATAATCAGAAATACGTGTTGGGAACAAACAACTGCAATGAGAATAAAAAACGATATAAGCTCTTTCCAAAACATCAAAAGAGGAGTCAGACAGGGTTGTGTTTTGTCACCAGATCTGTTTTCACTTTACTGCGAAAACATCATGAGTAACCGAGAGGAGGACCCTGGATTAAAGGTTGGAGGGAAAATGATAAACAACATTCGATACGCAGATGACACCGTACTAATTGCAGAAAGTGAAAGGGACCTACAAAACCTTGTGAATATACTTGAAATAGAAAGCAAAGGTAAGAGGTTAGAACTAAACAACATGAAGACTGAAGTCATGGTGATCAGTAAAAAACATGAAATCCCCTCATGCAAAATAACAGCAAACGGCACAACCTTGAGACAGGTTGATAAGTTTAAATACCTGGGAACGACCATTTCACCAGACGGCAGATGCATATCAGAAATAGCCAGCAGAATCGGCCAAGCCAAAACAACATTCAAGCAGATGAAAAGCATTCTTACCAACAGATGCCTATTAGTGAACATCAGGAACAGAGTTCTTGAATGTTATATAGAATCAATACTGTTGTACGGTTGCGAGGCGTGGACAGTCAACAAGCAAAGCCAGAACAAGATTGAGGCAGCTGAGATGTGGTTTCTAAGAAGGATGTTGAGGTTCCATGGACAGAAAAGAAAAAAAAAACGAGATAGTCTTGATGGAGGCAGACACAAAATGATCATTCATAATAATAATAATAATTATAATAATAATAATTACAATATTTATATAGCGCAAAATCTTGATAAAATCAAATCTAAGCGCTGAAGCAGACACACACGCAAGCACGCACGCACGCACGCACGCACACACACGCACGCACACAAAAACACACACATACACACACACACACACGCATGGCTATAAATGGGGAGAAAGAATAAAAGCAATAAAAGCAAGAATAAAAGCAATGGAAAATTATAGAGAGCATAGCATATACAATTATATATTATAACCATGTGATTCCCTCCGAGCGGAGACAGGCTGCAGAGGGGGGTTAGGATTTTATGCGGAGGAGAAAAGGTGAGTTTTGAGAGCGGACTTGAAGGAGACAAAAGTAGGTTGCTGACGGACTGAGAGAGGAAGTTTGTTCCAGGAGAGTGGACCAGAAACAGAGAAGGCTCGTGGACCATAGGTATTGAGCTTAGTGCGTGGAAAGCGAAAAGTCAGAGGATCGGAGGCAGAGCGGAGGGTACGTGAGGGAACATAGATCTCAAGTAGGCTTGACAGGTAATCGGGGGCTGCGTTATTGAGGCTTTTGTAGCACATGGTGTCTAGTTTGTACTGTATGCGCTTTGATACAGGGAGCCAGTGAAGTTGTGCCAGGAGAGGAGATATGTGGTCAGCTTTTTTCTTTTTGAGTACAAGGCGTACAGCATTGTTTTGAATGCGCTGTAGGATGTGAATGGTGGAGGCAGGAAGACCAGACAGGAGTGAATTGCAATAGTCAATGCGAGACATTATGAAGGAGAGAACGAGTTTTGCAGTTGTTTCGACAGAGAGATACTTCCTGATCAGCCTTATACGATGGAGATGATAGTAGCAGGATCTGGCAGTTTGAGAAACAAAGTTGTTCATGGAGAGGGTAGAGTCAATGCAGACACCAAGGTTTTTAGCTGAATCAGAAATTGGGACTGATGTGTTACATAATGGGAGAGAAAGAGGAGGCAGCTGAGAAAGTTTCTGACGGGTGCCAATGAGGATAGCTTCTGTTTTGTCGTCATTAAGCTGAAGTCTATTGTGTGTCATCCAGTTCTTAATGTCCGAGTAACACTCAGTGGTGCGAGTCAACAGGCGCTGTATATTATCAGGTGAGTCACTGTCTTGAAGTTGGGTGTCATCAGCATAGAAGTGGTGTTTTATAGAATGGGAGTTGATGATGGTGGACAGGGGGGAGGTGTAAAGAGTGAAAAGAACAGGGCCAAGTACAGATCCTTGTGGAACACCACAGGTCAGGTATGCAGGTTGAGAGTAAGTGCCATTGATGAGAACGGTTTGTTTTCTGTTGGATAGGTATGAAGTGAACCAAGACAGAGCAATGTCAGAGATGCCAAAAGTATGATGAAGTCTAGAAAGGAGAATACCATGATCAATGGTATCAAAAGCTGCAGACAGATCAAGGAGTGTGAGGAGAGAGACTTTGCCAGTATCAGTTGCAAGGAGGAGATTGTTGAGAATGTGTAGTAGGGCAGTTTCAGTGCTATGGCACTGGCGGTAGGCTGACTGGAAAGGATTGAGGAGATTGTTGGCAGACAGGTGAGAGTTCAGCTGGTTGAGGACGACTTTTTCAAGGAGTTTTGACAAGAAAGAGAGATTAGAGATAGGCCGGTAATTTTTCAGTTCATTTGGATCTAAATTGTGTTTCTTGAGGAGAGGGTGAACAATAGCAGACTTGAAAGAATCAGGGACAGTTCCAGTTTGAAGAGAAGTGTTGATGATGTCAGTGATGAATGGGAGGAGAGTAGGGAGACAGTCGGCGTAGAGAGAACCTGGAAGAGGATCTAGTTCGCAGGTTTTGAACGACATGGATCTGATTGTGTTGAGAATTTCTTCTTGTGAGACTGGGGTAAAAGTAGTAAGAGGTGTGCCAGAGAAGGAAGGGTCAGGTGGGCATGGTTGACAGGGTGTCCTGTCAAGCCTGTCACGAAGAGTTTGTATTTTGGTGGTGAAATAGTTGGAGAATACAGATGGGAGTTCTTCATTTGTATGTTTTGTTGGGAGAGGTAAATCTTTTCGTGTGCCAAGGAGATGATTCATGGTTGTAAAGAGTTCTTTTGAAGAAGAGGCATTCAGGATTTTGGTTTGGAAATAGCTTGTTTTTGCTGATGCAATGAGGGTGGATACTTTTGTTTTAGAGGCTTGGAAAAGTTGCCTGTGTACAGTGAGTTTGGATTTGCGCCAGCGGCGCTCTGCTCTGCGGCGGGCACGTTTTGCACAGGCGATCTCATGAGTGAGCCAGGGGGTAGGGGGGCGGTCAGGTAAAAGACGGGTTGTGGCTGGAGCATGAGTGTCCAGAAGATGGTGGAGAGTAGTATAGAATTCATCGGCAAGGTTATGTGACTTTTCAGAAAGGAGACGGGAGGCATCAGATGAAAATGTGGAGAGGTCGATAGATTTGAGATTGCGTCGAGTCACTGTGCGCATGGTACGGGAAGGAGGAGAAATGTCGAGAGAACAGAGAATTGCAGAGTGGTCAGATGGAAGGGCTGAAGTTAGACGGGTAGAAAGAACTAAGCAGTTGTCAGTAGCGGAATTTTGGTGATCACGAGAAATGATCCAGTCAAGAATGTGACCTTTTTGATGGGTTGGTTCAGAAATGTGTTGAGTCATATTGTGATTGGACAGAGAGTTGATGATATGTCTTGTGTCATAACGGTGAGTGTTGTCATAGTGGACATTGATGTCACCTAGAATGATGAGATTTCCAGGTAAGAGACAGTAGTAATCAAGAAGTTGATCAAAGTCAAAGAGAAACATGGATGTGGTGAGCTTGTTGGCAGAGCTAGGTGGAGGTCGATAGACACAGGAGAAGGTGATGGGGTGAGGGGTGGATTGGAAGGATACTTCAACGTGCTCGAAAGAAGGATGGGAGAAAGGCAGAGACTGCGAGAAAGACAGGCGGGAATGGAGTGAGTCGTTGTAGAGGATGGCGATACCACCACCTCGGGATGAGCGATGGAAAGAAGCAAGCCTGTAACCACTCGGAGTGAGACTCACATGTATAGGTTCATGACCAAGGGGGTTAAGCCATGTTTCGGTGATAAAAGCAATGTCAACATGCTCATCTGCGATAAAGTCATTCATAAGGAAGATTAGGAAAAGACAGGCAACATTTATAGGCCATTTGATGAGGAAAGGGGAACTGGAACACCTGGTCACAACGGGAAAGCTGGAGGGAAAGAGAGCACCGGGTAGACCCAGGGAGATGCTAGACGGACTTGCAGAGTCGCTAGGGACAAGGAGGGTGGAAGAGATGCTTGAGGCAACAAGTGATGGATATAGATGGAAGTCCATAATCGCCAACGCCATGCGGCAAGGCACCTGATGATGATGATGATGAACATGGTTGACAATACTGGACGCTGACGGGCAGGGTGCAGGAGTCAGAGCAGGGTGCAGGAGTCAGAGCAGGGTGCAGGAGTCAGAGGATTAATACAACCAGACAAGACAGGCACAAATCTTCGGTGCAAATTTAAGTCTTTTCCTCCCACTGAACGATGCAGCATGGAAGTTTTAGTTTTTTCCTCCCACTGAACGATGCAGCATGGAAGTTTTAGTTTTTTCCTCCCACTGAACGATGCAGCATGGAAGTTTTAGTTTTTTCCTCCCACTGAACGAAGCAGCAGGGAAGTTTTAGTTTTTTCCTCCCACTGAACGATGCAGCATGGAAGTTTTAGTTTTTTCCTCCCACTGAACGAAGCAGCAGGGAAGTTTTAGTTTTTTCCTCCCACTGAACGATGCAGCAGGGAAGTTTTAGTTTTTTCCTCCCACTGAACGAAGCAGCAGGGAAGTTTTAGTCTTTTCCTCCCACTGAACGAAGCAGCAGGGAAGTTTTAGTCTTTTTCTCCCACTGAACGATGCAGCAGGGAAGTTTTAGTCTTTTTCTCCCACTGAACGATGCAGCAGGGAAGTTTTAGTCTTTTCCTCCCACTGAACGATGCAGCAGGGAAGTTTTAGTCTTTTTCTCCCACTGAACGAAGCAGCAGGGAAGTTTTAGTCTTTTTCTCCCACTGAACGAAGCAGCAGGGAAGTTTTAGTCTTTTTCTCCCACTGAACGATGCAGCAGGGAAGTTTTAGTCTTTTTCTCCCACTGAACGATGCAGCAGGGAAGTTTTAGTCTTTTCCTCCCACTGAACGATGCAGCAGGGAAGTTTTAGTCTTTTTCTCCCACTGAACGATGCAGCAGGGAAGTTTTAGTCTTTTTCTCCCACTGAACGATGCAGCAGGGAAGTTTTAGTCTTTTTCTCCTAATTTTTGTATTCGTTGTTTGATCGTTTGTGGTCTTACGTTTATGCTTGACAAAGGCCCATTGGCCGAAAATTTGCGCTTTTCTTGTCTGGCTGTGTTAAATACGCGTTCTGAATATTTTTTCGAGGTTTTTTTTTTCTTCCCGGTTCTTGTTTGCTTGAAGGCGGGCGGTCACACTTGTTTCGGATTTCTCAGATAGCTGATCCGATACTATGAAGATCTCTGACATCTCACTCCCCAGCAATGTGACGATTATCGGGTGAGTTCAGATGTACAAGATCTAGGCAATGTAGGCATGTATCATTTCTCCATCACGTTGACACAGAACACAGTTGACATATAGACTAAAATAGATTTCTAATATCCGACATACAGATACATAGAAATATAAAATCCGACATAGAGAAATAAAGAATACACAGAGAAAAACATCTGACACATGTATAAAAACATAACAGCTGGCAAATAGATATACAGAAACATATCACGTGACATATAGATATACAGAAACATATCACGTGACATACAGATATACACACATCACGTGACATACAGATATACAGAAACATATCACGTGACATACAGATATACACACATCACGTGACATACAGATATACAGACACATATCACGTGACATACAGATATACAGACACATATCACGTGACATATAGATATACAGAAACATATCACGTGACATACAGATATACAGACACACATCACGTGACATACAGATATACAGACACATATCACGTGACATACAGATATACAGACACATATCACGTGACATACAGATATACAGACACATATCACGTGACATACAGATATACATACACACATCACGTGACATACAGATATACAGAAACATATCACGTGACATACAGATATACAGACACACATCACGTGACATACAGATATACAGACACACATCACGTGACATACAGATATACAGACACACATCACGTGACATACAGATATACAGACACACATCACGTGACATACAGATATACAGACATACATCACGTGACATACAGATATACAGAAACATAT
>JAPXFY010000015.1:25798542-25801042 GCA_030674185.1 Monoplex corrugatus
GGATGCCGGGGGCTCTTTCAGTATAAATAGAATCCCCACCTTCTGGAAATTCTGTGCTAGAAATTTCCTCCTCCTGCATTTGGTATGTGTACTTAATTTTCCTTTCCTTTCCCTTTTCCTGTTGAAGTATTGTGTATGTTTTGAAATAGTTATAACCGTGATGTGGCTCTGTGCGGTCTGTTGGGCTTTAGACAGAAATAACAACAACAGTGCTGAAGTATTGTGTATGTTTTGAAACGTTATAGCCCCTCTACCAGTCGACTGGGCTTTAAGCAACAATAGTAACAGTTACAATGTGATCCCAATCTTCCCAATGAACCCATCGCACGCTCAATCCTGGGTAGAAGCGTGGCCTTTGCGACTTCCACGAAGGCCACGGTAGAATCCGGTCGGGCCCGAAAAGTCCCACAATAATTTTTCGGACTGATGGAAGGTTCGAACCTTTGCACTCCCAATGAGTAGTGCATTGCGTATCCACTGGCGATGATGACCGGTTTCTTTTACGATCAATGGCTTGCTGCGACATAGGCAGTAAAAATAAACTTGGCAGTGTACGGAAATACGATACATTGTAAAGATTAGGAGTGCCTTGTGCTGATGTCTCTGTTTACAGCCTATAAAAAAAATCATACCAGTTGCTGTGGTGTAGTGGTTGGCACAACGGACTACCGAATGGAAAGTTATGGGTTCGAATCTCCATCAGTTCCTTCAAAAAATCATTGAAAGATTTTTCGGCTCTAACCGGCTCCTATCCAGAGTTGCGCGTGCTATCGGCTCACTGGGAAGACTGGGACCACACAGTCGAGTCTCATCCACTTCACGGACGCGTCGTTGAGGATGTTGCTTAAATCTTCTGGCCAGCACCGCAAGTGTCTGTATCTCTCGGGCTTGGTTGACGCCAGGAAGGATTATGATAAAGTACAGCCCTGTCACGCAGTCTCAATCCTAGATGGAACTCCATAGCATCATGGTTATCACCCTCATCGACATCATCATCATCGCATTTTAAAAACTGTTCCAGCTTCTGTGGCCATTAAGGTGGCGTAGAAAATGGAACAAAAAAGAAAAAGAAAAAGAAAAAAAGAAAAGAAAAGGTGAGCACAAAGGTAACCTCACTGAGTGCGATCATCCTAAAACAGAATAAAAACACTTGATCAGTCAAAAATTTTTTTTTAAATAATGAGATAAAAAAAAAAAGGTTGTGCCCTCAGATCGTTGGGGAGTGATGTGGTAAAGACCTCAACTTTTCTTGGGGCCAGCATTATGAGGGCTCTGCTCATTTCTTCTCCCTTACTGTTTTACATTTCCCGAAATTTGTCCAGCTGTGAATGAGTGCCTAAGTTGAGGCCGCACGCACATAGTACTTTCCACGAGTGTAATTCACTCCCGTACCGTGCAAGAGCGTCGGATTCACATGCTAATGGTTGTGGGTTCGAATCCCGGAGTGCACTACATTAACCCTTTGATTCCGGTACCCTATCCATCAATTGCAAAAGCTTAATCCTTTGACTCCCGCACTCTATCTACCAGCTTCCAACAAGGAACAGGGTGAGGGAGTCAAACAGGGTGGAGGGAGTCAAAGGGTTAAGCTTTATGCTTTGCTAGCATGGCTGACAAAGCAGGATGCTGGTGGACAGGGTGCGGTAGTCAAAGGGTTAAAACTGGCCATCTCACCGTCCCATCTTAACATCATTGTTGTTCTGGTGGTGTCAGTATAGGATTACATGTAGATAAGTCCCCCTTCTCCCACTTCCCAGGGATGGTTATCCTCGTCGGCCATATCACCTGAGGTGGGTGCCGACATAAAAACAGGACCAAACCAGTCAAAAACTCTCTTGCAAACCCATGCAGGCAGATTGGCAGGCGAGTGGTCTACCTCTGCGCCATCTGGGCCTCAAAGATGATGATAGCTTTAGATCTCTGACCTCTTTTTATCAACCTTTTTTTTTTTAAATTCATTTTATACATATGTACGTATACAAAACACACTGACAAACAAACACAAAACTCGCTTATTTCAATCCATGAAGACAAGCCTAACAATTATATCACATACATTAGAGACAAAGGTTCCACTGAATTTTCCCCTGATCACCCACTGTATTGTTATTGTTGTGTGTAAAGCCCAGCCGACTGCCTACAGCCTCATCAGGGCTATAACCGTTTCAAAACATACACAATACTTTAACAGTAAAAGAAAAAAAAAAAACCTAAAGAAAAATAAGTACGCATATCAATGCATTCGCGCATATTATCTAAGGAGATGCCCCTGGCGTTCACCACTCCGGCCATTTTATCCCAAAGCGAATTAAAAAACAAACATACCTGAATGCAAATTTAAACATAACTAAGGATACTGAAAGATATATAAAAACGGACAGACAGAGACAGACAGACAGACGGACAGACAGACAGAGACAGACAGACAGAGACAAACAGACAGACAGAGACAGACAGACAGACAGACAGAAAATGATAGTGAACGTAGTGGTAGAGCTCA
>JAPXFY010000015.1:25806042-25816042 GCA_030674185.1 Monoplex corrugatus
CTTGTGAAGGAAGGGGAGTAGGAGTTTTTTTACATGGGTGAGTAGGGAGATCATGGAGTCAAGGGAGTTAGATCATGTAATGACATGTTCACTCTTGTTCAAGTGTAAGTCCTCTTGTTTCATGTTAATTCTCTTCCTTTCGCTGAGTCTTCTATTCTTTTCGCACAGTCTGGTAGGAGATTCTTGTATTGTTGGGTAGTGTTTTGTTTTTGTGTTCTGTCCGCTTCACTCTTGGCATTATATAGAGAATCTCACCTCGACATCTGTGGAGGTGACTCACTGCTTTGTCTCTGTCAGAAGGAAGACTCACTCTTGGACAGACAGGTGAGGAAGGAAGACTCACTCTTGTGACATACTAGTGAGGAGGGAAGACTCACTCTTGTGACATACTAGTGAGGAGGGAGACTCACTCTTGTGTCATACTAGTGAGGAGGGAAGACTCACTCTTGTGACAGACAGGTGAGGAAGGAAGACTCACTCTTGTGACATACTAGTGAGGAGGGAAGACTCACTCTTGTGACATACTAGTGAGGAGGGAAGACTCACTCTTGTGACAGACAGGTGAGGAAGGAAGACTCACTCTTGTGACATACAGGTGAGCAGGGAAGACACACTCTTGTGACAGGTGAGCAGGGAAGACACACTCTTGTGACAGACAGGTGAGGACGGAAGACTCACTCTTGTGACAGACTAGTGAGTAGGGAAGACTAACTCTTGTGACAGACAGGTGAGCAGGGAAGACACACTCTTGTGACAGACAGGTGAGGAGGGAAGAGTCACTCTTGTGACAGACAGGTGAGGAGGGAAGAGTCACTCTTATGACAGAATGGTGAGTAGGGAAGACTCACTCTTGTGACAGACAGGTGAGAAGGAAAGACTCACTCTTGTGACAGACAGGTGAGTAGGGAAGACTCACTCTTGTAACAGACAGGTGAGAAGGAAAGACTCACTCTTGTGACAGACAGGTGAGAAGGAAAGACTCACTCTTGCGACAGACAGGTGAGTAGGGAAGACTCACTCTTGTGACAGACAGGTGAGAAGGAAAGACTCACTCTTGTGACAGACAGGTGAGTAGGGAAGACTCACTCTTGTAACAGACAGGTGAGTAGGGAAGACTCACTCTTGTGACAGACAGGTGAGTAGGGAAGACTCACTCTTGTAACAGACAGGTGAGTAGGGAAGACTCACTCTTGTGACAGACAGGTGAGTAGGGAAGACTCACTCTTGTAACAGACAGGTGAGTAGGAAAGACTCACTCTTGTGACAGACAGGTGAGTAGGGAAGACTCACTCTTGTAACAGACAGGTGAGTAGGGAAGACTCACTCTTGTGACAGACAGGTGAGTAGGGAAGACTCACTCTTGTGACAGACAGATGAGAAGGGAAGACTCACTCTTGTGTCATACTAGTGAGGAGGGAAGACTCACTCTTGTGTCATACTAGTGAGGAGGGAAGACTCACTCTTGTGTCATACTAGTGAGGAGGGAAGACTCACTCTTGTGACATACTAGTGAGGAGGGAAGACTCACTCTTGTGTCATACTAGTGAGGAGGGAAGACTCACTCTTGTGACAGACAGGTGAGGAAGGAATGACTCACTCTTGTGACATACTAGTGAGGAGGGAAGACTCACTCTTGTGACATACTAGTGAGGAGGGAAGACTCACTCTTGTGTCATACTAGTGAGGAGGGAAGACTCACTCTTGTGACAGACAGGTGAGGAAGGAAGACTCACTCTTGTGACATACTAGTGAGGAGGGAAGACTCACTCTTGTGACATACTAGTGAGGAGGGAAGACTCACTCTTGTGTCATACTAGTGAGGAGGGAAGACTCACTCTTGTGACAGACAGGTGAGGAAGGACAGACTCACTCTTGTGACATACTAGTGAGGAGGGAAGACTCACTCTTGTGACATACTAGTGAGGAGGGAAGACTCACTCTTGTGACAGACAGGTGAGGAAGGAAGACTCACTCTTGTGACATACAGGTTGAGCAGGGAAGACAAACTCTTGTGACAGGTGAGCAGGAAGACACACTCTTGTGACAGACAGGTGAGACGGAAGACTCACTCTTGTGACAGACTAGTGAGTAGGGAAGACTAACTCTTGTGACAGACAGGTGAGCAGGGAAGACACACTCTTGTGACAGACAGGTGAGGAGGGAAGAGTCACTCTTGTGACAGAAGGTGAGGAGGGAAGAGTCACTCTTGTGACAGAATGGTGGGGAGGGGAGGGGCCGGAAGAGTTACTCATGTGACAGCCTAGGGGGAGGGGTAGAATCGTAAATTACTCTGTGTGATGAAATTACCTGAGAATCGGTTTTTAGGATTGGTGCAGGTGGCGACTCGAGTGGTGATTGCAAGAACAATAAAGTCACAAGAAACAATATCACTACACAAATGAGCTCTTCAAACTTTCTCACTTATTACCTAACAAAGTTTCACATAAAATGATATGTTGTCCTCTACCCCCCTGGGAACTGTCCAATGCTATTTTTGATATCAACTACACTGATACTGACCTGACAAAAGATATTAATCCACACTTGTTAGCAATTGATGTTCTGTCACATCTACACAAAAAATATTCACATTACTTAAAAATCTTTACAGATGGCTCTGTTCTAGATGATGGTAAAGCAGGCGCTGGCTTTCTAATTCCTAAATTTAAAGTAGAAAAGGCTTACTCTTTAGGACAGGGACATTCAATCTTCACTTCTGAATTAGTTGCCATCCTAATGGCACTGAAATATATAGTAGATCTACCCATAACTTTGTTTAGTATCCTATTATGTGTAGATTCGAAATCTGCATTACAATCCTTAAAATGTTGCGAACATAAAGTAAATAGTTCGTTAATATTTGAGATAAAATTTCTAATTCATTGTTTAGTAACAAATAATACACAGGTTACTTTTTGTTGGATCCCATCACACTGTGGTATCCTTTTTAACGATCGGGTCGACAGAATAGCAAAAAATGCAGCAATGAATAGGGCTGGCAGTACTAAACTTGATTTACCACTCTCTGAACATGAAATGAATGCTATATTAGAAAACAAAGTAAAAGCGCAATGTAACCTTCGCCCCTTCTCGGTAAATTACCAGGGTTTTACAAGACAAGAGATAACTTTAGCTTACAGATTAACTCTCAATTCACTTCGAACTAAATTTAGTAAAACCATCAAATGTATCTGTGGTGATTTTATAACCTTTAGTGTTGTCAGCGAATGCGACCTTATTTCCCTGCGTCATTTACAAACTTAAAACAGAAACATACTGATTTCACTCTGTATTTACACATTGCTAGACGTTTACTGCACATCCTGTAGGTCGTTTCCTTTGATTCAGCCCAATTGTTTTATACCTGTAACTCCCACACAGCCCCGAGAAATCCGATGAAGCCTGACTGATATAATGTTCTGATTGTTTTTCTTTTGTTCGTTAATTTGTTTGATGTTACATTAATTGTTACTTAATTGATACAATGCCTTCATGATTACATAGATTCATTCATTCCTTACGCACCTTTTTTTTTTTCCCCGTCTAAAAGCACATATGTGAATAGACGTTAAAAGAAATAACGAATGAACACACTCACGCACACTCATACACACACACACACACGCACGCGTGCACACACACACACAAAACACACACGCACACCACACACACACACACACACACACACACACACACAACACAACAGCAACACATATATCTGTAAAAGCGTGACCACCCAAAACCACAATATAAGTATATTCTCTCTCTCTCTTTCTCTCTCTTCTCTGTTTCTCTCTCTCTCTTTCTCTGTGAAGTGTGTGTTCTCTCTCTCTCTCTCTCTTCTCTCTCTCTCTCTTCTGTTCCTCTCTCTTTCTGTCCTCTCTCTGCCTCTCTTCTTTTTCTGTGTGTCTGTCTCTATCTCTTGTTCTCACATCCTTAAAAGAGCGATCAACCCGCTCCACAATAAACTTCATACATTCTGTTTCTCTTTTTCTCTAGTTCTCTGTGTGTCTTGTTGGACAGCTTAAAAACATACTGCCCCTAACAACTTGAGAACTCTCAACCCGTTCAGGCTTAGTTTAGTCTTCTTCAAAGTAATGAAACTGAACAATGGGTCATTCATACAAGTATGTCACGATTAAGAAAACTGCATTTTCATAGCTAAAGCACATCCCGACACTTTTTTTCTTCTTTTATTTTCAATGTGATCATTGTATTCGTCTGTGTGTACTTGGTTTATTGCTGTATATTTATTATTGTATTACGATTGTGCACACTCTTTACAAGGGTATAAGCTTTTCATGAAGTGAGCCATTCGCATTCTGTCTGTCGTCTGTCTGTCTGTCTGTCGTCCGTCCGTCCGTTCCTTTTCTTCGTTCTTCGTCCTCTCTCTCGTGATCCTCTTCTCTCTTCTCTCGTGATCTCTCTTCTCTCTCTCTCGTGTCTCTCTCTCTCTCTCTCGTTCTCTCTCTCTCTCTCTCCTCTCTCTCTCTCTCTCGTGATCTCTCTCTCTCTCTCTCTCTCTCTTCTCTCTCTCTCTCTCTCTCTCTCCTCTCTGATCTCTCTCTCTCTCTCTCTCCCCGTGATCTCTCTCTCGTGATCTCTCTCTCGTGATCTCTCTCTCTCGTGATCTCTCTCTCGTGATCTCTCTCTCTCTCTCTCGTGATCTCTCTCTCTCTCGTGATCTCTCTCTCTCTCTCTCTCTCTCGTGATCTCTCTCTCTCTCTCTCTCTCTCTCTCTCTCTCCTCTCTCTCTCTCTCTCTCGATCTTTCTCTCTCATTCTCCATCTGTCTGTCTGTCTCTCTGCCTCTATTTCTTTCTCTCTTTCATTCTCCGTCCGTCCGTCGTCTGTCTGTCTGTCTGTCTCTCTCTCTCTGTTCTATTTCTCTCTCTGTCTCTCTCTGTCTCTCTGTCTCTCTCCCCCGTCTCTCTATATGTGTGTCTCTCTCCCCCTCCCTCTCTCTCTCTCCCCAACGTCTATCTCTCTCCCTCCTCAACCGTCCCTGTCCCCCCAATGTCAAACAATCCTGTGATCCCAGCATGGAGATATGCACCTGCCTGTTTTAACTATCTCCTCAAGTGCAAGTTTATTTTGGTGTGTGACGCTGTCTTGTCATTGCTGGGTGCAACGCTCTGTGAGCCGTTTTCCCCCTTTCTCCTTTAAAGCCGGTAAATAAAAAAGAAAGAAATGTATGTCTTTTTTTTTATATCTACGAATGGTCATAGGCGTATGACGTTTGTTGCTCTTGCAAAATTTGTTGTTTAATCCTTTGAAAGAAATGTCTAGGTTGTATCGTTACTGTGTCTTCAATATCGTCATCATTATTAAATGTTTACAGTCCAGTCGATAGCGCTGGGCCGCAAAAGGACTAGAACATCTCAAAACACACACGACACCTTGCTGATCTGAAAACAACAACAACGAAAACATCATCATTATCATCATAACAACAATAACATCAACATCATCAACAACAACAAAAACATCATCATTGTCATCATAACAACAATAACATCAACATCATCATCATTATCATCAACAACAAAACAACAATATCATCATTAACAACAACAACATCAACAACAACAACAACAACAACATGTATCAATGCATTCGCACACATAAGTTATGTCTCTCACGTTAACCATTCCGCCAAATCCTCAAATGCCTAAAACAGCTTTTACACATTACATTTCCACACAGCCAAAAATGTAGTCAATGCATATATAACCAGTTATCAAACCTAATAGAATTTCTTTAAGGCATTATAGAATACACTCAGGTGAATGTACCAGCACGGTAGAAAATAACAAGAAGAAGCGACAGAGAGCAAAAGGAGCTACACAGAAACCAAGAGAGTGACAGAAACGAGGACATTTCCAGCACAAAATTTCCGAAAGGTGGGAATACTACTTATAAATGTTCAAAGAGCCCCCGGCATCCCCGCAGGGGGTGAGAGTGAGTGAAGAGGTCCTCCATACGATATCTAATGACTTAGAACATGGCGACACAAAACAGTTACTCTTTGCATGCTTTCGTTTGTTTCTGTCGCCAGGTGTGTTAGATAAAGGTTGGAATGGATTCAGATGGAAACAGAACAGACCACCGCATAAAGCTTATAGTAAGCCATCTGAATTAGACGCTAGAGCCAAGACCACTTAGATGACTACGATATGAATGAAATCATTCGATGCTTGGTTATGTTATGTACCCATGGGGGATCCACTGCCCTAGGGATGTGAAAGGTTTTATTCGTATTTTTCGTACAAAAAATCCGATTGTACATGACAGAACTGGAATTTTCCTGCATTGTCAACCATGCTAGCAAACCAAAGACTTAACCCTTTGATTCCCTCACCCTATCCACTAGCTTCCTGCAGGAAGCTGGTGGATAGGATGATGGAGTCAAAGGATTGAGTTTTTGCAGTTGGTGGATAGAGTGCAGAAGTCAAAGGATAAATGAAGAGAAATTCACCGCACTCATACAATTCCATATGCGCTCCATCCAATCTGTCATCTGTTTTCTGGCAGTTCTTCAGCCCGCGAAAAAAACAACAACAAGAAACTCTGTGCTGGCAAGACCGATGAAACGTCAACCCTTTGACTCCCGCACCCTATCCACCAACTGCAAAAACATTTTCATTTGACTCCCTCACCCTATCCACCAGCTTCCAGGGGATAGAGTGAAGGTTTAAGTTTTTGCTCTGCTAGCATGGATGACGATGCAGGATGCTGGTGGACAGGGTGCGGGAGTCAAAGGGTTAAACTGACACCACCAGACTGATTGGGGCAGCGGACAGGTCAGTTTTCATACTGTTGGCTGGGTTTGAACTCTAGAAATCAGATCCTGGGTCCACGGCTCTGTTACAAGAGCCCGCTAAGTGAGTTTGGCCATTTCGATAGATGTTTAACGATTTGCATAATATCCTTCTTGTTTGTTATTGAATGCTATAGATGTTTGATACATATTCAATAAAACATGTCATTGTGATATGCAGCAGATTTGCCATTTCAGATACATTCGTTTACTGCTTCCGTTTTAGATAATCGTGTGATAAACAACGGCTGTGTCCATAATGCAAGAAACAAAAAGATGAAGTGTATTTGGTATTTTCTGGTCACTGCTCAAAGACGTTAGAGAACGAACAATTCATGTCTTCTCATCTCATCTCATCTCATTCTCTTTCTCTTCTCTTCTCTTCTCTTCTCTTCTCTTCTCTTCTCTTCTCTTCTCTTCTCTTCTCTTCTCTTCTCTTCTCTTCTCTTCTCTTCTCTTCTCTTCTCTTCTCTCCTCTTCTCTTCTCTCTCTCTCCTCTTCTCTCCTCTCCTCTTCTCTTCTCTCCTCTTCTCTCTCTCTCTTTTCTCCTCTTCTCTTCTCTCCTCTTCTCTCTTCTTCTCTTCTCTTCTCTCCTCTTCTCTTCTCGCCTCTTCTCTCCTCTTCTCTCCTCTCCTCTTCTCTCCTCTCCTCTTTTCTCCTCTTCTCTCTTCTCTTCTCTTCTCTCTTCTCTCCTCTTCTCTCCTCTTCTCTCCTCTTTTCTCCTCTTCTCTTCTCTTCTCTCTTCTCTTCTCTTCTCTCTTCTCTTCTCTTCTCTCTTCTCTTCTCTCCTCTTCTCTCCTCTTTTCTCCTCTTCTCTTCTCTTCTCTCTTCTCTTCTCTTCTCTCTTCTCTTCTCTCTTCTCTTCTCTCCTCTTCTCTCCTCTTTTCTCCTCTTTTCTCCTCTTTTCTCCTCTTCTCTTCTCTTCTCTCTTCTCTTCTCTCTTCTCTTCTCTCCTCTTCTCTCCTCTTTTCTCCTCTTCTCTTCTCTTCTCTCTTCTCTTCTCTCTTCTCTTCTCTCCTCTTCTCTCCTCTTTTCTCCTCTTCTCTTCTCTCCTCTTTTCTCCTCTTCTCTTCTCTCCTCTTCTCTCCTCTTCTCTCATCTTCACTTCTCTCCTCTCTGTCTGTCTGTCCTGTCTGTCTGTCTCTCTCTCTCTCTCTCTCTCTTTCTCGCTCTCTTTTCCCCCATCCTTCTCACTCATGTATTGAGATATACAAAAAGAACACAAAAAGACCGAGGGAGAAGGTAGATCTGAAAGGAAAACAAAATACAATTGAATAACAAACTAAAGTAAAAATGAAACAAAGCCAATATTTAAAACATACAAGCACGCATTATCAGAAACGAAGTTAACCATCCAGTACAATTCAGCCTAGATCAAATCTAAAACATAGTACAGATATCAATAGAATCTAGTGTCTATGCTCAGAAATATTGTTTGAAGTGATCAAGGATGATAACTCTTCAAAGATGCCCGTAGACCAATCAGGTTCACACACCAAATTAAACCAAACAAAACTAAATCAAAACCACACCATAACCACCATACCATACCATACCATTACCATACCATACCATACCATACCATACCATACACACCATACCATACCATACCATGCCATACCATACCATACCATACCATACCATACCATACCATATCCATACCATACATACCATACCTACCATACCATACCATACATACCATACCGATACCATGCCATACACCATATCATACATACCATACCACACTTCCATACACCATCACATACCATCCATTACCATACCATACCATACCATACATACCATACCAAACCATACCATACCATACCATACCATACCATCACACAACACCAAACCACAACACAACACACCACACAACCACAACACATGCACAACATAACACCACACCACAACACACCATACCACACCACAACACACCGTACCGTACCGTACCGTGCCATGCCATGCCATGCCATGCCATACCATACCATACCATACCATACCATGCCATACCATATCATACCATACCATACCATACCATACCATACTGACCAAAACCAAACAAAAATGAATACCAATATCAAAATCAAGCATTTACATTCAGTGACATCGCTTGGAGTGATTAAGAATGACACCCTTCAACTTTTCTCAGATTGTCATGCGGGTTTCCATGTCAGTTTAAACCAAACAAAACTAAATCAAAACCAAACCAAATCATACCACATCATCATCATGTGCCTTAGAGCATGGCGTTGACGATCATGTACGAATCTATCTTTTGTCGCAGCAAATACATCTCCTACCGCTTGTTCTCCCCACCCACTCTGCAAGATTGTCTAGTATTTTCTCCCTAGGTCCACCTGGTGCTCTTTCTCCCCCCCCCCTCCCCCCCAGCTTTCCTGTTGTGATTAGGTACTTAAATTTCTCTTGCCTCACAAAATGTCCTATAAATGTTGCTAGTCTTTTCCTGATTTTCTTCATTAATGTTCGTTTGTTGTTTGCTTTTTTCAAGACTGTCTCGTTTGTTTCCTTTGCTGTCCACGGAATTGGTTTTGTTCTTTTTAGAAACCACATTTCATACCACACCAAAGCTAAATAACCACACCAAAGCTAAACAATGGGAAAAAAATATGAATACCAAAATCGAGCGCCTATGCTGGGTAAGATTGTGGAGATTGAGGATGGCACCTCTTCATACCCGTTTAACCACCCGGTTCCCACGGTACGAGGGTGACCCTGTGACTTCCCTTGCCGGCACTGCACTGCAGGGTAGGCCGCAAAGATGAGCTTAGGGCTTACTGTCTGCTCTGTTGTGTGTGTGTGTGTGTTGTCTGTTCTCTGTACAGAGACACAGCTGGGCGTCTGAAATATGGTTAGATCGGCAGTTTTTCAAGCTCCTTTAAAATGAAAAAAATAAAATAAGAAAAGAAAAGAAAAAAATTAAGAGTGAGAATGTGCACCGATCGTGCACGGTTGTATGTATGTGTGTGCGCGCGCGCTTGTGCATGTGTGTGTGCTTGTGTGTGTGTGTGCGTGCGTGCGTATGTGTGGAGAGAGAGAGAGAGAGTGTGTGTGTGTGTGTGTGCGTGCGTGCGTGCTTATGTGTGGAGTGTGTGTATGTGTGTGCGTGTGTGCGTGTGTGTGTATGTGTGTGTGTGTGTGCTTGCGTGCGTGCTTATGTGTG
>JAPXFY010000015.1:25828542-25838542 GCA_030674185.1 Monoplex corrugatus
CTATCCACCGACTGCAATAACTTAAGCCTTTGACTCCTGCACCCTATCCACCGACTGCAATAACTTAAGCCTTGACTCCTGCACCCTATCCACCGACTGCAATAACTTAAGCCTTTGACTCCTGCACCCTATCCACCGACTGCAATAACTTAAGCCTTTGACTCCCGCACCCTATCCACCAACTGCAAAAACTTAGCCCTTTGACTCACTGCAGGAAGTTGGTGGATAGGGTGAGGGAGTCAAAGGGTTAGGTGTTTGCTTTGCTAACATGGTTGACAATGCAGGATGCTGGCGGAGAGGGTGCAGGAGTCAAAGGGTTAAGAGGGATTCACTGAAGTCAGACAATTCCATACACACTCAATCCAAATCTGTCAGCAGTTATCTGGCAAGACTCCCCCAGCCATGCCAAACCCAAGGTGCTGAAATGGGGAGGGAGGGGGGAAGGGACGTACCAAACCACATAAGCTGATTCCACCAGAATGACGCAGCGATCAGACCAGGTTTTAATGCTGCGGTTTAGGATTGAAAATGTCAGATCCTGAGCCCACGTCTCAGTTTCAGTTTCAGTTTGAATCTCTGAAGATGACGTCTCCGCGCTCGGAATAAATTCCATCATATGCATCAACGTCACAGGTGCCATATGATGGAGAAGATCCAGAATGATCACGGCACGAGCCTTAAACCTGCATATAAACCGATGAGCTGGCCAGGTCCTGAAGTCCTACCTTGGACAGTTCCATAATCCTGTAGGGGCGTGAGGTGGCGGAGACTCTACCACGACTCTACCAAAATAAACAAACGCCCCGCTTGAAAACGGTAGGCCACCTGGGGTTCGAATCCTTGATCCCTGTGTTTATCATCATGACACTCTCCAAGTGTGCTAAAGGGGGCCACTATGAAAAAGAAAGTGTCAACCGCCGGACAGTGTTTTGCGCCGGAACCCGGAATTGAACGAGGGGCCTTTAGATCTTCAGTCTAAAGCTCTCCCAATTCGTTATTCCGGAACGAGAAAAACACGAAAAAAGAATAAGAACGCGTATTCAATACAATCAGACAAGACAGGTGCAAATTTTCGGCCAACTGGCCTTTGTCAAGCGTAAGTTCACAAAACAAACACCAGATACAAAAATCAGGAGAAAAAGACTGAAACTTCCCTGCTCTCCGCCGGAGTTTCAGTCTTTTTTTTTTCCCCTAATTGTTGTATCTGGTGTTTGTTTGTTTATGAACTTACGCTTGACAAGGCCAGTTGGCCGAAAATTTGCGCCTGTCT
This sequence comes from Monoplex corrugatus, assembly GCA_030674185.1. NCBI lineage: Eukaryota > Metazoa > Mollusca > Gastropoda > Littorinimorpha > Ranellidae > Monoplex > Monoplex corrugatus. Next base: position 25,829,813 of record JAPXFY010000015.1, read on the forward strand.
TGTCTTGTTGTATAAAATACGTGTTCTGATTCTTTTTACGTGTTTTTTTTTTCTGGTTCCTGTTTGCTTGAACACGGGTAGTCACACCTTGTTTTGGATTTTGAGCTATTTTGGCTTTTCCCTACAAAGGCAGCTCTACACTGCAGCCAGGTCCCTTGGTAAGACTTCAGATATACTGACAAGACTATATAGTAAAGGGGAAAGAACCGGCAGCAATACGAGCTGGTGGAAGGGCGGCTGCCCGAAAGAGAGACGAAGACTCAGTGAGGGGCGAGAGAGGGCTCTTCCATTCTCTCTTTGTCCGGTGGCTGGGCTGGACCTGGTTGATGTGCGTTGTGTGGCTATGTCCCGGGGTTTGTCATCTCCCCACCTTGCAATTCGGTTTGTAAACAAGGGTAACTGATGACTGGGTCCGGATGGGTCATGCAACTCGTGGACAGCCCCTTTTGCTCGATAAAATGGCTATCGGGTGGCGTAGATGAGCTTGGGAGGTGATTGTCCGAAGAGTAGCGAGGAAATTGTGCTCCAGGTCCCTACCGCACACTCGTGGTGTTTTTTGTTAACAGTATGATCGATACCACGATCACTTGGGATTTTGTCCATCACGTGGCATCTGTGGCGTAAGTGCATGTGCAATTTATTCCGAGCCCTGAGATGACGTTCTGGGAAATTGACACTGAGCAGTGCAAACAATGTCACTACTAGCCACACTGTCTAACAAGTTCCTGTTACCCGTACTAACAAACTTCCTGCTAACCACACTGTCTAACAAGCTCATTATTAACCACACTATCTAAGAAGCTCCGTATTAACCACACTAACAAGCTTCCTGCTAACCACACTGTCTAACATGCTTCATACTAATCACACTGTCTAACACACTCCCTACTAACCACACTGTTTAACACACTCCCTACTAACCACACTGTTCTAACAAACTCCCTACTAACCACACTGTTTAACAAATCCCTACTAACCACACTGTTTACAAAACTCCCTACTAACCACACTGTTAACAAACTCCTACTAAACCACACTGTTTAACAAATCCCTACTAACACACTGTCTAACAAGTTCCCTACTAACCCCACTGTCTAACAGTTCCCTACTACCACACTGTCACAGGCTCCTACTACCACATTCTAACAAGCTTCCCTACTAACCACACTGTCTAACAAGTTCCTACTACCACACTGTCTAACAAGTTCCCTACTAACCACACTGTTAACAAGTTCCATACTAAACCACACTGTCTAACAAAGTTCCCTACTAAAACACTGTCTAACAAGTTTCCTACTAACCCACTGTCTAAAAGTTCCCTACTAACCACACTACAAGCTCACTACTAACACACTGTCAAACAAGATCCCTACTAACCACATAACAAGTTCACTACTAAACACACTAACAAGTTCCCTACTAACTCACTGTCAAACAAGCTCCCTACTGACCACACTGACAAGCTCCTTACTAACCACATTAACAAGCTCATTACTAACCACCCGTCTAACAAGCTACCCTACAACCACACTGTCCAACACGCACCCTACTAACCACACTGTAACAAGCTCCATACTAACCACACTGTCTAACAAACTCCGTACTAAAACACGAACAAGCTCCCTATCAAACACGTTCTAACAAGCTCCCTATAACCACAAGTCTAACAAGCTCCCTACGACCACACTGTCTAACAAGTCCCTACCAACCACATGTCTAACAACTCCCTATCAACCACACTGTCTAACAAGCTCCCTACAACCCACTGTCTAACAAGCTCCCTATCAACCACACTGTCTAACAAGCTCCCTACTACCCACACTGTCTAACAAAGCTCCCTATCAACCACACTGTCTAACAAGCTCCCTACTACCCACACTGTCTAACAAACTCCCTATCAACCACACTGTCTAACAAGCTCCTACTACCCACACTGTCTAACAAACTCCCTATCAACCACACTGTCTAACAAGCTCCCTACTACCCACACTGTTTAACAAACTCCCTATCAACCACATTGTCTAACAAGCTCCCTATCAACCACACTGTCTAACAAGCTCCCTACTATCCACACTGTCTAACAAACTCCCTATCAACCACACTGTCTAACAAGCTCCCTATCAACCACACTGTCTAACAAGCTCCCTACTATCCACACTGTCTAACAAGCTCCCTACTATCCACACTGTCTAACAAGCTCCCTACTACCCACACTGTCTAACAAGCTCCCTACTACCCACACTGTCTAACAAGCTCCCTACTATCCACACTGTCTAACAAGCTCCCTACTACCCACACTGTCTAACAAGCTCCCTACTATCCACACTGTCTAACAAGCTCCCTACTACCCACACTGTCTAACAAGCTCCCTACTACCCACACTGTCTAACAAGCTCCCTACTAACCACACCAACAAGCTCCCTACTAACCACACTAACAAGCTCCCTACTACCCACACTGTCTAACAAGCTCCCTATTAACCACACCAACAAGCTCCCTACTAACCACACTAACAAGCTCCCTACTAACCACACTAACAAGCTCCCTACTAACCACACTAACAAGCTCCCTACTACCCACACTGTCTAACAAGCTCCCTACTAACCACACTAACAAGCTCCCTACTAACCACACTAACAAGCTCCTACTAACCACACTAACAAGCTCCCTACTAACCACACTAACAAGCTCCCTACTAACCACACTAACAAGCTCCCTACTAAGCACAGTCTAACAAGCTCCCTACTAACCATAGTCTAACAAGCTCCCTACTAACCACAATGTCTAACAAGCTCCCTACTTACCATAGTCTAACAAGCTCGATACTAACCACAATGTCTAACAACCTCCCTAACAACCACACTTTCTAACAAGCTCCCTACTCACCACAGTGTCTAACAAGCTTCCTGCTAACCACACTGTCTAACAAGCTTGTTAGTAACCACACTGTCAAGAACCTCCCTACTAACCACACTGTCCAACAAGCTCCCTACAAACCACACTGTCCAACAAGATCCCTTCTAACCACAACGCTTAACAAGCCCTATATTAACCACACTGTCTAACAAGCTCTACAATAACCACAGTCTATAACACGCTCAGTACGAACCACACTATCTAACAAGATTCCTACTAACCACACTAACAAGCTCACTACAAATCACACTTACAAGCTCCCTATCCTACCACCCAATCTAACAAGCTCCCTATTTACCACACAGTCAAACAAGCTCCCTACTAACTAGAGTGTTTAACAAGTTCCCTACTAACCACGTTGTTTCACAACTTCCTTACAAAATGTACTGTTTACCAATCTCCCTAAAAAACGAGCTCTTTAACAAGTTCCCTACTAAACACGCTGTTCAACAGGCTCTCTACCAAACACACTGTTCAACAGGCTCTCTACTAAACACACTGTTCAACAGACTCTCTACCAAACACACTGTTCAACAGGCTCTCTACTAAACACACTGTTCAACAGGCTCTCTACTAAACACGCTGTTCAACAGGCTCTCTACCAAACACACTGTTCAACAGGCTCTCTACCAAAACACACTGTTCAACAGGCTCTCTACTAAACACGCTGTTCAACAGGCTCTCTACTAAACACGCTGTTTAACAAGCTCTCTACTAAACACGCTGTTTAACAAACTCCGTACTAAACACGTTGTTTAACAAGCTCCCTACTAAACACGCTGTTTAACAAGCTCCCTACAAAACACGCTGTTTAACAAGCTCCCTACTAAACACGCTGTTTAACAAGCTCCCTACTAAACACGTTGTTTAACAAGCTCCCTACTAAACACGTTGTTTAACAAGCTCTCTACTAAACACGCTGTTTAACAATTTCCCTACTAAACACGCTGTTTAAGAAGCTCCCTACTAAACACGCTGTTTAACAAGCTCCCTACTAAACACGCTGTTTAACAAGGTCCCTACTAAACACGCTGTTTAACAAGCTTCCTACTAAACACGCTGTTTAACAAGCTCCCTACTAAACACAACTGTTTAACAAGGTCCCTACTAAACACACTGTTTAACAAGCTCCCTACTAAACACACTGTTTAACAAGCTCCCTACTAAACACGCTGTTTAACAAGGTCCCTACTAAACACGCTGTTTAACAAGGTCCCTACTAAACACGCTGTTTAACACGCTCCTACTAAACACGCTGTTTAACAAGCTCCCTACTAAACACGCTGTTTAACAAGGTCCCTACTAAACACGCTGTTTAACAAGCTCCCTACTAAACACGCTGTTTAAGAAGCTCCCTACTAAACACGCTGTTTAACAAGCTCCCTACTAAACACGCTGTTTAATAAGCTCCCTACTAAACACGCTGTTTAACAAGCTCCCTACTAAACACGCTGATTAACAAGTTCCCTACTAAACACGCTGATTAACAAGCTCCCTACTAAACACGCTGATTAACAAGCTCCCTAGTAAACACGCTGTTTAACTAGCTCCCTACTAAACACGCTGTTTAACAAGCTCTCTACTAAACACGCTGTTTAACAAACTCCCTACTAAACACCGCTGTTTAACTAGCTCCCTACTAAACACGCTGTTTAACAAGGTCCCTACTAAACACGCTGTTTAACAAGATCCCTACTAAACACGCTGTTTAACAATCTCCATACTAAACACGCTGTTTAACAAGCTTCCTACTAAACACGCTGTTTAACAAGCTCCCTACTAAACACGCTGTTTAAATAGTTCCCTACTAAACACGCTGTTTAACTAGTTCCCTACTAAACACGCTGTTTAACTACTTCCCTACTAAACACGCTGTTTAACTAGTTCCCTACTAAACACGCTGTTTAACAAGCTCTCTACTAAACACGCTGTTTAACACGCTCCCTACTAAACATGCTGTTTAACACGCTCCCTACTAAACACGCTGTTTAACTAGTTCCCTACTAAACACGCTGTTTAACTAGTTCCCTACTAAACACGCTGTTTAACTACTTCCCTACTAAACACGCTGTTTAAATAGTTCCCTACTAAACACGCTGTTTAACTAGTTCCCTACTAAACACTCTGTTTAACTAGTTCCCTACTAAAACACGCTGTTTAAATAGTTTCCTACTAAACACTCTGTTTAACTAGTTCCCTACTAAAAACGCTGTTTAAAGAGTTTCCTACTAAACACGCTGTTTAAATAGTTCCCTACTAAACACACAGTTTAACAAGTTTATTACAAACCATGCTGTTTAACATGTTCCTTACCAAAACACGCTGTCTAACAAGCTCCCTACTAAACACGTTCTCTAAAAAAAACTCCTTAATAAACACTCTGATGAACACGTTTCTTACTAAACACACTGTTCAACACATTCCTTACTAAACACACGCTTTAACAAGTTCAAGACCAAACACGATCATTAACAAGCTGATTAATAAACACGCTGATTAACAACTTTCCTAGAGAACACGCTGTCTAACAAGCACCCTACTTAAAACGCTGTTTCACAAGTACCCTTCGAAACACCCTGTTTAACAAGGTCCTTACTAAACACGTCGTTTCACAAACTCCCATTTAACCACGCTGCTAAACTAGCTCACTACTAAACACGCTGTTTAACTAGCTCCCTACTAAACACGCTGCTAAACTAGCTCACTACTAAACACGCTGCTAAACTAGCTCACTACTAAACACGCTGCTAAACTAGCTCACTACTAAACACGCTGCTAAACTAGCTCCCCACTAAACAGCTGTTTAACTAGTTCCCTACTAAACACGCTGTTAACTAGTTCCCTACTAAACACGCTGTTTAACTAGTTCCCTACTAAACACGCTGTTAACTAGTTCCTACTAAACACGCTGTTAACTAGTCCCTACTAAACACGCTGTTTAACTAGCTCCCTACTAAACACGCTGTTTAACTAGTCCCTACTAAACACGCTGTTAACTAGTCCTACTAACACGCTGTTAACTAGTTCCTACTAAACACGCTGCTTAACTAGTTCCCTACTAAACACGCTGTTTAACTAGTTCCCTACTAAACACGCTGCTTAACTAGTTCCCTACTAAACACGCTGCTTAACTAGCTCCTACTAAACACGCTGCTTAACTAGTTCCCTACTAAACACGTGCTTAACTAGTTCCCTACTAAACACGCTGTTTAACTAGTTCCCTACTAAACACGCTGCTTAACTAGCTCCCTACTAAACACGCTGCTTAACTAGTTCCTACTAAACACGCTGCTTAACTAGCTCCCTACTAAACACGCTGCTTAACTAGCTCCCTACTAAACACGCTGCTTAACTAGTTCCCTACTAAACACGCTGCTTAACTAGCTCCCTACTAAACACGCTGCTTAACTAGTTCCCTACTAAACACGCTGTTAACTAGTTCCCTACTAAACACGCTGTTAACTAGCTCCCTACTAAACACGCTGCTTAACTAGCTCCTACTAAACACGCTGTTAACTAGCTCCCTACTAAACACGCTGTTTAACTAGTTCCTACTAAACACGCTGTTAACTAGTCCCTACTAAAACACGCTGTTTAACAAAGTCCCTACTAAACACCTGTTTAACAAGTCCCTACTAAACACGCTGTTAACAAACTCCCTAATAAACACGCTGTTTAACAAGTTCCCTACTAAACACGCTGTTTAACAATCTCCCTATAAACACGCTGTTTAACATATCCCTACTAAACACGCTGTTTAACAAACTCCTACTAAACACGCTGTTTAACAAACTCCGTACTAAACACGCTGTTTAACATATTCCTACTAAACACGCTGTTTAACAACTCCCTACTAAACACCGCTGTTTAACAAACTCCTACTAAACACGCTGTTAACAACTCCCTACTAAACACGCTGTTTAACAAGCTCCCTACTAAACACGCTGTTTAACAATCTCCCTATAAACACGCTGTTTAACATATCCTACTAAACACGCTGTTTAACAAGCTCCCTACTAAACACGCTGTTTAACATGTTCCCTACTAAACCGCTGTTTAACAAGTCCCTACTAAACACGCTGTTTAACAAGCTCCTACTAAACACGCTGTTTAACAAGCTCCCTACTAAACACCTGTTTAACAAGCTCCCTACTAAACACGCTGTTTAACAAGCTCCCTACTAAACACGCTGTTTAACATGTCCCTACTAAACACGCTGTTTAACAATCCCTACTAAACAGCTGTTTAACAGTCCCTACTAAACACGCTGTTTAACAAGCTCCCTACTAAACACGCTGTTTAACAAACTCCCTACTAAACACGCTGTTTAACAATCTCCCTACTAAACACGCTGTTTAACAAGCTCCCTACTAAACACGCTGTTTAACAAGCTCCCTACTAAACACGCTGTTTAAAATCTCCTACAAAAACGCTGTTTAACAAGCTCCCTATAAAACCGCTGTAAACAATCTCCCTAATAAACACGCTGTTTAACAATTCCCTACTAAACACGCTGTTTAACAAGCTCACCCTAATAAACACACACGCTGTTTAACAAGCTTCCTACTAAACACGCTGTTTACAAATGTCCTACTAAAACACGCTGTTAACAAGCTCCCTACTAAACACGCTGTTTAACAAGCTCCCTTACTAAACACGCTGTTTAACAAGCTCCCTACTAAACACGCTGTTTAACAAGCTCCCTACTAAACACGCTGTTTAAACACTCCTACTAAACACGCTGTTAACAAGCTCCCTCTAAACAACTGTTTAACAAGCTCCCTACTAAACACGCTGTTTAATACAATCTCCCTACTAAACACGCTGTTTAACAAGCTCCCTACTAAACACGCTGTTTAACAATCTCCCTACTAAACACGCTGTTAACAACTCCTACTAAACACAGCTGTTTAACAAGCTCCCTACTAACACGCTGTTAAGATCCCTACAAAAACGCTGTTTACAGCTCCTACAAAACCGCTGTTAAACTCCCTACTAAACAGCTGTTTACAATCCTACCAAACACTGTTAACAAGCTCCCTAACTAAACACGTGTTTAACAAGTTCCCTACTAAACACGCTGTTTAACAACTCCCTACTAAACACGATGTTTAACAAATTCCTACTAAACACGCTGTTTAACAAGCTCCCTACTAAAACACGCTGTTTAACAGCTCCTACTAAACACGCTGTTTAACAAGCTCCCTACTAAACACGCTGTTTAACAAGCTCCCTACTAAACACGCTGTTTAACAGCTCCTACTAAACACGCTGTTTAACAAGCTCCCTACTAAACACGCTGTTTAACAAGCTCCCTACTAAACACGCTGTTTAACAAGTTCCCTACTAAACACGCTGTTTAACAAGCTCCCTACTAACCACACTAAGAAGCTCCCTGCTAACCACGCTGTCTAACAAGCTCATTACTAATCACTGTGTCTAACATGCTTCATGCTAACCACACTCTCTAACAAGCCGCCAATCAAAAAAAAAACTAATAACCACACTGTCTAACAATCTCCCTATTAATTACGCCGTCTAACAAAACAATCTCCCTATTAATCACACTATCTAACAACATCCTTGCAAAACACGATGTCTAACATACTCCCTACTAACCACAGTGTGTAACAGGTTCCCTACTAACCACACTGTCTAACAAGCTCCCTTCTAATCACACTATCAAGCTCCCTACTATCCACACTGTCTAACAAGCTCCCTACTAACCACACTAACAAGATCTCTACTAACCACAGTGTCTAACAAGCTCCCTACTAACCACACCGTCTAACAAGCTCCCTACTAACCACACTG
>JAPXFY010000015.1:25843542-25871042 GCA_030674185.1 Monoplex corrugatus
GATCAAAAGCCACGTAATCATTCTTCCGAACTTCCTCTCTCTCCTCTCTCTCTCTCTCTCTCTCTCTCTCTCTCCTCTCTCTCTCTCTCTCTCTCTCTCTCTCTCTCTCTCAGGAAGACCATGGAGTAAGCACATGGCCCTCAAGGGGGAAAAAAGATCAAGATGGATACATTTCACAGAATCACTCACTTACACATGATCTCCCCCACGCCACCAATGGCATTAAAGCAAACCGTGAAAAGACGTACACCGGTAGCGTGGCTGTTTGGACTGATCACACGGTGGATGCACCTAAATTACTGGGGAAGTCGGGCAGCTCAAGCCTCCTTCTTCCGAATTCTGAATGGCCTGAAGGCAAAGGCCCCACCCTCCCATCTCATTCATCACTGACTTTCACCTGTTTCGACTCTAGCTTCTCTCTATGACACGCCCTTTCTTACCCAGGCTCTGCTTCTCGTAACGTTTGGCCAGAGACAGCATCCCTCCCTTCAAATTGGTACCCTGTGGTACAGTGTTGAAATGAACAGATGGCATTTTGGGCCAAGAACAAAAGTAACAGAAAGGTTATTTGAAACTGTCCTTACGAAACTAGATGTTATCTATGTGCTCTACCAGCATGGGACTCACTCACTCACTCACTCACTCTCTCTCTCTCTCTCTTTCTCACTCTCTCTCTCTCTCTCTCTCTCGTCTTTCTTCTCTCTGTCTGTCTGTCTCTGTCTGTCTGTCTGTCTGTCTGTCTCTCTCTCTCTCTCTCCCCTTTTTCAAAAGATGTAACTACTCAAGGTAAATAGCTATAATATTTCAATTACACGCTTTGACTTCGACAGGTTTAAAGAAAAATTTTCGTTCTGGATTCGTTTCTTGCAATCAAATGACCTCTGTCGAGTTGGCGCATATGCAATTATTCAAATAATGTAACATCGTCTTAAAAGAAAATCTCCACTTTTTCAACAACAACAAAATTGACACAAAAATTCTAAATTTTGTATTTCTCAGGGTTATTGCGACCTTGAAGAAACTTCGACTACAACGAAATGGGAGACAAATGGAGACAGTTACTGCAGTGAAACAGATTTTTTAAGTATTGTTAAGACGTTCCCCTGAAAATGCTAATCAGATATCTTCCTTAAAAAGATATTGGTTTTAAGCGGTTTTTTGTTGTTTTTTGTTTGTTTGTTTGTTTTTGTTTGTTTTTGTTTGTTTGTTTTGTTTGTGTTTGTTTGTTGTCTATGTGACCTAACTGAGCTTTACCTTCAGACTTTTCCTTTCACGACTTTTCAACAGTCCATAGCTTTGACCAGATTTTTGTAAAGGTCCATAAGGGGCCATAAAAGGCTGAGAAAATCTGAAAATCTTAATCATAACATACACACACACACGTGCACACACACACACACACACACACACACACACACACACACACACACACACACACACACACACACACACACACAAATATATATATACATACACACACACACACATCACATATACTGTCCCCTTCTCCCAGCACCCCTCCACACACAGTCTGCGCACAGTGAGCTCTCCATGCTTCACTTCTTTCCCCCGCATCGTTTCCGCCGAAGAATGAAAATGGCGGAGAGAGGGGACTTTACTCTGAGACACGCAGCATGGCGCCAGACACGGGCCTGTCCTGTGACCATGCAACATCAAAGACATGGACAGGGAGACGGGCAATTAACTCTGTCACACCATACACACGGACAAGGAGACAGGCAATTAGCTCTTTCACATCACAGATATGGACACGGACAAAGGCAACTAGATTTGTCACGTCAAAGACATGGACAGGGAGACAAGCAACAAGCTCTGTTACGCCATAGACCTGGACATGGCGACAAGCAGCCAGCTCTGTCACGTCTGATCATACAATGGAAAGGGAGACAGGCAATTACTCTTGTCACATCATATACATGGACAGGGAGACAGGCAACTAGATTTGTCACACCACATACATGGACAGGGACAAGGCAACTAGATTGGTCACACACAGACATGGACAGGAGACAGAGCAACTAAGCTTGTCACACCACAGACACTGGACATGGACAAGCAACCAGATTGGTCACCGCAGACAATGGTACAGAGGACAGGCAATAGTTTCACACCACAACATGGACAGGGAGACAGGCAACTAGATTGGTCACACCACATACATGGACAGGGAGACAGGCAACTAGATTGGTCACACCCAGACATGGACAGTGAGACAGGCAACTAGATTGGTCACACCACAGACATGGACAGGGAGACAGGCAACTAGATTGGTCACACCGCAGACATGGACAGTGAGACAGGCAACTAGATTGGTCACACCACAGACATGGACAGGGAGACAGGCAACTAGATTGATCACACACAGACATGGACAGGGAGACAGGCAACTAGATTGGTCACACTCACAGAACATGGACAGGGAGACAGGCAACTAGATTGGATCACACACAGACATGGACAGGGAGACAGGCAACTAGATTGGTCACACCTACAGACATGGACAGGGAGACAGGCAACTAGATTGGTCACACCACAGAAATGGACAGGGAGACAGGCAACTAGATTGGTCACACCACAGAATGGACAGGGAGACAGGCAACTAGATTGGTCACACCACAGAATGGACAGGGAGACAGGCAACTAGATTGGTCACATCCACAGAAATGGACAGGGAGACAGGCAACTAGATTGGTCACACTCACAGAAATGGACAGGGAGACAGGCAACTAGATTGGTCACACACAGAAATGGACAGGAGACAGGCAACTAGATTGGTCACATCACAGAACATGGACAGGGAGACAGGCAACTAGATTGGTCACACCACAGACATGAATAGAGAGACAGGCAACTAGATTGGTCACACCACAGACATGAACAGGGAAACAGGCAATTAGCTTTTTCACATCACAAATATGGACATGGACAAAGGCAACTAGATTTGTCACGTCAAAGACGTCGACAGGGAGACAGGCAACTAGCTCTGTCAGACCATAGACATGGACAAGGAGACAGGCAATGAGCTCTTTAACATCACAGATATGGACATGGAGACAGGCAATTAGCTCTGCCACATAATAGACATGGACAGGGCGACAGGCAACAAGCTCTGTCACATCATAGACATGGACAAGGAGACGAGCAATTAGCTCTTCCACATCATAGACATGGACAGGGCGACAGGCAACTAGCTTGGTCACAGCACAGACATGAAAAGAGAAACAAGCAACTAGCTCTGTCAGGTCATACACATGGATTCTTAATGTTGTTGGTGTTTAAAGCCCAGCCGACTGCCTACAGCCATGCCAGGTCTATAACCGTTTCAAAACATACACAATACTTCAACAGGTTAAAAAGAATAAGAAAAGAAAATTAAGTATACATATTAATGCATTCGCGCGCATAATCTGAGGACATGCACCTGGCGTTGACCACTCCGTCCAATTTATCGCACAGGGGATATAAAATCACACCTGAATACATATTTAAGCATAACTAAGGACACCAAAACAAACATAAAAACGGGCATAAATAACCTAAAATTGCTTCTGCATATCTCACTTCCCTAGAGCCAAAAATGCACTCAATATATGTACCCAGTTATCAATCCTAAGAAAAAGTACATAAGACTTTATCGAACACATACAGGTGAATGGACCAGCAAGGCAGAAAATGATAGGAAGAAATGACAGAAAGCAAAGCAACAAGGCAGAAACAAAGACAATGACAGAAAAGAGGAAATTTCTAGCACAGAATTTGCAGAAGGCGGGAACTATTTATACTGAAAGATCCCCCGGCATCCCCACGGGGGGATACACATGGATAAGGAGATGGGCGGTTAGCTCTTTCACACCATGTACATGGACAAGGAGACAGGCAACTAGCTCTGTCAGGTCATACACACGGATCGTGAGACGGACAGTCAGCTCTTTCACACCACGTGCATGGACAGGGAAACAAGCAATTAGTTTTGCCACACTATATATATATATGTATGTATGTATGTATGTATGTATGTATGTATGTATATGTATGTATGTTATTTACATATGTATGTATGTATGTATGTATGTATGTATACACACACACACACACACACACATATATATATATATATATATATATATTATTATGTATGTATGTATGTATGTATGTATGTATGTATGTATGTATGTATGTATGCATGTATGTATGTATGTATGTATATGTATGTATGTATGTATGTATACACACACACACACATTTATATGTATGTATGTATGTACAGATCTTGAGAAATATTTCAATGGAAGTCCAAACGACGTGTTCTGTGATTCTGAATTAAACTTTGACTCCCGCACCCTGTCTGCCAACTGCAAAAACTTAATCCTTTGACTATCTGACCCTATCCACAAGCTCCCTGCAGGAAGCTGGCGGACAGGGTGAAGGAGTCAAAGGGTTAAGTTTTTGCTTTGCTAGCATGGTTGACAATGCGGGATGCTGGTGGAGATTGCGCGGGAGTCAAAGGGTTAAACAAACAAACACAAAGAAGGCAAAGCCAGTTCTACACAAACTAAACGCCCAGTAACCATCTTGAAACTAAACAAGAGTGCCCAGCGTGATCTCATGTTGTTTAAACAGACAAGAAGAAGCAAAGAAACCAAAGTACTTAATGTAGTCCAACAAGTCAGCTAAGTACTTGATGGGTGGCTGCCGGGGCAAAGAGAGCTTGTACTCAAACATGTCATGGAGGCAAACACATCAAGTCAGCTTCGCCAAACTAAAGCGAGTTGTAAGGAATCCAAAACAAATGCGACTGCCCGCGTTCAAGCAAACAGGTACCAGAAGGAAAAAAAAAAACGAAAATAGAATCAGAACGCGTATTTAATACAACCAGACAAGACAGGCACAAATATTCGGGCAACTTGCCTATGTCAAGCGTAAACGTAAGATCACAAACAAACACCAAATACAAAAAAATCAGGAGAAAAAGTTCAAACTTCCTGGCTGCTTCGTCCAGTAGGAGAAAAGGACTAAGATCTCCCACTGTATGAAGAAGCAGGGAAGTTTGAGTCTTTTTCTCCTATTTTTTTTTTTTTTTTTTGGTGTTTCTTTGTTTGTAATCTTACATTCACGCTTGACAAAGGCCAGTTGGCCGGAAATTTGCGCCTGTCTTGTTTGGTTGTATTAAATACGCGTTCTGATTCTATTTTCGTTTTTTTCTGGTTCCTAAAGCAAGTTGAGTAAAAATCTGTGCAATAAACCTGAATGAAACGACGAATTAAGTCGTGTGGTCTTCTTTCGACAGTGTAGAACGACTGCGACTATCTGTTGTTGTACAGATTCAGATCTTTGTATAATAATACTTTTGAAAACTAAACATCGTATTTGATAAGAGATGACCGTGCTTTATTGCTTCTCTCTTTAAAACCACTAAGAATTTCAATTTTACATGAACTGAATTAGTAGAGCATGTTAGCATAGAACGTAATCACTTTTTTAAAAAAAAAAAACATAAGAATTGAGCTGGTTTAGGATTGCGTTATTGTACTCCAGTGACTCTGTATGCGTTTTCCTATTGTTTAAATTGGACCAAAAAAAAAATGTAAATGCATTAACCCTTTGACTCTCTCACCCTATCCACCAAAACCCTACAGAAACTGGTGGATAGGGTGAGAGAGTCAAAGGTTTAACCCTTTGACTCCTGCACCCTCTCCACTAGCATCCTGCATTGTCAAACACGGTAGCAACGCAAAAACCTAACCCTCTGACTCCCTCACCCTTCCTGCAGAAAGATAGGGTGAGGGAATCAAAGGATTAAGTTATAACTGTTGGTGAATAGGGTGCGGGAGTCAAAGAGTTAAGTTTCTGCAGTTGGTTGGATAGTGTGCGAGCGTCAGAGAGTTAAGTGAGCGATACCCTCTACAACACACGCCGTTTTTGCAGCTGGTGGATAGGGTGCGGGAGTCAAAAGGGTTGATCATGCCAGTGTACTGATCATGCCAGCTGGCGAAAAACTAAACACGTAGGATCAGTGATCACCAAGTCCTAACTTCATGGCGACTCCCGTTAACCCTTTGACTCCTGCACCCTGTCCACCAACTGCAAAAACTTGAAACATTTGACTCCCTCACCCTATCCACCAGCTTTCTGCAGGAAGCTGGTGGATAGGGTAAGGAAATCAAATGATTAAGTTTTTGTTTTGCTTGCATGGTTGACAATGCATGACGCAGGAGGACAGGGTGAGGGGTCAAAGAGTTTTAAATCCCACTCACCCAACAGCCGTGTGATGCTCTAGTCAACGACACAGTAACCCTTTGACTCCCACACAATGTCAATCAGCATCCTGCACTGTCAGCCACGCCAGCAAAGCAAAAACTTAACACTGTGATTCCCTCAACCTATCCAGACAAACTGGTGGATAGGGTGAGGGAGTCAAAGAGTTAAGTTTTTGCAGTTGGTGGATACGGTGCGGGAGTCAAAGGGTTAAATCTTTCCAGCTTACACTGTATCTAAGAAAACCAAAATGTGAAATCCTTGAAATACTGAACATGATCAACAGCATTACGTTGCTAACCACAGCAAAAGAGGTGGGGGTAATTCAGTCAGAACAAGGGTGGAATAATTCTTGTTTTCTGACACACACAGAGCGACGTGACATTTCATCTTTATTGTGTTTTCAGTGTCAAATATACGATCCATTACATGATATTAACGTGTCACGGGGAACAATAGATTCAATGTGGCACGACTAAACATGTACAGTGTAGTCCAACCTTAATTGTGCCCTTTCATTGATACATACTACACTACAGAGAAAGACAGGTCCCTGGTCCATCTGATTCAAGTTCATTCCAGCTATCAAAGATCGGTAAAAGTCCGAAACCTGTAGATCTGTGAACAGCCACTACTCTCACCATATAGGCAGACATTGTGTACAGTGTAACACACACACCACACCACACACACACACACACACACACACACACACACACACACATACATACATACATACAAAACACACACAAACACAAACACACACACAAACATATACACATACACACAAACACACACATTCACACATGCACACGCACACACGCACACGCACACACGCACACACACACACACACACACACACACACACACACACACACACACACTTGGAAACTGTTGACGGAAATTGTTGAAAACCTCATTTCGATTCTTCTCTAGTGTCATCCTCACACATTGAAAGATAGATGATGGATTTCATTTAGTAGAGATGACACAAGAGAACAATTCAAATTATTTTTTTTACAACAGTTTTGTGTGTGTGTGTGTGTGTGTGTGGCGGCGCGCGCGCGCTCGCGTGTGTGTGTGAGAGAGAGAGACAGACAGACAGAAGAGAAAGTAAGAGAGACAGAGACAGAGAGACAGACAGAAAGACAGAGAAAGCGAGACAGACAGAGAGAAAGACAGAGAGAGAGAGAAGAGAGAGAGAGAGAGCCAGAGATACAGAGAGAAAGACAGAGAGAGAGCGAAAGAGGGAAAGAGAGACATACAGAGAGACAGAGAGAGAGGTGGGTGTGGGAAGAGTATACACACAACCCCTACCCTGCTTCCCATCCTACCCCAATCCCCAGCCCCCCACCCCCACCCTTACAACAGCACCGCCCTAACACATATGGCTGACATGTTGACAAGCGTCTTGTAGTATTGTTCAATGACCCTAACAGCACGGGTTCAGCACGAGCATTAAACTGATTCTGTCCTGGGCTCGCGCTCACCTCGTCATTGTCATCCCCTCCTTGACGTGTCCCCGAGCTGTCAGCCCCGAGTGTTTATTTTCAATTAAAATCTCACAGCCCTTCGAGAAAGGCAACAATGCCAGGAATGTATCATCCTGTAGGAAAAAGAGACTGCTGACAATCTGACTGACTGAAAAAGTGTCACATTATCAACGTTGCCTTCACAAGGCCTGGTCTTGGAGTGTAAGCAAATGGACTTTTCCTAATTCCTTTTAGGAGGGGAACAGAATAAAAAGAAGGGATAGAATATAGAAAAAGAGAGATCGTTTCATGTTTTCCCTTTAATAAGTGCAATAGGATCAAAAATATACGCCTTTCAAAAAATAAAGAAAATAATAATAATAACAGAAAGAAAGAAAGAGAAAGAAAGAAAGAAAAAAAAGTAAAAAGGTAAAAGAAAAAAAAAATCAAAGACATACGAATGTATGAGTAAAATTCTTTGGCACGTGCATTTCATTCAATACCCATTTCTCTAGTTAATAAGATTTTTACATAATGTTTGGAGGGCCATGATCGCCAACACCGTGCGGCAATGCCACGTGATGATGATGATGAATACATACTTGCACAATTGCAGCACTCGCATTTTCAATCGTGACAGATCACTCCAAACAAACAAACGGACGAAAGCAAAGTTTTGCCGGAAGATGTATGCTCGCCACGCTTAGCAAAAATGTGACATCAACTTCTGGAAGACACATTAAAATGATGTGTAGGCCTATACATAGAATACATTACATACAAAAGTATGAATAACTATTGAGGAAGAAACAAAACTGTACCCACAAAAGAGCCTTTGATTATTGTATTCTATCAATTACATATAAGATTCCTTGAAAATTCGAGTGTTGGAAATCAGTTCATTTCTTCCTCATGTCTTCCTAATGAAGCGAGTTGAGGCTAAGTAACTGTAATTTCGGTCCTAAGACAACATATTTTTTCCTCAAAATATTAAAGCATCATCGCTTTACGCTGCTTTAAAAAGAACTCTATTGGGTTCTTTAAATATACAGCATCTAACACAAAGTCTCTTTACTGACACTATCATTTAAAAGATGCATCTGCCTTACAGCGGCATCTTGGTGTCAACATGAAAACACCAAATGACTTAGTGTGGAGAGAACTAGGGACATTTCAGTCTGTATAAATCTGTCATCTCTAGTTGAGATAAATTCAAATGAATAAAAAAAATTTTTAAAAAACGCTGCATTTAATGCTTATGTATTATTAAGGAGTATGGGTGACGAGGTAAACCTTTCCCAGTCATTAGAAATCGTAATGCATCATTATGATTTTTTTACATCAGATGGCGATGCTAGAAAGATCCCCTTGGTACCAGTGGCAGAGTTTAGTTACAATAGTATTGACTTATTAAGGTAAAAGTCGATACTAAAAGAGACATAACATTCGATATGAATCAGTATGTAAGAAATGTGTTAACGAAACTTGGGTTTGATATATGGGTGCTTACTACATATACACAGCTCCAAATGCAAGTTCACAATAAAATGACATGTCCATTGTGGAAAGATAGATTGAGAATTAGACGTTTAGCGTTGTTTGCTAAGGGTTTTCTGATTTAAGAAAAGAATTTATACCATCCAAATATCATAGCAAGAAAAAGTTTCTGGATAAATTTAGCCTTCCAGAAATGAACAATGTTTTCAAAGATTCTTCTTTATAAGGAGTTTAAGAGACGACGATTTGTTATGTTACTAAATTTACTTGGTATCACTATGCTTCGTTATTCAATGAACATCCTTCATGACTGCGGTTTTTTTTTCCTCTGATATTTAATGCGAACGTTCTTTTTGTGTGTACATATAGTGTATCTTGGTTTTTTCCCTTTACGTGAGGAAAAACCTTTTCTTAAATAAATAATTTCCGTATTCGGTGCTTTCATGGCACTATTGATTCTCTCCCTCTTTGTCTGTCTGTCTGTCTGTTTGCCTCTCCATCTCCCTCTCCCTTTCTCTCTCTCTCTCTCTCTCTCTCTCTCTCACACACACACACACACACACACACACACACACACACACACACACACACATACACACACCTTTATTTTGCACCGGTTATTTCTTTTAGATCTTCACGGGAGATAACAGAGAGACAGAGATGGAGTGTGTGTGACAGAGGCAGACACAGCGTTAATGTTCGTATTAAATTTTCAGTCTATCGTAGAAGAGAGAGACAGAGAGAGACAGAGAGAGACAGAGAGAGAGAGAGGAAACAGACAGACAGACAGACATGGGAGAAGAAAGAGAGAGAGAGAGTGAGAGAGAGACAGAGAGAGGCAGACAGACAGGAAGAGAGACAGAGAGAAATGGGAGGGGTGCGGGAAAGGAGAAGGGAGAGAGGGAGGAAGGAGAGGGAGAGACAGACAGACAGACAAAGAGGGAGAGAGAGAAAGAAAGAGACAAAGAGAAAGAGATCGAGAGAGACAGACAGACAGACAGAGACACAGAAAGACAGAGACAGAGAGAAAGAGAGAAAAGGCAAGAGACAAAGAGACAGGTGGGTTGGGGGGAGATGAGGAGAGATGGACCAGGAGCGAGGGGTGGGTGGATTATAGGCCATTAGTTCTATTGGCTCGGTGGATGAGTAGCTTTTGTGGCTGAACAGGAGTCGGGCGAGGATCAAGTTTGTCGTGAACAGTTTGAGGTCAAAAAGGAGACATGACGGAATTTTATGGACAAGCTTGTCCACACAAAGACCTCAACCCCCAGCATGTCCTGACCATTCCTGGACTGGCCAGAATGTTCTTTTGAATGAGAGATCGTGACTTATACATGAGAAAGATTCATTCGTGTAGGGCGTGGTTTGGGGTTTCTGTACTCAACTAATACCGTTGCGTGTAGCAGATGTATGTATTTTCAACAATTTTAGAAGAGAAGAGTGGCAGAATGCCTGCCAATAACTAAACTCGGGGTTCCAGGGTTCGTTTCCCATAGAGGTCTTGACTTTTCTCCTCAGTTTGACCGGAAAATCGTCTAGTCCTTCGGAACGGGACGAAAAACGTGTCGGATCCGTGTGTCTTTTAGCCGCGCTCGCTAAAGATCCCATAGCAGTTGAAAATTGTGATGAGCAGGGTACAACACATTGGAGAGATGGATTGATTTCCCATGTACCTCCCCTTGAAGACCAAATAGCCTTCTTGCCTTTCTGAAGTCTTGGTAAAAAAAAATGTGAATATGAGTATGAATTTGAAGCGAGGGAGAGGGAATGGGCGCCGTCCTCGTGGTGCTGGCCCCGGGAAAAGTTGAGGTCTCTGCTACCTCACTCTCCCCTAAGACCCCAGGGTTATGGAACTATCTCGGTAAAATCTCAGGACCTGGCCAGCTCGTGGGTTTATGTGCAAGCTTAAGGCTTGTGCCGTGATCATTCTGGATCTTCTCCATCAAATGGCACCTGTCACGTTAGTGCATAAGGAAATCATTCCGAGCGCAGAGACGTCATCTTGAGAAATTGAAACTGAAACTGAAACTTGACACCAAGGATATATATACTACCATCGGAATTCACGATATCTTTCTTAAGACGTCGATACCATGCAGTATCACCCATCTTTTGCTTCTTTATATATCTATAATGTCTGCATGCATCTCCTCGAAGAAACCCTTCAGAGACGTCCCTCTGGATGCAGTTTTCCACTTTTTAAGAGAGATCAATAGATTTCATCTGATATGATTTTACGTATGAGAACGTTTATCTTTAATTTATTTTAGACTTGCAAGGATAATGGTGAGCTTGGTTTTAAACTGTTGTCTTTTTACCTAAATGTGGGTGTCGTTTGTAACGTGGTGTCAGCCTTGATATGACTCTACTAGTCGGCTGGGCTACAAGCAATACGAACCTGAAACTGAATGTATCTTTTTTTTTTTTCAACTTATTAAAGTGACTGGAGATTTGTAGACGCATTATCGTTCTTTTGGAGTGAAGAGAACTGAATGACAGATGAAAGATTTTCTATAGCATTTCACCTGGGACGACTTGTTTGAATTTCACCAAAGAAAATTCATTTGTTTGTCATGCCTTCTTTTACATGCGCTATATGCATGGTGTACGGAGCACCTCATTATGCGCTATATGCATGGTGTACGGAGCACCTCATTATGCGCTATATGCATGGTGTACGGAGCACCTCATTATGCGCTATATGCATGGTGTACGGAGCACCTCATTATACGCTATATGCATGGTGTACGGAGCACCTCATTATGCGCTATATACATGGTGTACGGAGCACCTCATTATGCGCTATATGCATGGTGTACGGAGCACCTCATTATACGCCATATGCATGATACAGAGAGCACCTCATTATACGCTATATGCATGATACAGAGAGCACCTCATTATACACTATATGCATGATACAGAGAGCACCTCATTATACGCTATATGCATGATACAGAGAGCACCTCATTATACGCTATATGCATGATACAAAGAGCACCTCATTATACACTATATGCATGATACAGAGAACACCTCATTATACGCTATATGCATGATACAGAGAACACCTCATTATACACTATATGCATGATACAGAGAGCACCTCATTATACGCTATATGCATGATACAGAGAGCACCTCATTATGCGCTATATGCATGATACAGAGAGCACCTCATTATGTACTATATGCATGATACAGAGAGCACCTCATTATGTACTATATGCATGATACAGAGAACACCTCATTATGTACTATATGCATGATACAGAGAACACCTCATTATGCGCTATATGCATGATACAGAGAGCACCTCATTATGTACTATATGCATGATACAGAGAACACCTCATTATGTACTATATGCATGATACAGAGAACACCTCATTATGTACTATATGCATGATACAGAGAGCACCTCATTATGTACTATATGCATGATACAGAGAACACCTCATTATGCGCTATATGCATGATACAGAGAGCACCTCATTATGTACTATATGCATGATACAGAGAGCACCTCATTATGCGCTATATGCATGATACAGAGAGCACCTCATTATACACTATATGCATGATACAGAGAGCACCTCATTATACACTATATGCATGATACAGAGAGCACCTCATTATGCGCTATATGCATGATACAGAGAGCACCTCATTATACACTATATGCATGATACAGAGAGCACCTCATTATACGCTATATGCATGATACAGAGAGCACCTCATTATGCGCTATATGCATGATACAGAGAGCACCTCATTATACACTATATGCATGGTGTACGGAGCACCTCATTATACGCTATATGCATGGTGTACGGAGCACCTCATTATACACTATATGCATGGTGTACGGAGCACCTCATTATACGCTATATGCATGGTGTACGGAGCACCTCATTATACACTATATGCATGGTGTACGGAGCACCTCATTATACACTATATGCATGGTGTACGGAGCACCTCATTATACGCTATATGCATGGTGTACGGAGCACCTCATTATACGCTATATGCATGGTGTACGGAGCACCTCATTATACACTATATGCATGATACGGAGAGCACCTCATTATACGCTATATGCATGGTGTACGGAGCACCTCATTATACGCTGTATGCATGGTGTACGGAGCACCTCATTATACGCTATATGCATGGTGTACGGAGCACCTCATTATACACTATATGCATGATACAAAGAGCACCTCATTATACACTATATACATGATACAGAGAGCACCTCATTATACGCTATATGCATGGTGTACGGAGCACCTCATTATACACTATATGCATGATACAGAGAGCACCTCATTATACGCTATATGCATGGTGTACGGAGCACCTCATTATACGCTATATGCATGATACAGAGAACACCTCATTATACGCTATATGCATGATACAGAGAGCACCTCATTATACGCCATATGCATGATACAGAGAGCACCTCATTATACGCTATATGCATGATACAGAGAGCACCTCATTATACGCTATATGCATGATACAGAGAGCACCTCATTATACGCCATATGCATGATACAGAGAGCACCTCATTATACGCCATATGCATGATACAGAGAACACCTCATTATACGCTGTATGCATGATACAGAGAACACCTCATTATACGCCATATGCATGATACAGAGAGCACCTCATTATGCACTATATGAATGATGCACACAGCACCTCATCATGCACTATATAAATGACGCACACAGCACCTCATTATGCACTATATTAATGATGCACACAGTACCTCATTATACACCATATGAATTATGCAGAGGATATCATTTAATGGTCTCATCAGAAGGACTAGCACCCAGACCAATACTCAAGATAGAATGAAAGGGGAAGAAGGAAACTCCTTATTCAACTGGGGAAATCGAGCCTGTAAACGATCATTTCAACCACTATCCACAAAATTAGGGCCATACACCGTTGCGTAGAAGTTCGGGAAACGGAAACAGATTGAAAATACTTTCCATGAATCAAAACTCTATCAGTTTATATTGCATGTTTGTGGGATTCTTTACGCCCGAACACCTCCGTGCACAATGCTGAATATACATGTACTATATAAACCTAGCAAGAAACATTTCAACCACACAGTCGAGCATCATTCACTTCTCTAATGCTTCCTCGAATTTGTTCCTCAGTCTCTCTGACCAACACGGAATTGGTCGGTCTCGACTGATGGACACAAAAGCAAATACATGTATGATAGAGAGTGCAGTCCTGTCTGTTGTCTCAAACCAAAATTACAATTCCATCATTATAATGAAGATAACTCTCTTTTGTGAAAACTACCGTTCAAAAGGTCTAAAATCACCTGTTCTTTCTAAGTATTTTGAAACTTAGTCAGATGTAAATCTATGAATATCTCGACTTTTTGTTAAGTTTTATATTTTAGGACGAGTGATGCCCCTTTCAACATGATTTCATTGTCAACAGTAAGAACTGCTAAATCGTAGTGAGGTAGGGTTCCCTGAATAAAGGGCCGCTCCAAAGATAAACAGCTAACTCACGTACAGAGTTTACACAAGTTATTTTGGTATAGAGTTCAGTCACTAACTACAGAGGAAAGAATAAGTCCTGAATGTGACGGTGCATCTACTCGAATGCCATCTGCTGTAATCTGGGGTCTGGTGTACTTTGCGTCAGGCACATGTAAGAGGGAGGGAGAGAGAGAGGGGGGGGGGGAAGGGAGACAGACAGACAGACAGACAGAAAGAAAGACAGCCAGACAGATAGAAAGAGAGACAGAGAGATACAGAGAGACAGAGACAGAGAGACAGACAGATAGACAGAGAGAGAGAGAAAGACAGTGAGACAGAGAGAAAGAAAGAGAAAAGAGAGGGAGGGAAACAGACAGACAAATATACACAGAAAGAGAGGGAGGGAGACAGACAGACAAATATACACAGAGAGACAGAGAGAGAGAAAGAGAAAGACAGTGAAACAGACAAAGACAGAGACACA
Organism: Monoplex corrugatus; assembly: GCA_030674185.1. Lineage (NCBI taxonomy): Eukaryota > Metazoa > Mollusca > Gastropoda > Littorinimorpha > Ranellidae > Monoplex > Monoplex corrugatus. Next base: position 25,858,800 of record JAPXFY010000015.1, read on the forward strand.
AAGAGAGAGAAAGAGAGAGAAGACAGAGGGAGAGGGACAGACAGAGACCGACAGAGACAAAGAAAGACAGACAGACATAGAGAGAGAGACAGACAGAGAGAGGAACAGACAGAGAGAGGAACAGACAGAGAGAAAGAGACAGACAGTCTGTCTCTGTATGTTTGTTTCTCTGTGACTAAGAGAGAGATAGATACAGAGAGAGAGAGAGAGAGAGAGAGAGAGAGAGAGAGAGAGAGAGAGAGAGCAATGCATTAGTTTCAAAATGATACACAATGCATCCCATAAACAAAAACCACCGCAGAAGAGAAGATTGTGTGTTAAGAGAGCTCACGTGCCTTAATCCACAGAGAAAACAGTACCTACGGTAGGAACTAGGCCTAGTCTCTTTGCTTTAATCTACTTGACACAGAATACTCTACAATCTTGCGTCTATTCGGTTCAGGACGTATGCTTGTATCTTCTGCACCCTTAGCGTCACGAAGAGTGAGGGGGGGGGGGGGGGGATCTCACTGTTCTCTTGTCAACGGAATGTATGAGTGTTAGCCCCTATAGACGTAAACTGGACACAGTCCCTCTGATGGTGTGGGAGATAGCGAGATGACGAGCACTTCCCTTCCTGATAACGTGCTGGAAGACTGCTCTCCCTTTTGCACTTCGTCACGAACACGCCCAGACCACTGCTTTCAATTGTCTCCCTTCTTTAAAAGATAGCATCCATGTTATCCGAGATGACCGAAATCATGGCTTTCTCTCTGTCTGCTCTCTCTCTCTGTCTGTCTGTCTCTCTGTCTCTCTCTCTGTCTCTCTCTCTCTCTGTCTCTCTCTCTCTGTCTCTCTCTCTCAGTCTCTCTCTCTCTCTCTTTTCTGTCTCTTTCTCTCTCTCTGTGTCTCTTTCTGTCTCTCTTCTGTCTCTTTCTCTCTCTCTGTCTCTTTCTGTCTCTCTCTCTGTCTCTTTCTGTCTCTCTTTCTCTCAGTCTCTCAGTCTCTCTCTCTGTCTTCCTCCCCCCTCTCTCTCTCTCTATGTTTGTCTCTGTGTCTTTCTCTCTCTCTCTTTCTCTGTCTCTCTCTGTCTCTGTCTGTCTGTCTCTCTGTCTCTCTCTTTGTTTCTCTCTTCCCCTCTCTCCCCTCTCTTTCTCTCCCCCTATCCTTCCCGTCCGCCCTCATCTCTCTCTCCCCTTCTCCTTCCCGCCCTCCCCCTCCATCCCTCCCCAACCTACCTACCTCTCTCTCTCTCTCTCTCTCTTCCAACCAACCTGCCTTCTCACGAACGCGATTTTTGACACTCCGCTATCTTGTCTTGTGTCGGGTCTCAACGTGGCCTACTTGAGGGGATTACAGCTCTGATTGCCAGACGCATCTCTAATCAGTACACTGAAACTGTCAAACCAAGGTTCTCGAGATGCTGACACCTTGTCAAGCTTAGTCCTCTTCACTGTCCTTCATGGGGAAACCACTGTCGACCGACCGACCGCACCGTCTCTTTCAAATTCCCACGCTTGTTGAAGAGTTCAAAGTTTGGAGTTCCTTTAGTTAACCCTTTGACTCCATCACCCTCCTGCACTATCAGTCATACCAGCTAAGCAAAAACTTAACTCTTTGACTCCCTCTTTGTGTGTGTGTGTGTGTGGGGTGTGTGTGAGGGAGGGAGAGAGAGAGAGAGAGAGAGAGAGAGAGGAGACAGAGAAAGACAGACAGAGACAGACAGACAGGGAAAGAGAGAGAAAGAGACAGAGAGAGAGACAGAGACAGAAAGAGAGAGAGGGAGAGAGAGACAGAGACAGAGAAACACAGAGAGAGGAGAGAGAGAGAGAGCGAGAGAGAGAGAGAGAGCGAGCGAGCGAGAGAGAGAGAGAGAGAGAAATCAAGTAATGGATACAAGCATAACTGGTATTATCATCACAGGGTCAGGGAGTCAAAAGGTTAAAATTTTTTGCGTTGGTGGATAGGATGCAGGAGTCAAAGAGTTAAGAGGAAGAATCGTCGCTCTCGGACAAACCAATATGCGCTCCACCTTAAATATATCAGCAACCGTCTAGCAGACCTCTTGAGCCTGCGCAAAAAAAAAAGAAAAAAAAAAAATATATATTGACAAAGTCTTGAAACGGGGACAGGGACGGGGGGGGGGGGGGGGGGTGAGAGGTAGAAGGGACTATGAAAAGCTCATTGACACCACCAAAATGATTAGAGTATTAAGACAGGTGGGAACAGGGCAATTTTTACGGTTGTCGCTGGGTCCAAACTCGAGAAATCAGACCTTGAGTGTCACGCGCGCGCTGTGTGTGTGTGTGGTGTGTGTGTGTGTGTGTGTGTGTGTGTGTGTGTGTGTGTGGTGTGTGTGTGGTGTGTGGTGTGTGTGTGTGTGTGCTTGGTGTGGTGTGTGTGTTATCTATGTGCGTGTGAGAAAGAGAGAGAGAGGAGACACAGAGAGAGGGGGGAGAGACAGAGAGAGGGGGAGAGACACAGAGAGAGAGAGAGAGAGAGAGAGAGGAAGAGAGAGAGAAATTAAGCAATGGATACAAGCATAATATACATCATCATCATATCATCATCGTCGTCGTCATCATCATCGTCATCATCATCATCATCGTCATCGTCGTCGTCGTCGTCATCGTCGTCGTCATCATATCATCATCATCATCTCATCACTACTGCTGTCGCTGTCATCTATACTGTGATTGATAACTACCTCTATTGTCGCCAGGCAAAACTGAAGCTACCGCTAAAAACCCACTGTCGATGAATAAAAGGTGGGAAAGGTCAGGCTTCTTAGCCTACTTGAAAACTCGAGAGATAAAAGTTTTGATATCAAGCCCGTTCAAGCTAGGGACTGGCATGGGAAATACAACCTCTGGACACAGTGGACACAAGCGAAGCCTCATGGTCAGAGAAATAACAGGGCAAATGCAGACCAGTTGGCAGGAACTGGGATCAACCAAAATGGAATGGTGGTCAAAGGCCAACAGAAAGGCAAAGAGGGGATATGATCATACAAGAGATTTAGGAAAAAGAGGATGCCAAAAGAATCCAGAAGATAGTCCAGCAAGGCCAACACAGGTTATAAAGGACGTGGGAAAATCCATCCAAAGACGTCTATGCTGGAATAACCTGTGGCATGATGCCCAACTCAGAAACAATGTTATCCTCAGATATCCATGTGACCTCTTCTTGCCTCATCATCATCATCATGTTTCCTGCCACATGGCACTGGCGATCATGGCCCTCCATATGTTTCTATCCCTTGTTGCTGCAAGCACATCTTCCACCTGTCTGTCCTCAGCCACTCTGCAAGTCCGTCCCATATTTTCTCCCTGGGTCTACCTGGTGCTGTCTTTCCCTCCAGCTTTCCTGTTGTGACCAGGTGCTCTAATTCCCCTTTCCTCATAAAATGGCTTATAAATGTTGCGTGTTTTTCCTAACCTTCCTTATCAATGATATTCTTGTGTCTGCCTCCATCAAGACTGTCTCGTTTGTTTTCTTTGCTGTCCATGGAACTCTCAACATTCTTCTTACAAACCACATCTCGGCTGCCTCAATCTTGTTCTGGCTTTGCGTGTTTGACTGTCTTCTTGCCTATCAAATGCAAATGTGTTGAAATAGTGGAAATCAGATGAAACTACATGCTCGCTCTGCCAGGGCAGACAGGCAGTGGAACACGTCCTGAACTAGTGCAGGGTAGCTCTAACCCAAGGAAGGTTCATATGGAGGCACAAGCAAATGATTCAAGAGATCGCGCAAGCGATCAACACTGCCAGGGGGGAAAGTTGCCACCAGAAAGCTCTAAAAACCTTCTACATGGCAGATAGCAGTAAACAGTGGCCTGAAAAAGCTGTGATATTCGGAGGATGAAGGCGGGGTCTGCTGGATGGAGCGGACGACTGGGAGTGCACTGCAGATCTTCCACAATGGGAAAAAAACACCCAGAAATCATCAGCAGGGGTGGCATGAGACCGGACATAGTTCTTCAATCCTATTCATCAGAACATATGATCCTGATCGAGCTCACTGTGCCGTATGAAAACAGGATGGAGGAAGCCAATATCTACAAGACTGAAAAGTATGACAGTCTAGCCAGTAACTTGAGGACATCTGGCTTTCAAGCCAAAGTCCTCGCCGTAGAGGTTGGAGCAAAAGGATTGATGGGCACTTCAACCCTATGATACCATGACACAACTCTCGATTTCTGGGAGAGAGAGGACAAAAGCTTTATAGGCAATAGCCAAAGCAGCTGAAAAGACAACTGAATCTGGCCAAGGAAGAACGAAAGTAAACTTCATAAGGCTTAAAAATTCCCCTGTATGTTGCCAGTGTCTGATAGCTAAGTGGTTAAGATATCCGTTTCAAGGGTGGCTTTGCCCTGAGACGCCTGACCACCTTAGATATCCGGGTTCGAACCCAGGTGGTGGAAATTTTATTTAGAAAACTGGCGATAGCAGAAGGGCATCCTGGAGTCATGACGTGGATACGGCCCGGCCCCCTTCGACTGAAGGAGTTAAAAGTCGAAACGCTTGTCTGACAGCTTTTCCATCTGAGGACCTTCTGCCTACTGTGTCTTGCTACTTCAAAATCCGATACTTTTCAACGATCACTCTAAGCAAATGTAAGCAGTCTTCATGAGAAGTGCACACAAGTTTGAATGTAATCATAATTCTTATAAACATGCACTATCTAATAAAAAAAAAATTGTATGCAAGTTTAGAGGAAAATGTAATCGTAATTCTTAAAAACATGCACTATCTAAAATGTTCTGTCTACGGACATTTTAGATTTTCTTTCAAAACAATAGACTAGCGCGTTGCTTCCTCTTCCCAGGAGCAGAGGCCATTTCACGATAACAATCAAGGGAGGCTACTTTACTCGCTATCGACTGCCGCCCAAAGTGGCCGTTATCAGTTTTTTTATCTCCTGTCTTCGCCTTTCAAAACTGTGACAAAACAGCGGCCAGGATTTTCTGAGATGTTACTGCTGTCTGCCACTTTCAGATTTTTGGGAAAGGTCACTGACTCGCCAAGATACCGGCATCAATGATCGTTGGGAGTGGTGAGAGGAGTTTGAGCATCCTTTTACCAAAGTCCTTGGACTGATTTTGGTAAGGTCAGTACAGTTACACTGTAACGGCTCTCACGGTGGTCGTGTGAAGGAGCCGGAGTTGTGTGCTGTTTGGCACGTCAGCACTGTTAGACTCGGTGACAATCGATGTTGTTGAAGTTTTTTTCGTAAACGTGTCACAATTTCAATCAGGATTTCCAGTTTGGTTGTCTTCATAAAGCATTCACAATTTAAATAAGTCTGCACTGACTGTTATTTTCTTTACAAACCTTTCACTATTTAACCGTTTGACTCCAGCACCATGTCCATCAGCACCCTGCTTTGTCAACCATGCTAGCAATGCAAAAGCATAACCCTTTGACTCTTTTACCCTATCCACCAGCTTCCTGCCGGTGAGTAGGGTAAAGGAGTCAAAGGGCTAAGTTTTGCCGTTGATGGATAAGGTGCAGAAATCAAAGGGTTAAGTTAGGTTTACATTGTTATTTTCTTCACAAAGCTTCACAATTTCAGTAAGGTTTACATTGTTATTTTCTTCTTAAAACTTTCAAAATTCAAGTAAATTTTATACTATTGTCTTCTCAACAAAACTTTCACAAATAAAGTAAGTTTTACACTGTCATTTTCTTTCACAATTTGGGTAAGTTTTACACTGTCGTTTTGTTCAAAAAGCTTTCGCTATTTGGGTAAGTTTTACACTGTCGTTTTGTTCAAAAAGCTTTCGCTATTTGAGTAAGTTTTACACTGTTGTTTTCTACATAAAGCTTTCACAATTTGAGTACGTTTTACACACACACACACACACACACACACACTCTCTCTCTCTCTCTCTCTCTCTCTCTCTCTCTCTCTCTCTCTGTGTGTGTGTGTGTGTACATGTGTGTTGGTTTAGTTAGTTAGTTAGTTAGTTAGTTAGTTAGTTAGTTAGTTAGTTAGTTAGTTAGTTAGTTAGTTAGTTTGCTTACATCAAAGAATTCTCCTCATATTCTCCACTCTTATTTTATACAAAATATCTTGGAGAAAACCTCAAAGGGTTAGGACTACAAGCATGTTTTAGTCCAACTTTTACAAAAAAAGACAATTTCTACAACACATAAACAAACAAAACTTGTATAGAAACGGAAAGGCGGATAAGATTAGACAACTTTTACAGAAATGGAAAGGTTCAAAAAACAACTACAGATTTTAGAGACAAATAGAAGCTGTTCTCAATTAGCTTTTACAAAAACGGAAAGGCCCAAATAAGTAGACAGAACTTTTACAGAAACGGAAAGACTCACAAAAACAGACACGGCATTGTCTTTCTGCTATTAGTCTCTATTACGAGTCGGGTTTCTTCCTCACATCACCATTTTTCTTTTATTTCTTTTTCTTTTTCTTTACATTGTATAATTTCGAAGAGGAAACGAAAGTATAGAACAATGAGAAAAATAGGGAGGAAAAGAAGATAAGTTTATTTAATAGAAGAGAACAGAAAACAGAAAGAACGAAACTGCAGAAAACAGAAAAAGGACAGAGGGGACCAAGATAAAGTTCAGAGATCTGTTTTACTTGATCGTGATTAAGATGTAGGCGATGACAGTGACGATGACGACGATGACGATGAAGAGAAGGATGAGGGGAAAGATGAAGAAACGTAATGTATGACACACATGCTAAAATTCATAACTTGAGAAAAACGGAAGAAGCAAAGAAGAGAAGCTAAAGAGAGAGAGGGGGGGAGGGAGAGGAGGGAGGGAGGGAGGGGAGGGGAGGGAGGAGAGAGAGAGAGAGAGAAAGAGAGACGGACAGAGACAGACAGTCAGACAAAGATAGAGAGACATGCAGACAGCACAGAGAGAGAGAAAGAAGGAGGAGAGAGGGAGGGAAAGAGAGAGAGAAACACAGATAGCGACAAAGACACACACATTGAAGGAGAATGACATATGCAAAGAGAAACGGAGAGAAAGAGAAATGACATCATTTTATTTTCCATTAACAAAAACTTGCTGGATCAGACAAACAGAGAGAAAGAGAGAGAGAGAGAGGGGGGGGGGAGAGACAGATTCTTACAATGACACGTTTTATTGTAAAAACCATCGAACTATACATAAAACAGAGACTAAGGTGTATGTGTGTGTGTGTGTGTGTGTGTGTGTGTGTGTGTGTGTGTGTGTGTGTGTGTGTGTGTGTGTTGTGTATCTGTGTACTGTGTGTGTGTGAGAGAGAGAGAGAGAGAGAAGACAGACAGACAGACAAAGGCACACAAAAAAAACACCACAATGACAGAGAGCGTAGACAGTGAGACATAGAACCAGACAGACAGACAGAGACACATAGAGAGAGACAGAGAAAGTTATGGATACATAAAAAGAGAAACGGAGAAAGAGAAAAGGAAATGAGGGGGGGGGGGGGGGGGAGAGAGACAGAGAGAGACAGACAGACAGATAGACAGAACAACAGAAGAACAGACAGATAGAAGAAGGAAGAAAGACACACACTCTTCGACGTTTTATTAACAAAAGCCTGTTAATAAGATTTATGTCCACGAGTTCAGTTCATTTTCTAACAATAAGTATCAGAAGGAGAAAACTCAAGACAGTGCAACATAACATGTCCAATACCGTGCAACTTAAACTACACACACTAGTTTATACCCAATACAGTGTATTTTAATTAGTTCTATTAATGTTGAGAATAGTTTGAAGACAACTGTGAAAAACTTACATGGGATCGCAGAATTCAGCGATCATCCAATAACCGATTCCCACGCAACCATACATGGCAAATTTCTGGTAAGTTACTTCTACATTTACTGTACGGTGTGTGTGTTTGTGTGTGTTTGTGTGTGTGTGTGTGTGTGTGTGTGTGTGTGTGTGTGTGTGTGTGTGTGTGTGTGTGTGTGTGTGTGTTGTGTGTGTGTGTGACAGAGCGAGAGAGGAAGAGAGAGACTGAGACAGACAGACAGACAGACAGGCAAGCACCAGGCAGTCAGACGGACAGAGAGAAAGAACGAGAGAGAGGGGGAGAGGGAGAGAAAGGGGGGGAGGGAGAGAGAGAGGGAGAGAGAGAGAGACAGATACAAAGACAGTCAGGCAGACAGTCAGGAATTCAGCCAGTCAGTCAGATAGAGGGGGGGGGGGGGCAGAGAGAGAGAGACAGAGACAGAGAGGCAGACAGACAAAGACAGAGACAGACAAAAAGGCAAGACAGACAGGCAGACAGAAAGGCAGTCAGAGAGAGAGAGAGAAGGGGAAAGAGAGGGGGGGGAGGAGAGAGAGAGAGGGAGGAGAGAGAGAGAAAGAGAGAGAGAGAGAAAGAGAGAGAGCTAGCTCTGGAATGTTATATTCTATTAGCCTGATTTTCAAAACACAAACGTACAATTGTCACAATTTGTTTCCAGCAAGAATCAAATACCTAAAACGCCCACTGCAATCTCTCTCTCTCTCTCTCTCTCTCTCTCTCTCTCTCTCTCTCTCTCTCTCTCTCTCTCTCTCTCTCTCTCTCGTCCTTTTTTCTTTTTCTTGTTCATTTGAAATGCACAAAGAAGAACAGAAGAAGATATCGGAGAACCAAGAAGATGACTTCTTTGTGGCGCGGCAACTCAATTTACTTTGAGCAGGTAAAATGGGGTGCTCTTGGTCTGACTAACCTGACGAAGCGCAGTGTAAAAAAAAAAGACGACCTTTGTCGAGTATTCAAATACACGATTCCCAAGACATGTCGAACATCAAAGCAGCTTCAAACGATCATTCATACTCGCCGCTGTCACTGATACCGTCCCCTCCCACACAACTCCACTCTTCCCATTTTTCTTTTTAACCTCCTCCACACAACTACACTTCCCGTCTTTTTTTTGTCTTTTTTTTTTTTTTTTTTTGTCTTTTTTTTTTTGTCTTTTTTTTTTTTTTTGTCTTTCTCCATAGCCGTCAGTAGACTTGCGCAGAATTCAACACACTGAGAAACCCCCGGAGCAAGAGATCGGTCCAATTGGTGAATACGGTGTTTCACACTTGACCCAAGTGTAGGAACGACTGACGGTTTGTATAAATGCCTTTTTGTTCTTTTTATTGGCTGTTGTGTTTCTACTATTTCGACCCTCTAAAACTGGTGATCAGTTAGTTGTTTTGGTTTTGTTGTGTGTATTTGTTTGTTAACTGGTAGAAGTTGGTTTGTTGTTGTTGCTGTGCTGTGTGTTGTTTGTTTTTAGTTGTTTGGTTTGGTTTTGTTGTTGTTGCTGCTGGCTGCTGGTGTTGTTATTTTGTTTTTAAAGTTGATGAGTTTTGTGTCGTTGTTGTGTTGTTGTTGTTGCTGACTGCTGTGGTGTTGTTATTGTTGTTTTTAAATTTGATGAAGTTTTTGTCGTTGTTGCTGCTTGTGTTGTTGTTGTGCTGCTGCTGGTGTGTTGTTTATAAATCTGTCTATTCAGTACTTTTCATCTGACAAAAATATCATCTGCATTATTTCATTCTCTCCAGATTTTCTAACCTTTTGGACAGCTCTCATACAAGATTAGACAGAAATCTCTAACACTTCAACACAGCGAACCATCTATCGTTTCTTTTGTTCAGCTGGGGGTTTGCCCTTTGGGCCCCCGTCTCATTGGGTCCCCGTCTCATTGGGCCCCCGTCTCATTGGGCCCCCACACTTTTCTGTAGTAATAAGAAAACGTGTCATTGGGCCCCCGTCTCTTTGGGCCCCCCGTCCCTTTGAGCCCCCATCTCTTTGAGCCCCCGTATCATTGGGTCCCCGTCTCATTGGGCCCCCGTCTCATTGGGCCCCCACACTTTTCTGTAGTAATAAGAAAACGTGTCATTGGGCCCCCGTCTCTTTGGGCCCCCAGCATAATAAACAAGATAATTATGTTCCCTGCTGCTGCAAATGTGTGTGTGTGTGTGTGTGTGTGTGTGTGTGTGTGTGTGTGTGTGTGTGTGTGTGTGTTGTGTGTGTGTGTGTGTGTGTGTGTGTGTGGTGTTTGATTGATTAAAAATGTGTGGAATAGCACCCAGAGAAAACTGCTAGGCAATTTTATTAAAACTTATTATGTTTAGTAGAGGACCAAAATGTCGCATCGACCCAAAATGTCGCACCAACTCAAAATGACCACATTTGTGCATTCCAGCTACCATATAGTTAAGAGTTTTGTGTATAGGTAAAACTCCATAAACAATGTGCGTTTTGCGTGTGAGCTTGAAACGAGCCCGTCAGTCTGTCAGTATGTATGAATGTAGATGTATGTATGTGTATATGTTATGTATGTATGTATGTATGTATGTATGTATGTATGTATGTATGCATTGATCATTTTGGCCTATTTAGCTGTCAAACAGTGAAATAGACCTAACTGACCACTGGTCGGGCATATACATCAATACATTTTGGACCGGCCGGTGTGACATTTTCGGCCTTGTAACGGAGGCCCAAAAGTCATATATAGACTTGGGGGCACAATGAGACGGGGACCCAAAGAGACGGGGGCCCAATGAGACGGGGGCCCAAAGAGACGGGGGCTCAAAGACACGGGGACCCAAAGAGACGGGGGCCCACCGAGACGGGGGCTCAAAGACACGGGGACCCAAAGAGACGGGGGCCCAATGAGACGGGGGCTCAAAGACATCATCCCGTTCAGCTGCGCACACAACCAGTCACCTTCGTAATGTGACAATTCAACAGAGTCATGGGCAAGTATACCTTTTTAAGGGCTACAACACTTTCTGACTCTTTAGCTACCAGAAATTGATTACAGAGAGAAAGAGAGGGGGGAGGGAACAGACAGACAGACAGAGAGACAGAGACAGAGAGAGACAAAGGAGAGAGACAAAGGAGAGAGACAAAGGAGAGAGACAGAGACGGAGGCATGCGGTTCTGGAGAAAATCAAAGGTTTTCAGTAGTCTACGAAGAAGTTCGAATCAAACATGACTTGATCCAGGACAGATGACACAGGAATAGCAACGGAATAACAGCATAACAGCATCAGAAAGGTTTCTAGCTATAGCATAATGACAGATACAGGCGGGGTTCAGGAACCACAATGTGATTCTACTCTCAATCATAATGGAACATTTTCTGAACAACATCGTGTCTGACAGTTCTGAGTATGCAGTAGTAAGAAACTGTGGGTAGAACCGGACAGCAGAAGATCAGATCAGGCTTGACAGTCTGCTGCACTCTCACCTAGCAGGATACAAAATAAAAACAAAAACAAAAAACACAATTTGCTGTTCTCTAGGAATTCGTGAGGCATGTCTTATAATTGCACATGGACAAGCCACAGCTGAAAGAGGGTTTTCTGTCAACAAAGAATTGAGCGTAGATAACAAGGCAGAACATACTCTTGAAGTACACAGTCTGACTGCAGGCCATGTGAAGAAAATAAGGGTCTGGAGAAAGTGGAAGTCGGCAAAGAGATGATTCTGTCTGCATCAAGTGCAAGACACAAGTACCACCTAGTTTCTGGATGACCCAAAGAAGAAACAAGAGGCATCAGCCAAAAGAGTAATAAAAAAAATGATAAAATAAAAACACTCCTGGGTGATTGGTAGACCTGGAAAATAGAAAGCAGAGACTTGCATAGGATACTGACCATCTTTCAAAATCAGCAGATTCTCTGTGCAGAGAAAAAGGGACAACTTACCTTGATTGCAGTCAAATGCTTTTGAGGAAGAAAATGAAAGAATAGCAGTAAAATGTGCGGCAGATAAATGAAAACTGCAAAGTCTTATAGATGCTATTTATTGAACTTTACTAATGCATTGCCAGCTTTCATTGTCTGTGTTATAACTTACAGCTTAGTTAAAGTATCAACTTCATTTCCCTCTTGACGTGATACTTTGTGTTGATGCTGCATTAACCCTTTGACTCATACAGCCTGTCCACCAACTGCAAAAACTTAAACATTAGCTTCCTGCAAGAAGCCGGTGGTTGGAGTGAGACAGTCACGTTTTTGCTTCGCTTGCATGGTTGACAGTGCAGAATGCCGGTGGACAGGGTGCGGGAGTCAAAGGGTTAAGTCTCATCATTATTGACATATTCTCACAATTCTAACGCGGGCTGGCTGGTTGTTTTGATGGAGCCATGAACTCAAGGTCCGATATCTCGGGTTCAACCCCAGCCGGCAACATTCAAAACTGGCCCGTATGCTTCCCATCTTAATGTTTCCATCATTCTGGTGGTGTCAGCTTAGTGTTTCAAAAGTCCCTCCCCCCTCCTCCCCAATTTCA
>JAPXFY010000015.1:25876042-25886042 GCA_030674185.1 Monoplex corrugatus
GAGAGAGACACACACACACACACACATACATAAACACACATTCACACCACACACACACACACACACACACACACACACACACATATATATATATATATATATATATGTATATATATATATCTTTATATATATACATACATATATAGATATACACACATATATATATATATAGATATATATATACATACATACATGTATATATATATGTATACACACACACACACACACACACACACAGACACGCACGCACACACACACGCACCGTACACACACATCAACAACATCAACCACCATTACCGCGCGCATAACACATTCAATCACAGAAATAATGTGATCAGGAAATGAACAACCACAGCAGTTAAAATATTTTATTTCATATTTCATATTCATTTCTTTCATCACAGTGGATTCACCGAGCGAGACGAATAACTGGCCTTCAAGACGAGAGACCTGGGAAATTAACCTATCACAGCCAGGTTTTATACCAAGGCAGCCGGACGATAGCCCTGCTTTTCACTAATTCCAATTGAGATCTTTAGTGTGCGCCGTCCAGAAGGCACACGGATTCGACTCGTTTTTCGTCCCCTTCCGAAGGACTAGACGTTTAGTTCAATTTTCCGGTCAAACTGAGGAGAAACATCGAGGCCTCAACGAGAAACGAACCCTGGAACCTCGAGTTTAGTTACTGGCAGGCAAACGTCTGAACTACTGTGCCACTCTTAAAGAACAAGGCAGAGCAATATCAGCGTTACAATATCTCAAAAGCACACAAAACGCCTCGTTGATCATAAAGAAAAACATGGAACAACATGAAGTACACATAGTGCATTCGCTCTCATAATGTAAGGACATGCTCCTGGCGTGGATCGTTCCGCCCAACTTATCACCAGGGTGTTAAAAGAAACTTTTAGACAGACAGATAGACAGACCAGACAGACAGACAGAGATAGACAGACAGACAGACAGACAGTAGATAGATAGATAGACAGAGACAGACAGACAGATAGATAGATAGATAGATAGATAGATAGATAGATAGATAGATAGATAGATAGATAGATAGATAGATTAGATAGATAGATAGATAGATAGATAGATAGATAGATCAGATCATGGCATGATCGTTTAAATAACGATCAGCATGTTCTTTCCAAACAGCGATTGGTGGCGCCAGTGGAAAAATAAGTTAGTGAGGTTTCTGTATCTGGTGTCAAGATTTCTCTATTTCTACCTACATACGCACGAAGAGAGAGACAGAGACAGACAGACAGACAGAGAGAGAGACACAGAGAGACAGACAGACAGACGGAGAGAGTGCGCGCGCACGCGTATATGTGTGTGCGTGTGCATTGCTTGTGTGTGCGTTAGTGGGTGAGTGAGAGAGAGTGTGTGTGCGTGTGAGAGAGAGAGAGAGAGAGAGGGAGAGAGAGAGAAATAGAAAGAGAGACAGACAGACAGAGACAGAGTGAGTGAGAGAGTGGAGAGAGACAGAGAGAAAGAGAAAGAGGAGGGAAGACACAGAGAAGGAAAGAGAGGGAGACAGAGAGGAGGGGAGAGACAGACAGACACACACACACACACATACAGAGAAAAATCTCTTGAAGAGAGAAATGTCGCAGAAAAAAAGCCAGTCATCGGAGCACGTCGAAATAAATCACCTGAGAGATGACATATTAAACGACCTGATTCATATACACAATAATCAGCAGGTGCAAAATGATTCACAGGTGCTAATTACATGCTTATACGCCGCCCGCATTAACACCCTCGATTTTCTACACGTTTAAACTTATAGGAAAAAAAAAAAGGGGGGGGGGTGGAGTGCTGAATTGCTTGGAGGGGGAGGAGGCGGGGGAGGCGATGTTTGGGTCTTTTAATACTAGATCTACAAAGTTTCTTTTGAAGGAGAAAGATAATTTACATTTTTTGTGCTTCCTTGCAGATTTCCTCCCTTTGAGTGCCGCCGCCGCCCCTGTAACTACAGGGTGATAACTGCTTTCAACTATTCAGCTACGCCCCCGTCATTCTCACAAACAAACGAAGAAACTGAATTTGCCAAGCCATAGCAGCCGTTTCAATTTGTTAGTTCATCTGAATCTTTCTCAAGAAGAACTTGATTACAGCCTTTAGTCCACCCAGAATCGGCCACGCCAAAACAGCATTCAAGAAGATGAAAAGCGTTCTTACCAACAAATCTCTATCAATTAACATCAGGAAGAGAGTTCTTGAATGCTATGTAGAATCGATACTGTTGTACGGCTGTGAGGCGTGGACAGTCAACACGCAAAGTCAGAACAAAACTGGGGCAACTGAAATGAGGTTTCTTAGAAGAATATTGAGAGTTCCATGGACAGCAAAGAAAACAAACGATGCAGTCTTGAAGGAGACACACACAAGAAAATCATTTTAAAAAAGAGAAGCTAAGGCAAAGACAAGTAACATTTATGGACATTTTACGAGGAAAGGAGAATTGGAGCACCTTGTCACAAAAGGAAACTGGATGGAAAAAGAACACCAGATAGACCCAGGGAGAAAATATTGGACGGACTTACACGGTGGCTGAGGACAGAGAGGGTGGGAGATGTACTTGCAGCGACAGGGATAGACTTGTATGGAGGGCCATGATCGCCAACGCCATGCGGCAGGGCACATGATGATGAGTCCACCCAGCACTCACCCTGTTCAGGTATGAGAAAAGTAAAGCAGTGAAGAAGAGACGATGGCAATGCCCTCATATTGCTGGTACAGTTGAAATTTCTGTAAATTCACTCCCGTAAAATTTCAGTTATTTTAATGTGAGATCATCATCATCATCATCATCATCATCATCATCATCATCATCAAGTGCCCTGTCGCATGGCGCTGGTGAATATGGCCCTCCATACGAATCTTGTCTTTGTCGCTGTAAGTATATCTCTCACCTTCTCTGTCCTCATCCACTCTGCAAGTCAGTCCTTTTTATTTTTCTCCTGGGTTTACCCGGTGCTCTTTTCCCCTCCAGCTCTCCTGTACTGACTAGGTGCTCTAATTTCTCTTGCCTCATAAAATGTCCTATAAACGTTACTTGTCTTTTCCTAAAGTTAGATACAACCGACTAGTTGCTCTAATTTCTCTTGCCTCATAAAATGTCCTATAAGCGTTACTTGTCTTTTCCTAAAGTTGGATACAATCTATGTTTCCAAGATTGAGATTTGGAGAGTGTGGTTTATACTCCGTACACAGTTCAAAACAAAAGCCATCGTCATCCATATCCTGACATACCAGTACCCTGACTAAGACCATACAAAACAAAATGACCACCTGTCAGATGCGTTATTTGAGAAGTCCAGTCAAAAAGACCAGACACAACATGATCAGAAACATCGAGATCAGAGAAACACTGGGACCAATGTCAGTCCACCATCACCTTCGTCACCAGAGTTTAGTTTGGTTATCTGACACAACACTGCAGTCCTACCAGCTGCTCAACAAGCGTGTGACAAAGGCAAGAGCCCGAGCAAGGACAACCTGGAAGGACGGCGTGGAGGAGACCTTGACATCTTTATGGCATTATTCCATCTCAGGCCTTCAACAGACACACTGACACATACAGACACACACAGAGACACACAACAGGCACACGCACACAGAGACACACAAAGACACACACACACACACACACAACACATACACACACTGTCGTACGTGTATGCGTGTGCATATGTGTATTTGTGTATACATATATATATACATATATACATATATCCACACACACACACACACATATATGTACATATATATATTACACACACACACACACATATATATATATATATATCTATATATGGGGGAGGGGGGGTGGCTGTAGGTAGGTGGGTACCTGTGTGTGTGCGCGCACGTGTGTGTATGACGTCCTCAAAGCCGTACTGCGGACAAATGTCTTTGCAAATGACTGTGCACTTACCACACACTCGCACGAAGACTTCCTACAGCCTGCAAAGCACTTTGGTTTCAGAAAGACAGTCTGTGTTCCAGCCAACCCTATCATGGGCTTGTGGCACATCATCACCTTCGATTGTCGACAGAAAGAAGAGTGGCAGAATGGTTCAGACGTTCGTCTGCCAATAACTAAACTCGAGGTTCCAAGGTTCGCTCCCCGCAGAGGCCTCGACTTTTCTTCCCATTTTGACCGGAGTATCGAACTGAACGTCTAGTCCTTCAGAAGGAGACGAAAAACGAGTCGGACCCGTCTGCCATCTGGCTGCGCACTCTAAAGATTCCACGGCACTTGAAAATCGTGAAGAGCAGGGCATTACTGCCCGGCTGCCTCGGTAAAAAACATTGGAGAGATAGGCTGATTTCCCAGGTCGCACCCCTTGAAAACCAATTAGCCTTCTTGCCTTTCTGAAGCATTGGTTAAAAAAAAGGTGAATATGAATATGAATTTGAATCGACGGAGAGAGGATGGGCGCCGCCCTCGTGGTGCTGGCCCTGGGAAGAGTTGAGGTTTCTACCACCTCAATCCCCTGCGACCCCATGGTTGTGGAACTATCTAGGTAGGACCTCAGGACCTGGCCAGCTCATGGGTTTATCTGCAGGCTTAAGGCTTATGCCGTGATCTTTCTGGATCTCCATCACATGGCACCTGTCACATTAGTGCATATGGGACTAGACGTCGTCTTCAGAAACAGAAACCGAAACTGTCGACAGTAGCCAGGAGGTCAAGACTCAGACCAATTCTACTATTCGTGTAGCAGGCTATACAGTGAAGAGCAATGCATCTCCTAAAGCTGAAGTGTCGCTGCTTCTCCAAAGCTAGCTCTGCTTTTGAGAGGTTGTGGTAAGGTCATGTATCAGCCACAAAGATTTATGTGTACAAACCAGTAGTCTAGAGTTTTGCCCTGCTCTACTGCTGAGAGACCAAAACTATCTACAGACAACATAGATCTATTTAACAACTGGAACGGTTCCACCAGAGATATCTTGGCAGGGAACATTGTCCGCATGCAAGAACAACAAAGGCAGAAAATGAACGAATTCCAAAGCCCAACAATGGCAGAAAACGAATAAATTTGAAAGCCAAGCAATGGCAGAAAATGAACGAATCCAAAGCCCAACAATGGCAGAAAATGAATAAATTCCAAAGCTCAACAAACGCAGAAAAGGAACGAATTTCAAAGCCAAACAATGGCAGAAAATGAACGAATTCCAAAGCCAAAGAATGGCAGAAAATGAATGAATTCCAAAACTCGACAATGGCAGAAAAGAACAAATTCCAAACTCAAACAATGGCAGAAACTGAACGAATTCCAGAGCCTAACAATGGCAGAAAATGAACGAATTCCAAAATCCAACGATAGCAAAAAATGAACGAATTCCAAAGTCAAACAATGGCAGAAGATAACGAATTCCAAAGCTAAACACTGGCAGAAAATAAACAAATTCCAAAGCCCAACAATGGCATACAATGAACGAATTTTAAAGCCTAACAATGCAGAAAATCAACGAATTCCAAAACCCAACATTGGCAGAAATGAACTAATTCCAAAGCCCGATGCTGGCAGAAAACAAACGAAATCCCAAACCCAACAATGGCAGAAAAGGAACAATTTCCAAAGTCAAACAATGGCAGACAATGAACAAATTCCAAAGCTGAACAATGGCAGAAAAATGAATGAAATCCAAAGCCGAACAATGGCAGACGAGTCTACAATGATCGGAAACTGTTTTCCGGTTTCTAATGGGTCACCGTCTACCCTTCCCCCATCATCACAGGTGTCCATTTACTCTTTCCCACCACCCCTCTGCAGGATGTCGTTTCCTCCACCCGTTAGCCGTTCTGACACCCCGAACAACAAAGGCCCAGCAGTAGTTCTCTCTGGCTCCTGCCAAATCTTCCAAGAGTGACGTCACCTCTTTGTTTCGGGTGTCTAGATTGGCGCTCACCCCACCCTGTCCCCACGGCGTGGAATAATAAAATGGTAGCCTGTTAGCTCAGTGGGTTGCGGGCCCCGGTAGCTCAGTTGGTTTGAGCGTCGGATTCACATGGTTGTGGGTTCGAATCCCGGGGTGCACTACATTTAAACTGGCCTTCTCACCCCGTCCCATCTTAATATCACTGTTGTTCTGGTGGTGTCGGTATAGAATTAGATAAGTCCCCCTCCCCCCACTTCCTGGTATGGTTACCTCCGTCGGCCATATCACCTGAGGTGGGTGTCGACGTAAAACCTGAACCGAATCAAATCAAATCAATCAGCTCAGTGAGTTACAACGCCAAGCTGATTATGTGGATACCTCTCCATACGTCCCAGGTTCGATACGTCGTGTGTGTCGCTTATTTTTATCGCGCATGAGTGTACAAGAGAGAACTGAGAACTCAGAATTGTTTAATGTACATCGGCCTTAGGCCACGATACAAACACGTGGATGGAATGAGGGGAAGGGAATCCGGGTTTTGACAATTCCATACATATTTAATATAAACACACATATAGATATTCCAGTACAATACATATACATGCACATATACACAAATACATAAAAACAATATGCACTGCACAATAATCACCGCAACTATGCTAAGGAGTCGAAAGATCTCTACATTTTGTATTGCATCGCATATACTTAATCGAATTATCAGAATTATGATTTACATTACATCTTTTAGTTCAAACAACAATGTATCAGAGAGAGAGAGGGGGGGGGGGGAGAGAGAGAGAGAGAGACAGACAGACAGACAGACAGACAGAGAGAGAGAGACGCATCGAAGCTGGTACGTATCGAACCTGGGACGTATCGAGACGTCCACCCTTTTTGAGGGAGGTGAAAATCTAGGTAGTTTGCCTACTACTCCCACCCCCTTAGAACAACACAACAGGTAGTTTGTGTTGGATAATATAAACACGCATTCCAGTGCCCTTGGACCCGCCACAGGGTGCCCACTGTGATTTATTTCCACACCGGGTCTTGTTTTGACGAGGCAGAGTGGAAGCAACAGGCACTGTACATGTTCCGTCAATATTATTGCTGGCTCTCCTGGCGTCGCGGAACGGCTCAGTCGGGCCTGCACCCCCTTTACATAACCGTAGACATGGATAGTCTGTGGCAAAGAGGCCACTAGCCCTGTAGTTGTAGCCTACACTTATTCTAAAAACGCCTCGCTATTTGCCACAACTGAGCATTCTGAGCCCCATTATGTTGCTGTTGTCGTTCGGTTAGCTTCCGTTCAGTTTTGTGGCAAAGTTCTGTTATTTTAAGAGAGAGAGACAGAGATAGAAAGAGAGAGAGAGAGGGACAGACAGACAGAGAGACAAAGAGACAGAGACAGAGAGGCAGGCAGACAGCGACAGAGAGACAACGACAGAGATAGGACAGAGAGAGTGAGAAGGGGGAAGAGAAGGAGGGAGACAGAGAGAGTGAGACAGGGAGACAGGGAGACCAGACAGACAGACAGAATCAGGGAGACAGATTGAGACAGACTGAGACAAAGAGAGAGAGACAGAGAGAGAGAGAGAGAGACACAGAGAGAGAGAATAACAAATCAATTTACAACTAATTGTGGAGAAAAAAGTTAAGGATAACAATAATCAAACACACACCACACACACACACACACACACACACACACACACATACACACACCCCACACACACACACACACACACACACACACACACACACACACACACACACACATCCAAGACTGAAACAGAACATAAAAGACTTGAGAAAAAGCTCATACTTCGGTCAATAATATACAAATAGGAGCAAACTGTCACTACATAAATATACATTATTAAGCAGGCAACAATTTTCAGTGCGTGCGTGCGTGCGCGCGCGCGTGGGCGTGCATGCCTCCCTGCGCACGTGGGCATCCATGAGAAAAATGTGTGAACAAGATTTCTCAGCTCTTAATGAGTGGATCTTTATCAGATTTTCGTCGAAATTGTAGAATATCGAGAACTCGAGGCTGCCTAAGATTTGATGGTAAAACAGTAAGGTTAATCAACCTTTTGACTCCTGCACCCTGTCCATCAACTGCAAAAGCTTAACCCTTTTGACTCCCTGACCCTAACCACCAGCTTTCCTGGTGGAAAGGGTGTGGGAGTCAAAGGGTTAAGTTCACAAAAAGTTCCTAAGATCAACACTTTAGGAAAAGGGAGTGAACAGCACTCTCTCTGGAACTGCTGACAATATTTATAATCTCTTTTCACTGACAGCCTACCATTGTCCTCGTTCAAGTATTATTACATATGACTAAAATTTGTTCTAGGTCACGGTGAAAGACCTTGGGCGAGTTCCGTGTGTACGTATGTCATCGCCTGCGAAGCCACAGGAACACAGACTCTGGAAACATTGCGCGGGACGCATGGGGAAGTAGGTATTATGTGGCAGATGGTCAGTGCTGAAAGATGAAGAACATGAGCAATCTTTCTGTGTTCCTCTCTGTCTCTGTCTCTGTCTCTCTGTTTTATACACTCATGCACGCACGCACGCAAGCGCCGCTCGCGCGATAAAAATACGCGACACACACACGCAAAAAAGAGACGTTCTGTACTTGGGACATATCGAGACGTATCCAATGACATTTAAGATCTTGTGTATGTTCCTGTTTACACTGTAAGGATTTAAAATTCAAGGACTCAACATTCCATTAAATCTTATGACAAAAGTTGCAGCTAAATGTATTTCCTTTTTTCAGTATGTGTCCACTGATATCCAACGGTGGCCTCATTGGCCAACATGATATTATCATATCGATGACAGTAGTCAATTGGCTCAACGTCGACTACCAAGTCATTGGACAACAGGATATCCATCATCAACATCAACTACCAATCACTGGCCAACAGAATATCTATCATCATCGTCGACTACCAATCACTGGCCAACAGAATATCCATCATCATCGTCGACTACCAATCACTGGCCAACAAAATATCCATCATCATCGTCGACTACCAATCACTGGCCAACAGAATATCCATCATCATCGTCGTTGACTACCAATCACTGGCCAACAGAATATTATTATATGGATGATAGTAGTCAATTGGCTCAACCTCGACTACCAATCAGGTCCAGGGTTCGATCTACCTAGACACTCCCACCTCGTGGGTAAAGGGAGGGGAATGTTCAGATATCCCACATCATAATGTGTGCAGACTGACCTGCCGGGGTGTAATTTAGACCCACTTCGTGTGTACGCAATACAAACTATCCAATGTGCACATTAACCCTTTTGACTCCTGCACCCTATCCACCGCCAGCAAAAAACGTAATCCTTTGACTCACTTATCCTGTCTAACAGCTTCACTGGTAAGGGAGTGAAAGGTTAAATTTTGCTTTGCTGTCTTGGTTGACAATACACGATGCTGATAGATAGGCTGAGGGAGTGAAAGGGTTAAAAATAAGTCACGTCAGTGGCTGGCTTTTGGAAACATGAAAACAAAGCAGACTGTGCAACAACACAATAAGCGTGATCAGCTCGTCTTACTTCAGTTCTCTGCACTCAACTAAAAAATCTGATTTTGTGTAATGCACAGTGACTTCCAAAAATTGTTTATAGTTATAGCGCTATACAAAATTGATTGATAATTCATCATAATCATGTACCCTCCCGCATGGCGTTCGCGATCATGGCCCTCCATACGAATGTATCCCCTGTCGCTGCAAGTACATGTCCCACCCTCTCTGTCCTCAGCCACCCTGCAAGTCTGTCCAGTATTTTCTCCCTGGGTCTACCTGGTGTTCTCTTTCCCTCCAGCTTTCCTGTTGTGGCCGGGTGCTCTAATTCCCCTTTCCTCATAAAATGGCCTATAAATGTTGTTTGCCTCTTCCTAATCTTCTTTATCAATGATCTTCTTGTGTCTGCCCCCATCAAGACTGTCTCGTCCGTTTTCTTTGCTGTCCATGAAACTCTCAACGTTCTTCTTAGAAACCACATCTCGGCTGCCTCAATCTTGTTCTGGCTTTGCGTGTTGACTGTCCACGCCTTGATAATTATACCAACAGATTTTGT
>JAPXFY010000015.1:25896042-25908542 GCA_030674185.1 Monoplex corrugatus
GTTTAGCTGATGGACGTTGTATGACTACTCATCTGAGAGATAATAATGACGATACTTTCATTTGTATGGCGCGTACGGTCCATATCCAAACCATGCCCGTCATACTTTACAAAAACACAGCTTTATCAATTTTTAAATCAGGTACAATTGCAACAAAGCATAACGAAGAACCAAGGAATACAAGTATTCACAGACAGACACAACTATAAATGCACTGTCATAACCCTAAGAGCTTAGTGCGATCTAACTAGAAAATGGGAGTTCTGTCTCTTCGACATCCAGGCCTCATTTTTTATCGTATACATGTTATCTTCTGGAACAGTCATCTCGCCAGACGGCAGATGCACAGTGGAAATATTCAGTAGAATCGGCCAAGCTGAAACAGCATTCCGGATAATGAAAAGCGTTCTTACCAACAAATTCATAACAATTAACATCAGGAAGAAAGTTCTTCGGTGTTATATTTAACCAATACTTCTGTGCGGATGCGAGGCCTAGACAATCATCAAGCAAAGTCAAAACAAGATCGAGGCAACTGACATGTGGTTTCTAGGAAGAATGTTAACGAATTCCACGGACAGCAAGGGAAGCAAACGGGTCAGCCTTAAGAGAGGCAAGCACAAAAAGAATAGTAATAGAGAAGATAAGGAAAAGACAAGCAACATTTATAGAACATTTTATGAGGCAAGAGAAATTTGAACACCTGGTCACAACAGGACAGCTGGAGGGACAAAGCGCCAGGGAGAAAATGCTGGACAGTTCTGCAGAGTGGATGGGCACAAAAAGGGTAGGAGATATACTTGCGGCGACAAACGACAGATTCGTATGGAGGGCCATGATCGCCAACGCCATGCAACAAGGCACATGATGATGATGTGTTATCTAAATCATTCAAATTCAATTCGTGTTGTTTCACTGCTCTTTGAACTAATATGCTTTATTTATTTCCTATTGTAAAGCGCTTCGACCTAATGGAATGCTATACATATCTCCATTTTTATTAAGTTATTCATTCATGTATCTGTTGATTGATTGATTGATTGATTGATTGATTGATTGATTGATTGATTGCCATAATGGATTAACAGTGTGAAATTCGGGCTGTGCTTCCCGTGGAGAGCGGGTCGCCGCGGCGGGCATTACAGTGGTTTTGTTGTTGCTGTTGTTGTTGTTGTTTTTGTAGTTGTTATTGTTGTTTTGTTTTTCGATGTATGCAGGCATCTGTGTAACCTATGAAAATGGATTTCTCTACAGAATTTTGCCAAAGATATATCTGTCCCCGTGGGATCTTTGGTGTGGCTATGTGCATGGTGCACAGAAAAACTTCGGTTTATCGTCCGTCTCATCCGAAAGACTAACACCTAGATCACCATATGGGATCTATTGGAGGGGGGTTGGGTGGAGAAAAATCCTTGTTTGATTATCCTTGGCTTGAACCTGGATTTTTTTCGCTTCCTAGGCAGGTGTCTAAAGCGCTAGGCCATACAATCCACTACTATCGTCATCATCATCAACAGCAACAACATCACCATCAACAACATCATCATCGTCGTCGTCATAACAACAATATAAATTGATGATGATGATGATGATGATGATGATGATGATGATGATGATGATAACAGGGCCACATCGTAGAGTATTGTAATTGGGATATGAAAATGCAAGGTCAGAAGTACTCTGCAAGTTTCACCTTTGCACTAGTTGTGACTTCATTGATCTGCCATAATGTTTTTCGATTTTTTATGAACATTTCATTCTTTCGATATTATTATTAGCATGTGCTAAATGAATTAAGCAAAAGAAGCAAAGCGAGCGTGTTTTTGTGTACGCGTTTGTGTGTGAGTATGCGTCTGTCAGTATGTAAGTACAGTTTGTTTGTTTGTTTGTTTGTTTGTTTGTTTGTTTGTTTGTTTGTTTGTTTGTGTGCTTGCTTGCTTGTCTATCTGTCTGTCTCTCTTTTCTTTGTTAATTTCTTTGTTTCAGGAAATAAATCTCTAAGTATCTAAAACTCTAAAGAAAAAAATGAGGTGGTCAATACTGACCTAGACGGTTTAAAATATACAGCGCAATTCATAACAGTGTTAGGAACAGAACATACCAGGTTATACACCCCACCCCCACCCCCACCCCCCACCCCCCACCCCCAATGTATATTTGACTAGACCATTAATGCCCGGGGTATATACTTCACACGGGGAATTGTTTTTGCCTGTACATCGTCTGTTCAGCATGCAAGTCCCTTTCACCTGACCTATGTGAAACGGTTCACACAAAAGGATGCGGTGAAGCGAACCCCGCGCTTCTCTTTTCATCTCAGTAATATTCCCCCGGGCCTTTTGGCAACCACCTTTAATTTTCCGCATGGAACTTCGACTGAGGAAAGCTTTCAACGTAAAATTGGAAAGGAGTCTTTCAGAATAATAATAATATAAAAAAAAATCCACTTCCTCTCCTCTCCCATCTCCCCACCCCCACCCCTTATCTTATCCTTCCGTGGAGGAGTGGCCTAATGGTTAAAGCACCTGCCTGGGACTCGAGAGACCCAGGTTCAAGTCTCGGATCGGACAGGGACCGCATTTTCCTGCCCCTCCCCCCCTTTCCACCTTCCACACTACCTCCTCTAGACTTTAATTAATTGCGGGTTGGTTGGTTGTTTTTGATAGAACACGGACCTCAGTAGCTCATTGGTTGGGCGTCGGAGTCACATGCTGATGGTTGTGGGTTCGAATCCTGAGATGCACTACATTAAAACAGGCCTTCTCACTGTCCCGTCTTGACATCGTTGTTGTTCTGGTGGTGTCAGTATCATCAAGTGCCCTGCCGCATGGCGTTGGCGATAATGGCCCTCCATATGTATCTATCCCTTGTTGTCGCAAGCACATCTTCCACCCTCTCTGTCCTCAGCCACCCTGCAAGTCCAATATTTTCTCCCTGGGTCTACCCGGTGCTCTCTTTTCATCCGGCTTTCCAGCTTGTCAGTATACGATTAGATAAGTTCCCCCTTTCCCCACTTCCATGGGATGATTATCACCGACGGCCATATCACATGAGGTAGATGACGACGTAAAAACTGAACCAAATCAACCAATCAATCTTTTCATAGAGCCATAGATCAGGATCTGATATCCTGAGTTTAGTTCCAGACCGCAACATTAAAATGTTGGTCTCTTTCCTGCCCATCTTTATGTTTCCATCATTCTCGTGGTGTCACCTTAGTATTTCGTAAGCCCCCCCCCCCCCCCCCCCTTTCCCTTCCGACTCCTTTCTGCTCCCCAGTTCAAGACCTTGCCAGCGTATAGGGTTTTGCGCAGACTCAGGGAGTCTGCCAGATAATTGCTGGTAGATTTGGGTGGAGCGCATGTAAGGAATTGTCTGAGTGCGATGAATCCCACTTGAACAAACTCCAAACTCATCTAGACTGTAACCCTTTGACTCCCGCACCCTGTCCGCCAGCATCCTGCATTGTCAACCCTGCTAGCAATGCAACCCCCGTGGGGATGCCGGGGGCTCTTTCAGTATAAATAGTATCCCCACCTTCTGGAAATTCTGTGCTAGAAAGTTCCTCTTTTCTATCATTCTCTTTGTTTCTGCCTGGTTCCTCTGCTTTCTGTCATTTCTTCCGCCCATTTTCTGCATTGATAGTTCATTCACCTGTATGTGTTTAAGTCTTACGTACTTTCTCTTAAGATTGATAATTGGGTACGTGTATTAAGTGCATTTTTGGCTCTAGGGAGATGAGAGTATGGAAGCAATTGTAGGTGATTTAGGCCCGTTTTTATAAAGTTTAAGTGTCCTTTGTTCTGTTTAAATTTGTATTCAGGTTATTTTTTAAATCCCTGTGCATAAATTGGACGGAGTGGTCAACGCCAGGGACATCTCCTTAGATTATGTGCCCGAATGCACTGACATGTGTACTTTCTTTTTGTTGTTGTTGTTGTTGTTGTTGTTGTTGTTGTTGTTGTTGTTGTTTTGAAGTTTTGTATACGTTTTGAAACGGTGATAGTCCTGATATGGCTCTAGGCAGTCGGCTGGGCTTTAAACAAAAATAACAATGACAATATGCTCTCCACCCAGTCTGCTGACTGGTAACCTGGGAGACTCCTGTAACCCTAAGACTCCTGCGTCCTATCCACCAACTGCAAAAAAATTAACCCTTTGATTCCCTCATCAGGAAAGTTGGTGGATAGGTTTAGAGATCAAGGGGTTAAGTTTTTGCTTTGCTAGCACAGTTGACAGTGCAGGATGCTGGTGGACAGGGTGCGGGAGTCAAAGGGTTAAGTCTACGTAAAAGTGCATGCAGTGGCAAAAGTCTTGAAATGGCAGGTGGTGGAAAAGGAGAACAGGAACGTATGAAACACCAAGCTGACATCACCAGAATGACTGCAGCATTGAAAACGGGCAGCGAACAAAGGAGTTTATCTTTTTAATGTTGGGGCCTATGCCATTAAACTGGAGGTATCAGATCTTCAGTACAGGGCTCCATTACCAAAGTCAGCCAGCTAAATCATAAAACGAATAAACAAATAATAATTTCAAACCCTGTGGCCCGCCGAAGGGTCAAATCCACGACCTCAGCAAGGTTGACGAACAGAGCTAACGAAGCCAGAAATTGGTGGTGCCGTTTTATGGCGACGTGTTTTCTTCGGGGAGACCCATCCGTCTTTGTTCCACGCAGAAAATTTCTGTTTTGAACAAAAAAAATTAAATCGCCCGCAGTCCCATGTCAGTGACACGGAAAGATTGGTATCCATCAACCGGTTTTGATTTTAAGTTTCGGTCTTGCGCAGTTTTCTTGGTGATATGTATTTCCCCTATTCTTCATGTATTATACTTCTTGAGGGAAATGACTCGTGTCGAGTGTCTGTGCGCGCGCGCGCGCATGTGGTGTGTGTGCGTGTGTGTGTGTGTGTGTGTGTGTGTGTGTGTCTGTGTGTGTCTGTGTGTGTCTGTGTCTGTGTCCGTGTCTGTGTGCGTGCGTGCGTCTGTGGTGTGTGTGCATGTGTGACGGTGTATGTGTGTGTATCTGTCTGTGCGCATCTGTGGTGCGTGTGTGCGTGCGTGCGTGCGTGTGTGTCTGTCTACTTGTATGCGTCTGTGGTGTGTGTGCATGTGTGTGTGAGCGTATGTGTGTGTGTGTGCGCGCGCGCGCACGCACGCGCGTGTGGTGTGTGTCTGTCTGTCTGTCTCTACATATGTATGTATGCATCTGAGGTGTGTGTGTGTGTGTGTGTGTATGTGTGTGTGTGTGTGTGTGTGTGTGTGTGTGTGTGTGTGTGTGTGTGTGGTGTGTGTGTGTGTGTGTGTGTGTGTGTGTGAGACGAATAGCTGAGTAAACTGATGGTGGATGTTTATTGAAACCGTTTAGTTCAAGTCATAATGTAAGCGCAAATGTGATCTCTTGGATCTAAGATGGACGATTGGCTAGGGTCTTTTTAAAGTTTGAATGACACACGGTTCACATTAAACCCAAAATCTGTTTTCAACCCTTTGGCTCCCGCACTCTATCCACCAACTGCAAAAACGTACCCCTTTGACTCCTGCACCCTGTCTACCAAGCAAGAAGTTGGTGGATAGGGTGAGGGAGTAAAAGGGCCAAGTTTTCGCTTTGCTTGCATGGTTGGCAGTGCAGGGTGCGGGAGTCAAAGGGTTGATAAAGGTGTTTGTTACTAGTTAGAAACTTGTTGATGTTTATATCAGTTATTTTTCTGCCCCATACCTGTAGCGCTCCTCTTTCACTAACAACACGCCGCTCTTTTCCCTCTCCACTACAAAATCCAAACCCATCGACACAAGAGGTCACCATGACAACAGGACACGAAGGGCCACAGAATCTGGATAAAAATTTATAAACAATGCTCTGGTGATGAGAATGCTGGTGATACTGTAAGAATTCAATTCCGAACTGAGACTGCATCAGCCAGGCCCGAGTTATACAAACACCTGAGGCGTTGCTCGGGAAGTTTGTGCAACACTCTCAATGACGCATCCTTTTAATAGTGTACAAGACTTGACTATCGACTCTGCGTTACAAGCCCTCCCCCCCCCCCCCTCCAACGAGCCTTTTATCATCATCATGCGCCCTGCCGCATGGCGTTGTCGAACATGACCCTCCATGAGAATCTATCCCTGTCGCTGCAAATACATCTTCCACCCTCTCTATCCTCAGTCACCCTGAGAGTCCGTCAAACATTTTATCCCTGCGTCTTCCTGGTGTTCTCTTTCCCTCCAGCTTTCCTGTTGTGACCAGGTGCTCTAATTTCTCTTTCCTCATAAAATGTCCTATAAATGAGACTTAACTTTTCCTAATCTTCTTTATTAATGATTTTCTTGTGTGCCTCCTTCAAGACTTTCTCCTTTGTTTTCTTTGCTGTCCATGGAACTCTCAACATTCTTCTTAGAAACCATATTTCAGATCCTCAATCTTGTTCTGACTTTGCGTGTTGACTGTCCACGCCTCACAGGCGTAGTACAACGGTATCGGTTCTATATAAATTATAACACTGAAGAACTCTCTTCCTGGTGTTAATTGAACGAGACTTTAACACTCTCGATTCTGGACATAAAACCGGTCTGTGGCGAAAAATCTCACAACATATATTGGTGGGGTTTTTGTTTGTTTGTTTTGTTGTTCTTGTTGTTGTTGTTTTTGTGATTGTGCCCACGACCTCCTATTCAGTAATTCGTTGCACTAAAACAAGTGAAAAAGTTAATGCGACTCGAATACCTAAACTATTCCTACCACTGACCATGATAATGTCCTATCTAGCTCACGTGTTAGCTCAATGCACAGCCGCAGGGTACCTGTGAATCATAATGTACTAATGGTCGATCTGTGACAGTTGAGTGTCAGCACTTAACCCTTTCACTCCGTCTACCTATACAAGGAGGCCAAGGTTGCTTGCCATGAGATTTGAGCTGTCTGTTCTTCCACTGTTTGAATGTATCAGTGATATATCTTTTGAGTGTGTGTGTTGTGCCAGGTTTATATGAATCATCATCATCATGTGCCCTGCCGCGTGGCGTTGACGATCATGGCCCTCAACACGAATCTATCCCCTGTCACTGCAAGTACGTCTCCCACCCTCTCTGTCCTCAGCCACCCTGCAAATCCGTCCAATATTTTCTCCCTGAGTCTACGAGGCGCTGTCTTTCCCTCCAGCTTTCCGGTATGTATGTGTGTGTGTACATACATACATACATACATATATACATACATACATACATACATACATACATACATACATACATACATACATACATACATACATACATACGTTTGTTTGTTTGTTTGTCTGTTTGTTTGTTTGGAGTTTAACTTCCGCACCCACATAAGCGATACGGCAGACGGACCACAACGAGGTGTTCGACTTATGGGTCCAGGACCGTATATACATGTATACTTCACAAGTTTTATCTTACTGCGGAGGCCCAAACCTACACTGAGCTTCCCCTGTCTATTCGACAGTCACATACTCTTGTCTTCCTTGATCCTTGAAGTCTAACATGATGACATACACATCTTTTTGTCCACCAGTGATTTCTCCCTATATGTGTCCATCCCTTCGTCCCCCTCCCCTCCTGTCCTTCCCCTCCCATTGTTTGTGTGCTTTGTGTCCTTGAGTTTTGTCACTGAAAGTGAATGTTCAAGTGAAATGAGAATGTGAGCGTTGATTTGATTTCTATGTCAAGAGTTGGCGACCTATTGTGATGATGAGGATGATGATGTATCGTTACTATTATTATGGTTGGGTTTGAGTAGGTCGTGCGGTGCATGGACAGCCCCCCATACCCCTCCCCCCCCCCCACCTTTGCTTGATGGAATGACTGTCGTGTGGTATCTGGAGCCCTGGCTTTGGGGATGGTTGTCCGGATGATGACAGGGCACTAGTGCTCTGGGTCCCATCCGCACCCTTGTGGAGTTTCTTGTTAATTATTATGATTATTATGATTATTATTACTGTTGTTACTATTATTATTATTATTATTATTCTCCTTTCTTCTTCTTCTACTTTTTTCTTCTTTCTTCTTCTTTCTTCTTTTTCTTTCTTCTTCTTCTTCTTTCTCCTTCTTCTTCTTCCTCTTATTCTTTCTCCTTCTTCTCCTCCTCCTTCTTGTCCAGCAACTTTTACCAGCTTACTGCAGTGAAGTTGATGGATATATTTTTTTGTTTTTTTGTTTTCTTCTTTTTTGCTTGGGTGCTGCCACGTACACCTGATTATGCGAGTACACTTTTAATATGTAGGCCGTTTTTCACCCAGCCATTAACACAGTCATACTCTGTTTTCGGGAATTGGTTGGCACAAGCCACTGAACACTGACATAGTTTACAGGTTCTTTAACGTGCATATTTGATAACTGCATGCGTGTACACACATAGGACGGGGGAGGGAGGGGGGGCTAAACACTTAACAGGTCTGCCCAAATGTTGACCTCCCAGATCGGAAAAATCTTAACCCTTTATCCACCATACCGTATCCAAACAGGTTGAAACCTAGGCCTTCCAATCGTATGACCAGTGTCCTAACCACTGGACTATCGCGCCCGTCAAAGCTGGTGGACAGGGTGAGGGTGTGAAAGGTTAACCCCTCGACTCCCGCACCCTGTCCACCAGCATCCAGCATTGTCAACCATGCTAGCGCAGCAAAAAACTTGACCCTTTTGATTCCTTCACCCTATCCACCAGTTGGATGCGGTGAGGGAATCAAAGGGTTAAGTTTTTGCAGTTAGCGGATAGCGTGCGGGAGTCTAAGGGTTAAGGAATCTTAGTACATTCTTGGTCCCCTCGCATTCCTTGCGTGGCTTTTTGATGGGAGATTTTTCATATCGTATGTGGAAAGCTCGGGTTTTGAATTCCGGCTTTGCTATCCGAAATGGGTGCTTGGTTTTATTCTTTCTTCCTTTTTTTTTCCGTGTACTTTTTGAGAGAGACAGAGAGATGGGGCCGAGAGGGAGGGGGAGAGGGGGACGGAGAGTCGGGGGGAGAGAGGGAGGGAGGGAGAGAGAAAGAAAGAAAGAGAAAGAAACAGAAAGAGAAATGTTTTATTCAGACTGCTGCTTAATTTCACTCTCTCTCTCTCTCTCTCTCTCTCTCTTCTCTCTCTCTCTCTCTCTCTCTCTCTGTATGTGTGTGTGTGTAGGTGTGTGTGTGTGTGTGTGTGTTCATGAGAGAGACATAGAGGCAAGCAGACAGAGAAAGAGAGGGGGTGAGACACATACAGAGACGGGGGGGGGGGGGGGAACAGACAAAGACAGAGGGAGGGGCGACAAACACACACAGAGAAAGAGAGACAGAAGAGAGAGAGAGAGACAGAGACAAAAGAAAGACAGAGAGAGAGACAGAGACTGAGACAGAGAGGCAGAGACAGACAAAGAGAAGAAAGACAGACAGACAGACAAGCAGCAGCAGCAGGCAGGGAGGCAGCAGCAGGCAGGCAGAGCAGGCAGACAGACAGGCGAGAGAAGGCGAGAGAGAGACTTCAAATATTCA
This sequence comes from Monoplex corrugatus, assembly GCA_030674185.1. Lineage (NCBI taxonomy): Eukaryota > Metazoa > Mollusca > Gastropoda > Littorinimorpha > Ranellidae > Monoplex > Monoplex corrugatus. The sequence goes on from JAPXFY010000015.1 coordinate 25,905,533, forward strand.
GCAGGCTACAACACTATCTGAAGGGTTATGAACAGAAGCAAGATAATCATGCAAATACAAGGTAAACGAAACCATTGTTAAACTTCGAAAAAAAATCATGGCCATGTTAGAATTAACAGTCAGGGCAAACACAGTGGGCTTACAGTTTATCATGTTGTTTTATCATTTGTAAGACTTGTACAAATAATGCAATGAGTTAGGAAGTACATGTATATTATCATTCCTTGTAGATAAAAGTAATGCTAATCTGAAAATACTATGGTTTCGATATCACACACACACACACCACACACACACACACACACACACACACACACACACACAACACACACACACACACACACACACACACACACACACAACACACACACACACACACACACACACACACACACACAACAACACACACACACACACACACACACACACACACACACACACACAACCACACACAACACACACACACACACAACACAACACACACAACAACAGAGAGACAGAAGAGCAACAACGAAACAGACAGAAGAGACAGAGACAGAAGAGACCATAAGATGAGACAAATACTGACAAAACAAACACAACATAAACAGTCACCATAACAAACAAAAAATGAATAAAGTACTGATAACGAATATTCTGACAACAAAAAATTGAGAACAAAACCCAACACTTTAAACAAAACAAAAAAGATATGACAACTTAAAGCTCCCTCATCATTCTAACCCTTTGATCACCTGCACCGAAGTCCTCAACTGCAAAAACTAGAGATTTGGACCTCCCCTAGTCATAACTTTCTTCCTGCAGGAGCTCAATGAGGAAAATCAATTTTGTGCTTTGCTACCACAGATTGCAATTGCAGGAAGCTGGTGGACGGGGTGCAGGAGTGAAAGGTGTTTAATATGTATTAACTTCGCACAAACTACAATCTTCATCCTAGCAAGAAGAAACTTTCAGTTTCATGCAAAAACCCATCCCCAAAGTTTTGTTTTTGATACAATGTATAAAAACATCAATCTTACAAGGCAAACAAGAATCGATACAAAGGCCCTCAGAGTTCAGTTGATCGCCGATCTGCCCATGTCTTTGACTATTTTGTCTATGTTACAGATACACAGTGATTCTTTTGAATAATTTTCAGCTCCATCCCCTTTACTCGTTTTCCATCATTAACACACACACACACACACACACACACACACACACACACACACACACACACACACACACACACACAGACGCGCACACGCTCAGAGAGAGAGAGAAAGAGGCAGACAGACAGAGAGACAAACATTCAGACAGAACTTCTGTCCACACACAATACGGAAGCGCGCGCAACAAAAATATGCCAACATTATTTTGTTCACACACACACACACACTCCCTCAAACAACAACCTGTGGTTTTATCTGCCTGCGTGCACAGCATACCTCTCTGAGCCTGTCACAGGACTCTGCATACAGCGCTCTCGGAATGCAAGATGCGCAGATTACCTTGTGGGACACCAGGCACAAATGTTCCCATGGCAAATTTGTTCCCCTGGTATTTTCTTCACAGAGCGAAACGATCGTGGCTGGCTTTGAAATGGCTTTGCAGCTTCTTTATTTTTAACCCTTTGACTCCCACATCCTGTCCACCAGCATCCTGCGTTGTGAACTATTAGCAAAGCGAAAACTTAACCCTTTGACTCCTTCACCCTATCCACCAGCGTCCTTCAGGAAGCTGATGGACAGGTGAGGAAATCAAAAGATTACGTTTTTGCAGTTGGTAGATAGGGTGCAGGAATCAAAGGGTTAATAAAGCAATCTGACAAGATTGTATGATTGTACTCTATTCCTCCTTTCTCTATGTTTTTATCGTTACATAGTTATGTAGTTACACACACACTGGCCATGTGTCACGCAGCAAGAACACGGACCTCATAGCAACCATCTTTCAAGGAAAAACAGTGGCAAAAAGGAAGATAGGCACACCTCCAATCTCATACATCGAAAACATAACCAACATCAGTGGCCTAAATATTCAAGAAATTGTCCACAAAAGTCAAGAGAGAGTGGCCTGGAGGGAGATAGTGGTGTCCAGATGTGCAGCGGCCAACACCGAGCCCGGTGACGCCGACATGTGAGACAGGTGAGACATAGACGTAGTTATAAAACGTTATTATTGTTGTTAGTATTTCTTTTTTCTGTTTTGCTTTGTTTGTTCATTCATCTGTTTTTGTCATACACTTTGTCGCTGATATGTTATGTAATTTCATCATTTTGTGTTTATTAAACATAGGTCAACTGAAATGTGGTTTCTAAGAAGAATGGACAGCAAAGAAAACAAACGAGACAGTCTTGAGGGAGGCAGACACAAGAAGATCAATATCAAAGAAAATTAGGCACAGACAAGCAACATTTATAGGACATATTAGGAGGAAAAGGGAAGTATAGCACCTGGTCATAACAGGAAAGCTGGAGGGAAAGAGAGAACACCCGGTAGACCCAGGGAGAAAATGTTGGGACGGACTTGCATGGTGGCTGAGGGCAGAGAGGGTGGGAGATGTACTTGCAGTGACAAGGGATAGATTCGTATGAAGGGCCATGATCGCCCACGCCATGCGGCAGGGCACATGATGATGATGATGATGATGATGATGATGATGATGATGATGATGATGATGATAGGTCATACACACTGAAAGTCAAATAGGGGCTAAAATCATGATGATAGGTCATACACGCTGAAAGTCAAATAGAGGCTAAAATCATGATGATAGGTCATACACACTGAAAGTCAAATAGAGGCTAAAATCATGATGATAGGTCATACACACTGAAAGTCAAATAGGGGCTAAAATCATGATGATAGGTCATACACGCTGAAAGTCAAATAGGGCTAAAATCATGATGATAGGTCATACACACTGAAAGTCAAATAGAGGCTAAAATCATGATGATAGGTCATACACGCTGAAAGTCAAATAGAGGCTAAAATCATGATGATAGGTCATACACACTGAAAGTCAAAT
>JAPXFY010000015.1:25911042-25931042 GCA_030674185.1 Monoplex corrugatus
TGTTTGTACCTAAAGGCTATGTCACGATGCTCCGTTTATACTTAAAGCTATGTCACAATGATCTGTTTGCAATTAAAGGCTATGTCAAGATGCTCGGTTTGCGTTTCAAGGCTGTGTCACAATGCTTTGTTTGAGCTTAAAACCTATGTCACAATGCTTTGTTTGTACTTAAAACCTATGTCACAATGCTTTGTTTGTGCTTAAAACCTATGTCACAATCTTTGTTTGTGCTTAAAACCTGTCACAATGCTTTGTTTGTGCTTAAAACCTATGTCACAATGCTTTGTTTGAGCTTAAAACCTATGTCACAATTCTTTGTTCGTGCTTAAAACCTATATCACAATGCTTTGTTTGTGCTTAAAACCTATGTCACAATGCTTTGTTTGGGCTTAAAACTATGTCACAATGCTTTGTTTGTGCTTAAAACCTGTCACAATGCTCGGTTTGTGCTTAAAACCTATGTCACAATGCTTTGTTCGTGCTTAAAACCTATGTCACAATGCTCGGTTTGTACTTAAAGGCTGTCACAATGCTTTGTTTGTACTTAAAGGCTATGTCACAATGCTCGGTTTGTACTTAAAGGCTATGTCACAATGCTTTGTTTGTACTTAAAGGCTATGTCACAATGCTCGGTTTGTACTTAAAGGCTATGTCACAATGCTCGGTTTATACTTATAGACTATGTCACAATGCTTTGTTTGTGCTTAAAACCTATGTCACAATGCTTTGTTTGTGCTTAAAACCTACGTCACAATGCTTTGTTTGTACTTAAAGGCTATGTCACAATGCTTTGTTTGTGCTTAAAACCTACGTCACAATGCTTTGTTTGTACTTAAAGGCTATGTCACAATGCTTTGTTCGTGCTTAAAATCTATGTCACAATGCTCGGTTTGTACTTAAAGGCTATGTCACAATGCTTTGTTTGTACTTAAAGGCTATGTCACAATGCTCGGTTTATACTTACAGACTATGTCACAATGCTTTGTTTGTGCTTAAAACCTATGTCACAATGCTTTGTTTGTACTTAAAACCTATGTCACAATGCTTTGTGCTTAAAACCTGTCACAATGCTTTGTTTGTGCTTAAAATCTGTCACAATGCTTTGTTTGTGCTTAAAGGATATGTCACAATACTTGGTTTGTACTTAAAGGTTATGTCACAATGCTCTGTTTGTACCTAAAGGCTATGTCACAATGCTCTGTTTGTACCTAAAGGTTATGTCACACTGCTCGGTTTATACTTAAAGGCTCTATCACAATGTTCTGTTCGTACTTAAAGATAATAGCACAAGGCTAAGACTCAATGACGACAGTCAAAAGGATAACATAGACTGCAGATCCAATATTTCAATGTCAGTGCCAGCCTGACACATATATGAACTGTATGTTTAAACTGACGCTTTGACCAAACTGCCCTTGCGGTCTAGAGAACCCAAATAGCTGAACTCATACTGCAGCGTTGCTGCCTCCATCAGGTAGAGCGACGGAAGACGTGGCTAACTACATTCCAACTGACCACCAAGCCCCATGGCGGCTGGAAGGAACTAGATGATATAGCCACATTCATCTTCAGACTTGCATGGACTTAGTGGGGGTGGGGGGGGGGGGGGCTTTCTGTCGTGTGACGAGTTTATACAGAGTGGCTAGTTGTGTTGTGATTCAGACCTTTGGATATAATTATTTACTGTATGTGTATCTTCCCTCTTTTTGAGGATCAGATGTACTGATACACATATCATTTACATGTAACCGAGACTGTTCCAATGATAGGTTGATACAACACTAGTATTAAAAATATAGACTAGGTAAAACATAGGCCAGGTAAGGCCTCAGAATCTGGCCAGCTCATGGGTTTACGTGCAGGCTTAAGGCTTGTGCCATGATCACCATACACATGGCACCTGTGACGTTAGTGCATAAGAAATTCGGTCCGAGCGCGGAGAGGTCATCTTGAGAAACTGGAACTGAAACCGGACTTGGCCTGACCATGCAAACAGCGATTGGACACCTACAAAATACAAACATGTCCATGCCCATCTTAAATGTCTGATTGTCTGGTAGTGTCAATCCCCCCTCCCTCCCCGGGAGAAAACCCTATGCATAAGCACAATCTTGAAATGGTGAGGGGGGAGGGCGGTTGAAAACCCTATTCACAAGCAAGATCTTGAAATGGGGGGGGGGGGGAGACGACGACGACGATGAGGGACGTGTGAACTAATACTAACAGCACAAGAATGGTAAATATGTAACAAGAAAAACCACAAGGATGTGGATGGGACCCGGAGCTCCAATGCCTTGCCGTTCTCGGGACACTCACCTCCCAAGCTCCCGCGGGACACCAATCGACGGTCATTTCATCAAGCATAGGGGTTGTCCATGCCTTGCACGACCCGTTCGGACCCAGTTACCAGTTATCTTGTTTACAAACCGAATGGTAAGGTGAGGAGATGATAAACCCCGGGACATAGCCACACAACGCGCGCCATCTATGCCCCGCCCCTCCTCTGGACCAAGAGAGAAGGGAAGACCCCTCTCTCGCACCACTCTTTTGTCTTCATCTCCCCTTTGGGCAGCCCGCCCTGCCACCAGCTCGCACAGCTGTCAGCACTTATCACCGTGTGGGAATAAAAGATCATGATGGAAAAAGGGTATCAACTGGGCGCACTTGAGAAAGAAACCCTGTCATCGTGTGTCTTGATCTGAACTTTTGGCCTCGACTTTTCTCTTCGGTTTGACTGGAAAATCGAACCGAACGTCTGACACTTCGGAAATGGACGAAAAACGAGACGGACCCGCGTGCCTTCTGGCTGCTCACGCTGAAGATCCCACGGCAGTTGAAAATCGTGAAGACCAGGGTATTGCCCGGCTGCCTTGATATAAAACATTGGAGAGATAGGTCGATTTCCCAGGTCCTACCCCTTGAAGACCAATTAGCCTTCTTGCCCTTCTGAAGTCTTGGTTTTAAAAAAATGTGAAGTTTATGGTCTCGTCTAGTCTTTTGGAAGGGGACGAAAAACAGTCGGACCCGTGTGCCTTCTGGCTGCGCACGCTGAAGATCCCACGGTAGTTGAAAATGATGAAGAGCAAGGCATTGCCCGGCTGCCTTGGTATAACACATTGTAGAGATAGGTTGATTTCTCAGGTCCTACCCCTTGAAGACCAATCAGCCTTCTTGGTTTAAAAAAAATGTGAAAGTATAGTTTCGACACTTAGCAGTCGGAAGCTCCCAGCGTTGTCTTACTTTCAACCACAAAGATTATTTGAACAGCCGTGAAAGTGGCCAGACATGATGCTCCAGACAGCCCATTCTGAGGGCGGCAGCTGGATGGGCCAGTTCTCAATCTTGCCGGCTGCGGGTAGGCTACAGATTTATCTCGAGTCCGTGGCTCTATCTAAAGAAACAACTACCCAATGGCCATAGACCTAAATCGACTCCTGTTTATAACCACTGTGCTTACACGACTCCTGTCTATAACCACTGTGCTTACATTCTAGTGAAGCGAGTTCAGACATACGTTTTGTTTGTCTGTGTTACTCAGGTTGCAAGTGAGATCCGTCTGCCGTATCGCTTATGAGTGCGGACTTTAAACTCCAAACAAGAATGTGCTTGCTCGTGACTCTTTCGTCCAGGTGTACGACGTGTTTCGAGTTCCTGGAAGCGTTCTAAATGTTAACATTGAGCGTTTTCGTCAGAACGTGTGCAAAATGAAATAATCTTAACATTGAGAATGCTTCCCGGCAGGATATCGAAACTCGCTGTGCACCTGGGCCATGGGTGCACCTTTTGGTCCCAATCTGAGTGTGGGAAAGATTTAATCCTTTGACCCCCGCACCCTATCCACTATCTGGAGAAACTTAACCCTTTGACTCTCTCGCCCTATCCACCAGCTTCCTGCAGGATGCGGGAGTCAAAGGGTTAACTGAAGGATTGTGCTCGATTCCCATGCAGCTGCCTGACCATCAAACAAAACATGTCTGAAATCAGAAAAGACTATTTTGAAATGAGTTAACATGTGTTTATTATGTTGGTGAAATCTCAATCACTTTCGCTTTATTTGTGTGTTATTCGTTTCGTTTTATTATGTTTAGCGTGTGAACTCAGAACTCGTAAAACATTTATTAGCCACAAGAATACAAATATAATACGTGCTGTGTGTGTGTGCGTGTGTGTGTGTGTGTGTGTGTGTGTGTGTGTGTGTGTGTGTGTGTGTGTGTGTGTGTGCGTGTATGTGTGTGAGTAAGAGAGCGAGAGAGAGGGAGACAGAGAGAGACAGAGACCAGAGAGAGAGAGAGAGAGAGAGAAAGCGAGAGAGAGAGACAGACAGACACAGAGACAGAGAGCGACGAAACCAAAGACCGATAAAGCAGTGTCGAGCCCAGAATAAAAAGAAAGGTGGAAGGAATGGGAGGTGGGGGTGGGGAATGTTGTGGGGGGGGGGATGGGAGGGGAAAAGTATGTGTCGTGCCACACTACCCATACCATCACACGTGAACAAACGGCTCTTGTCCACACGAGGGGCGGGGTTTTCCCACACTTTTAGCCCCGCCCTGTCGCGTGCCTGCCTCGTCAATTTCAAAGCGTGCCTGCCGCTGTGCTTGGAGCTGACCCGGGCCAACTTGCCAACATTTCTCCGGAGTACGAAAGGCTTGCCTGACAACACGACAACCCACACACAGGTGCATACATACCTACCAGCCTGCGAGTTGGGACAAGTAAAGGAATGACATTCGTACGGCCGGCGACGATAGCAATCATAAACAGGTGTGCACAAATCCCGTTTTTCTAAATCGTTGTACGATGTTGTCGTTGTCGTAGTGATGGGTACAAGGTCTCATGACTGTAATAAAGGCAGTGAGGTAAGTGTTGAAACCCATCGTCGCGAAAGAACACCATTAACAGTAAACAAGATGGCCAGCTTCACCCTCCCCCACCCCCACCATCACAAACCCTAACAACCCTGACCCCTCCCTGTTTATTTTTAGGTATTTCTTGTTTCAGTGAGATTTTTTTTACATTGACAGCCGGCGTCTCAACTGATTTGGCCCGCAAAAATTTATAGTAATAATTACTTGCTTATCGCCACTTCCTTCTAAATAGGGTTTAGACTGCTTTATAACAAATACAACACAGATGGGGGAAAGGAAAACAAACGAGACAGTCTTGAAGGAGACAGACACAAGAAGATCATTAATACAGAAGATAAGGAAATGACACGCAATATTTATATGACAGTTTATGAGGAAAGGGGAATTAGAGCACCTGATCACAGCAGAAAGCTGGAGGGAAAGAACATCAGGTAGACCCAGGAGAAAATATTGGACGGACTTGCAGGATGGCTGAGGACAGAGAGGGTGGGAGATGTACTTGCAGCGAGATAGAAGATAGATTCGTATGAAGGGCCTTGATCGCCAACGCCATGCTGCAGGGCACATGATGATGACAGAAGGGAGGGGGAATATGAGCAGAAAATCACAGACACAAACAATGTATGGACAATGACAATAATAAATACTGGGAGACTGACGGTGGGTGTAGTGTATCATATAGCAGGCCGTACTGTGTTCTTAAATCTCTGTCAGCTGGTATCTGCCCCCATTTCACATTTCACGTCAAGCCTTCCACTGTTGAGGTCATAATTGCTCGTCCACGTATATGTCCTTCCACTTTAAAGTTCTGATCATGTGGCGTTCTGTCTACGTTTACGACAGTAGATGTATGTGTATGTTGTTAACCCTATGACTCCCGCACCCTATCCACCAACTGCAAAAACTTAACCTTTTGACTCCCTCACCCTTTCTACCAGCTCTCTGCAGGAAGCTGGTGGACAGGGTGAGGGAATCAAAGGGTTAAGTTCTTGCTTTATTAGCATGGTTGACAATGCAGGATGCTGGTTGATGGGGTGAGGAGGTCAAAGAGTTAAACAACGGCCTTAATTACTAACGCATCCGTAAAGTGGACGACACTCGATTGCGTGGTCCCAGCCTTCCCAATGAACCCACCACACAGCACGCTCAACTACGGGGCATACGCCACTCAGGATCGACAAATGTAAGTTTTTGGATTGATAAGGGCTCAAACTAACGGTCTCCCAGTCAACAGCCTGTTGCACTAACCATTTCCCCCACCATGACTGTTTTAACAAGAAAAAGAAGTTTCTTCCGTTTGAGAATAAAACTGACAATACATACACTACTGTTCCAAAAACAGTGGCTGACACTTCAGCAAATAGAAATACCTCCCATCGCAACGGGAGAGCTGAAATGGCGACCCGGTGGACACACGCAGATGACTCCGTTTCCGAGATCTGATTATTAGAAGGAAGAAATGAACAAACAAGAAGGAAGAAGAAACGGCCCGCGTTCTTTTGTGTCTTTAGAACTGCCCCGTGTGACTGTGACGGCTACACCTAAAATCTAACAAGCAAGACTTGCACAAGGCACAGAGTAAAGCCATGAGTTCTACTTTGAGCGGATATTGTCACTAAGTGCACATAAGTTGTAGATAACAAAAACACTCCCCGTGGAGTTGTCAGGTGGTTTTTTCAACATGCACGGTACCCATCATCATCATTATCACCATCATCATCGTCATCGTCATCATCATCATCATCATCATCTCTCGTTCCATGTAGCATAGCGTTGGCGATCATGGCCCTACGAATATGAATCTATTTGATTGATTGATTTGGTTCAGTTTTACGTCAACACCCACCTCAGGTGATATGACCGACAGGAATAACCATCCCAGGGAAGTGGGGGAAGGGGGACTTATCTAATCCTATACTGACACCACCAGAACAACAATGATGTTAAGATGGGACAGTAAGAAGGCCAGTTTTAATGTAGCGCACCCCGGGATTGGAACCCACAACCATTAGCGTGTGAATCCGACGCTCAAATCAACTTTGCTACTGGGGCCCGCTACATGAATCTATATTTTGTCGCTGCAAACATATCTCCTACCTCTTTTGTCTTCATCCACTCTGCAAAGCTGTCTACTATTTTTCTTTTTCGTGGGTGTGCCTGTCGCTCTTTTTTCCCCTCTAGCTTTACTGTTGTGACTAGGTGCCTAAATTTCTCTTGCATCATGAAATTCCTATAGATGTTACTCGTCTTTTCCTAGTCTTCTTCATTAACATTCTTTTAGTGATTGCTTCTTTCAAGACCGCAGTTTTCTGGGATGGCAACTTCCTAGCAATTCAGCCAGCTGTAAATTTGTTGTATATTATATGTAGGATTACTACTCGTAAAGCCGCTCTCTCTCTCTCTCTCTCTCTCTCTCTCTCTCTCTCTCTCTCTCTCTCTCTCTCTCTCTCTCTCTCTCTCTCTCTCTCTCTCTCCCCACCAATAAGACACGAGGCGTTATTCCCATTATTTCCTGATAGAGATTCAAACATGGCAAAAATGTACTCCTTAACATAACTGAAATAATCCTGATCTATCACTTTAATTAAGCGGCAACGGCAATTCACAATATTCCGCCTGACACTGCCACACATCCACGGTATGTGCCGAATTTGCTTGTGGCACATGGATGTGTGTCCATGCTGACAGGACCACAGTCTCCAGAGCACTTTGTTTCTATAGCATTGACCACTTAAGGCTGCTACGGCCAGTTAGTAGGTTAACGTTCCAGCAGGTGCGAAGTGAAGGTGATACCCTTCTGGTTTCCTTCCACCCCGATTCCACTGTCACATGGAAATTTGGGTGGGGCCACTCTGGCTCCCATGGTATGAGGTCAGTCCGGGTACGTTCGTCAAGCGGTGAAAACCAACACGGAAATCAGCACAAACTCTTGCCCTTCTCTCCTTTCTTCCCTGTTGCTGGTTGTTCCAGGTTCATCAAGTCCAACCCATCACCACTGCAAATGCGGATTGAATTTTGATGAGGTGATCGAGTCCGTTTACATATATATATACATGCTTTTGTTTTCCTTTTCATTTTTGTTTGTTTGTGTTTTTATCTTATCTTTTCTTTCTTTCTGTATTTTTCTTTCCTGCCTTGTCACTATTTGATAAAACTGCCAGTCGTCTTTTTTCTTTTGCTGAGAACACCAGGTAGACCCGGGGAGAAAATGTGGACGGTCTTGCAGGGTGGCTGAGGGCAGAGAGGGTGGAAGATGTACTTGCAGCGACTAGGGATATATGCATACAGAGGGCCACAATCGCCAACGCCATACGGCAGGGCACATGATGATGATGACGACGACGACGACGACGATGATGATGATGATGATGGCATGGTTAGATGACTGTGACCACCTCCTCCAGCTCCTGCCAGTATGTCTCCTGTCGCTCCATCTAACAGATGAGACATCGCTGCAACGTGTTAGCTGATTGATTCGCCCTTACCTCAGAGACAGAATGGCGAAGGCGTCAGTTTGAACCGAGTGGGATCCGCCGAGGGCACAAGACTCGGCGTTGCTTCATCCTACAGGGACCTCATTAAGCCAGCGCCATTCTCGTTTGGTATAGACGACCGTGTAGACATTTTTGGTGAGGTGCGTGGTACCATGGTCTGTCAGAAGTTCTGGTACTTCTGACATCAAGCCCTACGACTGCTAGTGATTTATTAAATCAATGAAACAATAAAAAATATGAAAGCAAATACAAAACTGCGAGTTTTCATGAAGTGATGGCCACAACGGGAAAGCTGGAGGGAAAGAGAGCACCAGGTAGACCCAGGGAGAGAATGCTGGACGGACTTGCAGAGTGGCTGGGGATGAAGAGGGTGGGGGAGATGCTGGGGGCAACGAGAGATAGAGATGGTTGGAAGTCCATGGTCGCCAACGCCATGCGGCAGGGCACCTGATGATGATGATGATGATGATGATGATGATGATGATGATGATGATGAATGATGATGATGATGATGATGATGATGATGATGATGATGATGATGGAGTCCATTCTTTCGGCTGGAATGCAAAACACGCAGCCAACAAGCAAAGTCAGAACAGGGTTGAGGCAGCTGAAATGTGGTTCGTAAGTTCCATGGACAGCAAAGAAAACAAACGAGAAAGTCTTGAAAGAGGCAGATAAAAAAAACCAACATAAATGAAGAAGATTAGGAAAAGACAAGCAACATTTATAGGACATTTTATGAGGCAAGAGAAATTAGATCACGTAATCAAAACATGAAAGCCGGAGGGAAAAACAGCACCAGGTAAAGACAGATTCGTATGGAGGGCCATGACGCCAACGAACGCGGCAGAGCACATGGTGATGATCATGTTTACGCCTGTGCTCATTTGTCTTTTACTTATACATCAAAGCCACCAAATGAGTGCCGATGTTTCATGTTTATCAAAACCTTTTTTATTAAAAAGAAATAAAACACAAAAGGTGGCAAAAGATGAGTGGACTATAGACGACAAAACAACCACTGTATTTATCGGATACAAAGACAATCCACGAAAAAGGACGGTACATGCAACAATTCGTTTTCCTCTTAGTACACAACTAATGGTCAAAACCCGAAAAAAAATAGACATGGTTTAACCCTATCCCACCAGCTCCAAAAACTTAACCCTTCCACTCCCTCACCCTATCCACCACCTTTTTGCAGATGGATAAGGTGAGGGAGTAAAAGGGTTAGGGTTTTGCTTTTCTGTCAAGGCTGACAATGCCGGATGCTGTCGAACAGGGTCAGGAAGTCAAAGGATTAAGTCTTGAACAGATGGCAATCATTGACACTAATGCTGCCAAGCACATCCCTTATCCTGTTCTTAGGTATCACCTAGTCAGAAATGTCCTTTTTGGAGCTGGTTAGCTCTTCTAACAACCGCAAATTCATGGCCTGATGTCTCGAGTTTAAATCCACCCTGCAGTAAACAGGCCGGCCTGTATATGACCGTCTTAGTGCTTCCATCATTCTGGTGGTGTCAGTGTGGTGTTTCACAGGTCCTGGTCACGCCCACTGCCCCTTCCTGTCCATTCCAAGATATAACCAGAGCATTGGGGTTTGCGCAGGTGCAGGGAGCCTGCCATGTAATTTGGCAGATTTGGGTGGAGCGCATATGATATTGTCCCAGTGCTATGATTCCTTTCTGAACAACTTTCAAATTCTCTCTCTCTCACTCTCTCTCTCACTCTCTCTCTCTCACTCTCTCTCTCTCCCTCCCCCCCTCTCTCTCTCTCTCTTGTAAAAAGGTTGAATATCTCTAGTCACATGATTAATTGATCGTTTGTTGATCGATTGATGACTATGTTAATTGACTTGCTATTTGACTCCACTGACTCACTGAATGCTTGACTAGTAGATTGATGAACGGAATAACATGGGGGGGGGGGGGGGGAGAGGGAGAGACAGACAGACAGACAAAGACAGAGAGAAAGAGAGAGAGAATTTCGTCAGGTGGAACAATGCTAGCTCCACTGTGACTAACACTTCAGTGTATCAGATTACCTTCTGTACACGCATTGACCTTCCTATGAGTTTTAATTAAGCGTAAGATGTGACTTTTTGTTCGGATGTGGCTAAACAAGGTGACGCCCAATCGTGGTGGGTGGTTGAACAGGTTACCGAGTCATGCACACTGTGACTACCATTTGATGACAAATTGCAACAATCAAGCCCTACCAAAAGTTCTCCTTTTTGTTGCAGGTCCATAAAGAAATTCGTTTGGGGATTTCAAGAGAATTAAGCCGACAACTGATTTTGCTAAGAATGACTGCAAACTTAGCTTTCTGGACCGAACTGAGTATCATCATCATCATCATCATATGCCCTGCTATGCTGCATGGCGTTGGCGATCATGGCCCTCCATACGAATCTATCCCTTGTCGCTGCAAGTACGTCTTCCACCCTCTCTGTCCTCAGCCATCCTGCAAGTCCGTCCAATATTTTCTCCTGGGTCTACCTGGTGTTCTCTTTCCCACCAGCTGTCCTGTTGTGACTAGGTGTTGTAATTTCTTTTCCCTCATAAAATGTCCCGTAAATGTATCTTCTTTCTTTAATGATCTTCTTGTGTCTGCCTCCTTCAAGACTCTCATTCGTTTTCGTAGTTGTCCATGGAACTCTCAACATTCTCCTCGGAAACCACATTCCAGTTGCCTCAATTTTGCGCGTTGACTGTCCACGCTTCACAACCGCACAACAGTATCGGTTCTATACAACATTCAAGAACTCTCTTCCTGATGTTAATTGGTAGGCATTTGTTCGTAAGAACGCTTTTCATCTTCTTCAATGCTGTTTTAGCTTGGCCGATTCTGCTGGCCATTTCTGATGTGCATCTGCTGTCTGGTGAGATGACCGTTCCCAGATATTTAAACTTATCAACAAAGCCTGAAGCTATATTTCAGTTAAAACCATCTCAGATTTCGGGCTTTTTGTATGTGATTGTCCTCTACGACCAGGAGATCAAGAATGTAGATAAATTCTGCTAACTGGGCTGTACGGTACGAAACAACAGATTTCTTGACACAGGGGTGGCGCTGTTTACACGCTATCTCTCACTTTGGAAGACTAACCAAGAGATGTGGCAAAGCCATGGCATCAGACTCGCCACAAAAGTTGCTGTATACAGAGTAATAATACTATGGCTGAAACAGTTCCACAAAACACGTCTGTTCAGTTCAGCTCATATTGCTTATAGCCCAGCCGACTACTAGAGCCATATCAGGGCTAATACCACGTCAAAAAAACAACCCCTTAAGGATATAAGACAACAGTTAAAAACCATGCTCACCTTGCAAGTCTAAAATGCAATTAAAGAAAAACATGACGTAAAATTATGTCAGGTGAAATCTACTGATCTCTTGTAAAAACTGGAAAATCACATCAGGAGGGACGTCTCGGAAGAGGTTCTTTAAGGAGTCCGCTGTGTAGTGCAAGTCCCCGCAATTGAGAAGGATGTGTCTGATGCTCAACGGCTCGTTACACGGTGTACACCATGGTGCTTCATTTTTTAAAAGGTACGAATGAGTGTAGGAGGTACCAAACACGTATGGGCAAGATCTACAACATCATGGGAAAGATCGAGTACCCAACATTCAATTTCTATAGAAGTATGGCTTGTAAAATACTGATCGTCTTCTCATCAAGTCGTTGGACAAGACGTGTTGTTCATATGGCAGACAACCGCAACCAAAAATTCTCATCTATGAAGGCCTGATCCAAAGATAGCGTGATCAGGAAAACACTGAAACAATACAAGGATCTGAAGGCTAACCTCATCAGCTGTGACCTCAACACTGGAAAGACATTGCCCACAATAGAGTATGCTGGCAAAATAATGCACAAAGGGCACAATCAGAACTGAGCAGCACAAAACTGCAGCCATTCAACAGAAGAGGGACCAGCAGATGAAAAATCCAGGGCCGCAGGACTCCTTTCCTTGCTGATCCTTTGGGAGAACGTGCGTCTCAAAAACTGGTCTTTATATCACCTGAAAACTCACGTCATACGCTAAATAACCGTATACCCCACTCATCCATAGAATCAAACGGAGTCTATCATCATCATCAACCGACAAAGAGAGAGAGAAAGACAGAGACAGAGAGAGAGAGAGAGTGAGACATAGAGAGAGAGAGAAAAGACAGGGAGGGAGGGGTGACAGGGAGGGACGGAAAGAATTCTTCAAGCACTCTGATTCGTACTTGCTTTTCAACTGTTCCTATTTAAATAGATGGAGGTAGGAGATGGATTCAGGTGTCTCGATGTCTCCCCCCCCCCCCCACACATCCATATATATATATATATCTTATGTGTTGTGTGCGTGTGTCTCTCTCCACACACACACACAACACACACACACACACACACACACCACACACACACCACACACGTGTACATACATACATACATACATACATACATGCATACTTACATACATATATATATACATATAGAGAGAGAGAGACAGAGAGAGAGAGACAGAGAGAGAGGAGGGTATGTATGTACATGTATGTACGTATGTATGTATGTATGTATGTATGTATGTATATATAATACATATACACATACATGTGTGTGTATATATATATGTGTGTGTTTGTGTGCGTGTGTGTGTGTGTATATATATATATATATATGTGTGTGTGTGTGTGTGTGTGTGTGTGTGTGTGTGTGTGTGTGTGTGTGTGTGTGTGTGTGTGTGTGTGTGTATCCTACCTCCAAGGAAGATTCTAGCAATGCGCGTGATCACACGCTTTCATATTGTCAGTTGGTGGGTTGTCACCAATGGCCTCATCACGACGTCAAGAAGAAAGGCAAGTTTTGTGGACTGTTGCCCATTGTCGTCCATTCCATTGCTTCATCATAAAGTTGTTGCAGTCCACACTGCATAAAAGAAAAATAAATAACCTGCCTACAGACGGGGCACGTTTAAGAAGTCAGGACTTTGTATTCTCACGTGTTCAAATAAGCAGGAAATCGTTAACGTTAACGGGCCAAACTGTTGCAACAATTGTTTTGGTCCGTGTGTATTCTGAATAGAAGAAGAGGGGAGTTTTAAAGGTGAAAGAGTAACCTCTCTCTCTCTCTCTTTCTCTGTCTCTGTCTCTGTCTCTGTCTCTCTCTCTCTCTCTCTCCACACACACACACATACACACACACACACACACACACACAAACACACACACACACACACACACACACACACACATGTATATACCTATATCTTTTTGAGGATAACAAAAACGAAGAACACATTATAAAAAAGAACTTTGAAGGACCACCCATAATGAAAAATGAAGTTAGAGCGGCACTGAAAAAGATGAAACCAGGAAAAGCCCCAGGACCAGATAACATTACTACAGAGATGATTAAAGCCCTGGAGGAATTTGGCATAAAAAAAATAACAGTCCTCCTAAATGAAATTTACGACACTGGAGAAATGCCCAAAGATATGTCAAAATCAATTTTTATTGCACTTCCAAAGAAGATGGGGGCTATAGAGTCCGAACTCTATGCACATTCAGTTTGATGAGTCATGTAACAAAAATCCTGTTAAGAATAATCATGATGAGAACAAGGAATAGAATCAAAAGAGAAATACAAGAAGAACAGTGTGGATTTGTGGAGGGGAAAGGAACTATTAATGCCATATACATCCTAAGAACTATCATAGAGAGGTCAATTGAGATGAATAAGGATTTGTATTTATGCTTTCTTGACTACATCAAGGCTTTCGATCGGGTAAGACATGATGAATTGATCAACCAACTGGAGTGACTCAGTGTTGATGGAAAAGATCTACGAATAATCAGAAATATGTACTGGGAACAAACAGCTGCAATGAGAATAGAAAACAATGTAAGCTCTTTCCAAATCATCAAAAGAGGAGTCAGACAGGGTTGTGTTTTGTCACCTGATAATGATGATGATGATGGTGTGTGTGTGTGTGTGTGTGTGTGTGTGTGTGTGTGTGTGTGTGTGTGTGTGTGTGTGTGTGTGTGTGTGTGTGTGTGTGTGTGTGTGTACACACACATATATATATACATAGATATATAGATATAGATATATGTCATCATCATCATCATCAGGTGCCCTGCCGCATGGCGTTGGCGATCATGGACTTCCATCTGTCTCTATCTCTCGTTGCCCCAAGCATCACCCCCACCCTCCCCGTCCCCAGCCACTCTGCAAGTCCGTCCAGCATTTTCTCCCTGGGTCTACCTGGTGCTCTCCTTCCCTCCAGCTTTCCCGTTGTGACCAGGTGCTCCAAATCCCCCTTCCTCATAAAATGGCCTACAAATGTTGCCTGTCTTTTCCTAATCTTCCTTATGAATGATCTACTTGTGTCTGTCTCCATCAAGACTGTCTCGTTTGTTTTCTTTGCTGTCCATGGAACTCTCAACATTCTTCTTAGAAACCACATCTCGGCTGCCTCAATCTTGTTCTGGCTTTGCTTGCTGACTGTCCACGCCTCACATCCATACAACAGTATTGATTCTATATAACATTCAAGAACTCTCTTCCTGATGTTTATTGATAGGCATTTGTTGGTAAGAATGCTTGTCATCTTCTTGAATGCAGTTTTGGCTTGGCCGATTCTGCCAGCTATTTCTGATGTGCATCTGCCGTCTGATGAAATGATCGTTCCCAGGTATTTAAATTTATCAACCTGTGTCAAGGTTCTGCCGTTTGCTGTTATTTTGCATGAGGGGATTTCATGTTTTTTACTGATCACCATGACTTCAGTCTTCCTGCTGTTTAGTTCCAGCCCCTTAGCTTTGCTTTCTATTTCTAGTATATTCACAAGGTTTTGTAGGTCTCTTTCATTTTCTGCAATTAGCACGGTGTCATCTGCGTATCGAATGTTGTTTATCATTTTTACTCCAACCTTTAATCCAGGGTCTTCTTCTAGGTTTCTCATGTTTTAGCTGTAAAGTGAAAACAGATCTGGTGACAAAACACAACCCTGTCTGACTCCTCTTTTGATGATTTGGAAAGAGCTTACATTGTTTTCTATTCTCATTGCAGCTGTTTGTTCCCAGTATATATTTTTGATTATTCGTAGATCTTTTCCATCAACATTGAGTCTCTCCAGTTGGTTGATCAATTCATCATGTCTTACCTGATCGAAAGCCTTGGTGCAGTCAACAAAGCATAAATACAAATCCATATATATATTCTGTGATTTTGTCGATCAACATACAAATGGGAAAACATGCACGTTCTTAAGGTGACATGATCACAAGGTAGGCCTGTTGAGTATCAGTACACACACACACACACATACACACACACACACACACACACACGCACACGCACACGCACACACACACGCACAAGCACACACACACACACACACACACACACACACGAGGCAAGGTAGACCTGTTGAGTGTCAATGTGCATACACACAAACGCACACAAACACAAACGCACACAAACACACAAATACACGCACGCGCGCGCGCGCGCGCGCACACACACACACACACACACACACACACACAACAGAGGGACAGTGAGTGAATGCAACCATCAGAGTTAATAAGAGAAGCATATTCTGTATCGCTCATTGAAACAGCAATTATACGATCATATCAGTGATTCAAAAAACGGTTACATAAAGATGAAAACCAGATCCACGGGTGAGGTCAGGCGAGTGCAGTCGTTGAGCAGACTTCTGTCCCTTTAGAAAAGACATTGAAGTGGAAATGATGATGACGGACGGTAGTACAAAGAACACTCGTCCCTTCTGACACTTTTCACAAGGCAGGTTCCTAAGTGCATCCAACAGAACTGCACACAAACCATGCTTTTCTACACCAGTATGCAGTTGTTGAAACACACTCCTACGTTAAAAACTGTTTCGCTTTTGGAGTGGTTTTACAATTGGAAGCAAATGCAGTGCTGTCAAAGAAGGTGCTATGATACAGCAGCGGTTTGTTTGCTTGAGGCGAAGTGGGCGGGCTGGACGAGGTTTTCAAAGATGCAATGTAGACGTGATGGAAATATGGGGCACAAAATATATAGTCTTCTATAATTTTGTCGATCAAACAATGGGAGAACATACACGTTCAGAGGCGGTCTGTTCTTTAAGGTGAACATGATCACAGGGCAGACCTGTTGAGTGTCAAGTATAAAACTGCCGCCATCAATAGTCCTCCCTCCCCTCCATCTGAAGAGAACAAAACAGAAGGTAGATATGTTCACACGTTTCTGTCACTGCAGCGTCCCTGCAACAGAAGGATTTTTATTTCAAAAGGTTTCAGAAGCCCGTCCGTCTGGCGACAAGCATGCTTTTCACACATTTGTTCATGTTATCTCAGAGGCGTGTATGCACGTCACGTTTGTGTCATTGCAAATATTGTCCTGTACCACAGCCATGAAATCGTTGTTTCCACAAGTCAGTTGCCAGGGACAATTTGCTGCTGCAGTAGTCGTTGCTGTTGCCGTTATTTTGTCATTCGACACAGAAAATAGTCGTATGGTTCAGTTTCACGCTATTTATGCAGCAATGCCAAGGAACTAATCATAATGAAATATGATTATCTTGAATTCATTTTTATATTTCGCGTTTGGAATTATATGGCAAGAGAAGTGCGCCTCATATACAAATGATCCTACATACAGCCGTTAACTTATGGTCAAAATGACCAGTTGGCTAACGATATACCAGTGTCATACATGTAGATATAACGATTTAATCATCTTCAACTTATTTTTCTGGGAGGTGACTGTCTGGTCAGTGGTGAGGCCTTGTTGCTGTGGTTCCATTAGCACCGTCGGGTGTTTCTTGTTAACTAGTGTTGCTGTGGGTTCCATTAGCACCGTCGGGTGTTTCTTGTTAACTAGTGTTGCTGTCGGTTCTATTAGCACCGTCGGGTGTTTCTTGTTAACTAGTGTTGCTGTGGGTTCCATTAGCACCGTCGGGTGTTTCTTGTTAACTAGTGTTGCTGTGGTTCCATTAGCACCGTCGGGTGTTTCTTGTTAACTAGTGTTGCTGTGGGTTCCATTAGCACCGTCGGGTGTTTCTTGTTAACTAGTGTTGCTGTCGGTTCTATTAGCACCGTCGGGTGTTTCTTGTTAACTAGTGTTGCTGTGGGTTCCATTAGCACCGTCGGGTGTTTCTTGTTAACTAGACAAACATCTCAACCTGCAAGTTCGATAAACAAAATGACACATCAGACCATCATGTATCTAATGTTATTGCGATAAAGTGAATTGGCTGGCTCAATTACTGGTTCTCACACAGGACGAAGCAGCAGGGAAGTTTCGGTTCTCACACTGGACGAAGCAGCAGGGAAGTTTCTGTCTTTTTCTCCAAATTTTTGTATTTGGTGTCTGTTTGTGAACGTATGCTTTGTTGGCCGAAAATTTGCGCCTGTCTTGTCTGGTTGTATTCAAATACGCGTTCTGATTCTTTTTTTTTGTTTGTTTGTTGTTTTTTTTTGTTTGTTTGTTTGTTTGTCCCCGGTTCCTGTTTGCTTGAACGCGGGCAGTCACACTTGTTTTAGAGTTGTATCAAGTTCACGATGTTCTTTGAAACAGTCAAGGCATAAGAAAAAAAAAAAGAAAAAAACTAACGGGAGAACGTAATAATGTGCTTTATGCCCCTTTGCTTCCGACACCTGATAAGCAGACTCCGAAATGACCTTCATCTCACATCCGTTTCAACTGAAAGGACCGTGTAGCACTCCGTTCCACACCGACAGGTCTGACCGCACAGGGTGAAACGGCTCTCTTCAATCGTACGGGCGGGCCGGTGTAACACGAAAATTATACTCACCGCGAAATGTACTCCGGAGTAAAAATAGCGTGCGTCAATTTTTACTCGAAGTAAAATTGGCGTTCGAGCAAAATTACTCCCTTGACCAAGCCAGTATTATTCCCGCCACCAACATTTTGGCCCCCAGAATTCTACCGGGAGTAAGTTGCTCGTACGACATTAAGTTAACAAGAAACACCACGAGGGTGCGGATGGGACCCGAAGCACCAACGCCTCGCCACTCTCCAGAACAGTCACATCCCAAGCTGTTGTTGTTGTTATTGTTGTTTAAAGCCCAGCCGACTGCTTAGGGCCATATCAGGGCTAACCTCCCAAGCTCCTGACGCCACTCGATAGTCATTTTATTTAGCAAAGGGGGTTGTCCATGCGTTGTACGAAAACTTCATCTCCCCCCCCCCCCCCACCAACCCCTTCACTGGGAGCAGACTCCATGAACCAACAAAGCAAACAGATGGGACAGACCAATGCGCATGTGCTTGACCAAATGCAAATTCATCAGTGTTTGTCAGCGTGTACCCGATGCATAAATGCCTCGAAATTTATTTCGGAGGAGTTTTTAGGTGACTGGGAGTGTTCTAAGGGAGTTTTAGACTATCTTGGAATGTTCTGAGTTTACCACTTTATGCTTTGTGGCTGCGTCTATGTTAGCTGAATGGGTAGCGCAAACTGTTGGGTTTGAGAAATTCTACATGGGAGATAACTCCGTGACTCTCAAGAGTTATGTTACTTAGTTGATATCTTGGCTGGGTTAAGGGGTGTTTGCCAGTGCGTTCGTCAGTGTATACTGAATTCCTGGAGAGGTATTCGCGGGATGTTTTAGAGTGTGTGGGAGTTTTCTAAGCGTGTTTTATGTCTTGGATGGTTTTATAGGTGTTTCCGAGCGCATTCGTCAGTGTGTACCTGATGCATAAATGCCTGGAATGATGTTTTGGAGATATTCAGAGTAAGATGGAATATTGTAGAGGTGGTGTAGAGTACCTTGTATGATTTAGATGCCTGTCCGTTAGTCAGTTTGTACCTGATGCATAAATGCATGGAGAGGCGTTTGGGGGGTATTTTAGAGTGTCTGGGAGTGTTCTAGGCGTGTTTGGTAGTGCGTTCGCCATGCATAAATGGCTGGAAGTGTGTTTTTGTAGTGTTTTATGATATCTAGGATCGTTCTCGGAGTGTAAGCGATATTTGCCAGTGTGAACGTCATTTTGTTGATTGAAAATGAAAGTAGAATTTTCACCTGGAGCTATATTTCTGGTAGTGACTCACATAAACCGATGCTGTGATTCAGTAAGAGGTGCACACTTGTGTGTGTGTCTCTCTGTCTCTGTCTCTCTCTCTCTCTCTCTCTCTCTCTCTCTGTGTGTGTGTGTGTGTGTGTGTGTGTTGTGTGTCTGTTTGTGAGGGAGAGAACGAGCGAGCGAGAGAGAGAGAGCGTATGTGTGCGTGCATGCGTGTGTGTGTGGAAGAGAATGAGAGGGAGTAGACAACAGGTGTTCAAACACAACTGGCATCGGAATATTGATGTGAATGTGTGTTGATGTGTATATGAATGACCAAGCTGGTATGTGCCAATGTGTGTAAATTTCTAGCCATGAATGTACATTGGAAAGAATGCCCGTGGTGTGACTATGAATACTGCAGAACACAATTCATATAACAATCCGTACTGGCACTATTTCCTTGACCAACATCTCTTGGCAAGGCCGATCAGATGGCTAAACTAATGGCTAAGCTTCTGATTTCCTCTGCTGATGAATACGAAGGCGGACGGATGTTGCTTCTACTATTTCTCTCATTTTGGGTATTTCGGATCACATCACTTC
>JAPXFY010000015.1:25933542-25943542 GCA_030674185.1 Monoplex corrugatus
GAATATGTGGACGATGAGCGAAGTAGAAGAACAAGAACAGGTATTTTGACGTGAAAAAACACCTGACCAACTAAAATCAATCAATAGCTGACAAGAGAAGCCATCAAAGACCTAAAAGCACCGACCACAAGGAATCTAATTACACGTTTATTCCCGTCACTTTTCAGTCTGGCCATAGCAAACTCGTGTTCATTCTTCAAGAAATGAGGTCACATTCTCTTTTCCTCATTGTTTGGACCACTGGACCCACATGGCATTAGCTGTTTGATAGTAGATGTCAACCACGATACATCTGATTGTCTAAAGACTCCTCTTTTTCATGTGGTCTGCGGTGGTGGTGGTGGTGGTGGTGGTGTGTGTGTGTGTGTGACTGTGTGTGTGTGTGTGTGTGTGTGTGTGTGTGTGTGTGTGTGTGTGTGTGTGTGTGTGTGTGTGTGTGTGTAAATAACTGAATGTTTCCGCCTGCATGCTTATGTATATGTTCGTGCAATGTGTGTGTGTGTGTGTGTGTGTGTGTGTGTGTGTGTGTGTGTGTGTGTGTGTGTGTGTGTGTGTGTGTGTGTGTGTGTGTGTGTGTAATAACTGAATGTTTCAGCCTGCATGCTTATGTATATGTTGCTGCAATGTGTGTGTGTGTGTGTGTGTGTGTGTGTAGGAGAGAGAGAGAGAGAGAGAGAGAGAGAGAGAGAGAGAGAGGGAGAGATATATATACATGTATATATATATATTCATGGCTTTGTAATTTTAAAGCCCCCCTTCCCCCAATCGTCGTTGCATGTTTCACACAAGCCCTTATATTAAATTCGTTTTTCGTTTCTTAGCATTGTACGTGCCTCACAGGTCGTCTATTTTCGTCAAAGCGGTTGAAGTTGACATGCATGATGGCTTTACGTGTGCCGCCTAAGCCAGTCATGCCTCTATGAACAGTGAAACGCTTGGGACTTTTGCCAGATGAGGAGCTGTACATGTACCCTAGGCATTATTATTATAATTATCATTATCATGATCATTGTTATCTATTATCATCATGTGTTCTGCCGCACGGCGTTGGCGATCATGGCCCTCCACACGAATCTATCCCCGTCGCTGCAAGTACGTCTCACACCCTCTCTGTCTTCAGGCACCCTGCAAGTCCGTCCAGTATTTTCTACCTGTGTCTACCTGGTGTTGTCTTTCCCTCTGCCTCCCTCAAGACTGTCTCGTTTGTTTTCTTTGCTGTTCATGGAATTAATTTAATACAAGGAAATTGCTGCTAAGGCTGCAGGGCGTAACCTAAAACTAAGCCCTGGTTTTAACTGTATGGTTTTCCGTACCGTCACAAGGAAAATCAACCTGCAACTGGCCGTTTTCGCTCACAGCGATTTTAATCCCCGCCGCTGCCCTCAGGTTCAAGGCTGTCATTATCGAAAACCACTGCAGACTTCAATGATTTCTGTCGCTGTTAATTCCTCTGGTTTTGCAGATGAAACTGATTTGCCTGGAGGCAGGAAAACTGACACCAGGATGTAACTGTCATGAATGATGGAAATCCATTGTTCATAACAACATGGAGGTGAAACACCTGTGAAAAGTCATCATTCATCATCATGTGCCCTGCCGCATGGCGTTGGCGATTATGACCCTCCACACCAATCTATCCCCTGTCGCTGCAAGTACATCTCCCATCTTCTCTGTCTTTAGCTACCCCAGAAGAGTGAAGTGGCAAAAAAGGGGAAAATACAGATTGTATCCAGTAAATGTGGTAAAGTTGTTGCGCAATAGACTACTAACTGGAAGGTCGTAGGTTCGAATCCCCATCAGTCAAACAAAATTGTAATGGGATTTTTTTTCCTTTTCTGTTCCTTCCCAACACTCATTCTCTTTTTTCCCTCTTGCCAGAACAGTACATGATGTAGCCTACATACAATCATTTCACTCATAAATCCATTCATAAGCATAGCAAGACAATCTTGATCAATCAACAAACAACAACAAAATAGCGCTCTTTCTTTTTGAAACTGTCGAGAATTCTGTTTTGAAATAATTGTCTAACTAGAACCTATGGTGCTGCCTTACGTAATGCTGCCAATAGCATAATGAGCAGTAAGTAAAGAAGGTTGAGTTCTTACTCTGTATCATAATTGTCACCTCTCATCACCCATGATGGATTGGCTTTCTGCTTTGAAGCAGATCATAGGTGAAAACTATTTCATTTCGTGTTCATTAACCCTTTAACTCCCGCACCCTATCAACCAACTGCAAAAACTTAACCCTTTGACTCTCTAGTCCTATCAACCAGCTTCCTGCAGGAAGCTTGTGGATTGGGCGAGAGAGTCAAAGAGTTAAGGTTTTTGCTTTGCTAGCATGCTTGACAACGCAGGATGCTGGTAGACAGGGTGCGGGAGTCAAAGGGTTAAGTGTCACTGCCTCGTCCCCTTGTCTCCAAGATGATACAGACTTAACGTACCCACGGGTATCTCCTTCCATCCCCGGTCTTCGCTTACCCAGTTATCCGTCAATCTGATACTTTTAATGTTTCCTCGGACGTAAATCCGTTTTCATGGCTTCGCGGTCCGCTAAAATCTCTGCTTGTTTACGTACTCTAGCTTGTCTGAGAGCGGGAATCCGACCCCGTTATGGGGGACAGCGATAGCAATGCCTACAGTATCTGGATAGCGCGTCAAAACTGTTGAGAAGAACGCCACTGTACTATGTTTACAAACAATTACGATCCGATTTTGCTCCCCACTAACCTTAATCCGTGTGTTAATATGCCAGAAGACTGATATTTGCAAACAGTTTGTTTACGTACTACCAAACTGATTTGTCAAATAACAATGATTTGTATTGTTTAACACCTACCTAAAGTAATACAGCCAACAGACAACCATACAAACAAGAAAGGGGACAGAATCCTAACACCTTGGAGACAAGGGGACAGACAGTAAGGCTTAACCCTTTGACTCCCGCACCCTGTCCACCAGCATCCTGCATTGTGAAACATGCTAGCAAAGCAAAAACTAACACCTGTTCCACCTGACCACAGACAGTAGGCTACAAAAAGATTAGCGGTGTTAATTAAGGCCATTTTTGTACGGGCGTGTAACAGTATGAGAGAAACCAGAAAAAACGCGAAAAAAGAATAAGAACGCGTATTTAATACAAGACAAGACAGGCGCAAATTCTCGGCCAACTGGCGTTTGTCAAGCGTAAGATTACAAACAAACACCAGATACAAAAATTATGAGAAAAAGACTAAAACTTCCCTGCTGCGGTGTCCAATGTGAGAAATGAGAGAATTTTCAGCCCCGCTCTTGCCAGTGCCAGACCTGGACCCTGATTAGCCCCAGAGCACAAAATCACCACCTGTGTGATGCATTGTTTCAAAACGGTTATCTGTAAGGCCGCATACAACATGACCAGAAACGTCAAATTCAGAGAAATGGTGGGAACGACATCGTTCCACCATCGTACTAATCAGCAGAGAATTAATGTTTTGGCCATCTGCCACAATGCAACCCCACTAGCTGGTTCAAAAAGGTTACAAATATATATATATGGATTTAAAACAGAGGATTTGGAATGGAATGGAATCTTTATTTAGTGTCTGTTCACAATAGTGATTTTAGACACACACACACACACACACACACACACACACACACACACACACACACACACACACACACACACACACACACACACACACACACACACACACACACACACCCCCCGTCTAATATCACTTATAGTGAAAAGACGTTAAATCAAGGAACGAACGAACACACACACACACACCACACACACACACACACACACACACACACACACACCACACACACACACACACACACACACACACACACACACACACACACACACTGGGAGAGGAAAAAAAAGGGGGGATGGGGGACGCGAGTGGGAAGGGGTAGTGGGAGTTTGAATGTAAGAAGGGGAACAATTACAATTAAGAATTCAGAACATTAAGTTAACAGTGTCAATTAATAACAGACAACAATTAATTAACTCTTCATAACAATCTGCCAACAGGGGATCTGAGAATCAACTGTACTACCGAAACGATATCATTATTTTTGTTGTAAAGGATATCTCTAGAGTCAGTACATGAAAAATCGAGATTGTTATTTCTATATGTCGTAAGTAAGATAGGACATTCAAAGAGCAGATGATGGACAGATAATGCTTTTGAACAAATACATACATTCTGTGTATATTTTGTTTTCCAAGAGTTAAGCCTCAGTTTGTATATCAAGGACGCTAGCTGTCTGGGGCAGTTAGGTATCAGGCTTTGAGTACTGGAAAAATTTGTATAAAGTGAACATTCTAACACAGAACCAAGTTCATGAACTGACAGTCGTATGTTATGGAAAGTTGCGGTATTTGCATTATTGGATGCACCGTCTTTTGCTAAGACATACCAAGAAAGATTTGGATCGATGGCGTGAAAGAGAACTTGTAGTCACACGGCATTCTTCACTGCTGTCCTTCCAGCTTGCTGCTCACCAACAGTTCTGTCTCCCCGCGACAGCCATGATGGTACAAGCAGAAAGATCAAGAACGCATATTGCAGACTGCCTGTCCTATACATTGTGGGTTTCTGTACAGCATATCATTGCAAGTCATTGGAAACTTAGTATCATTCTCATATAAGTCTCTCAGCCCTTTGACTCACGCACCCTATCCACCAACTACAAAGACTTATTAACCCTTTGACTCCCTCACCCTATCCACCAGCTTTGCTGAACCCTTTGACTACCTCGCCCTATCCACCAGCTTCCTGCAGGAAAGGATGCTGGTGGATAGGGTGAAAGAGTCAAAAGGGTTAAGTTTTTGCTTTGCTAGCATGGTTGACACTGCAGGATGCTGGTGGACAGGGTCCAAGGGTCAAAAGATTAAAAGGGTATGAAAATGTTTTACAGATTACATACCTGTGCAAACTGCCCCTTTATCACTTGTTTGTTACTTTAAACTGCCCCTTTATCATTTGTTTGTTACTTTAAACTGCCCCTTTATCACTTGTTTGTTACTTTAAACTGCCCCTTTATCACTTGTTTGTTTGTTACTTTAAACTACCCCTTTATCACTTGTTTGTTTGTTACTTTAAACTACCCCTTTATCACTTGTTTGTTTGTTACTTTAAACTACCCCTTTATCACTTGTTTGTTACTTTAAACTACCCCTTTATCACTTGTTTGTTTGTTACTTTAAACTACCCCTTTATCACTTGTTTGTTTGTTACTTTAAACTACCCCTTTATCACTTGTTTGTTACTTTAAACTACCCCTTTATCACTTGTTTGTTACTTTAAACTACCCCTTTATCATTTGTTTGTTACTTTAAACTGCCCCTTTATCATTTGTTTGTTTGTTACTTTAAACTGCCCCTTTATCACTTGTTTGTTACTTTAAACTACCCCTTTATCATTTTGTTTGTTACTTTAAACTGCCCCTTTATCACTTGTTTGTTACTTTAAACTACCCCTTTATCACTTGTTTGTTGTTACTTTAAACTCCCCTTTATCACTTGTTTGTTACTTTAAACTACCCCTTTATCATTTGTTTGTTACTTTAAACTGCCCCTTTATCATTTGTTTGTTACTTTAAACTACCCCTTTATCACTTGTTTGTTACTTTAAACTACCCCTTTATCATTTGTTTGTGTTACTTTAAACTGCCCCTTTATCACTTGTTTGTTACTTTAAACTACCCCTTTATCATTTGTTTGTTTGTTACTTTAAACTACCCCTTTATCACTTGTTTGTTACTTTAAACTGCCCCTTTATCACTTGTTTGTTACTTTAAACTACCCCTTTATCACTTTTTGTTTGTTACTTTAAACTACCCCTTTATCACTTGTTTGTTACTTTAAACTGCCCCTTTATCATTTTTGTTTGTTACTTTAAACTTAACCCCTTTATCACTTGTTTGTTACTTTAAACTACCCCTTTATCATTGTTTGTTTGTTACTTTAAACTGCCCCTTTATCACTTGTTTGTTACTTTAAACTACCCCTTTATCACTTTGTTTGTTTGTTACTTTAAACTACCCCCTTTATCACTTTTGTTTGTTACTTTAAACTACCCCTTTATCACTTGTTTGTTACTTTAAACTACCCCTTTATCACTTGTTTGTTATTTTAAACTACCCCTTTATCACTTGTTTGTTACTTTAAACTACCCCTTTATCACTTGTTTGTTATCTTTAAACTACCCCTTTATCACTTGTTTGTTACTTTAAACTACCCCTTTATCACTTGTTTGTTTGTTACTTTAAACTACCCCTTTATCACTTGTTTGTTACTTTAAACTACCCTTTATCACTTGTTTGTTACTTTAAACTACCCCTTTATCACTTGTGTTTGTTACTTTAAACTACCCCTTTATCACTTGTTTGTTACTTTAAACTACCCCTTTATCACTTGTTTGTTACTTTAAACTACCCCTTTATCACTTGTTTGTTACTTTAAACTACCCCTTTATCACTTGTTTGTTACTTTAAACTACCCCTTTATCACTTGTTTGTTGTTACTTTAAACTACCCCTTTATCACTTGTTTGTTACTTTAAACTCCCCTTTATCACTTGTTTGTTACTTTAAACTCCCTTTATCACTTGTTTGTTACTTTAAACTACCCCTTTATCACTTGTTTGTTACTTTAAACTACCCTTTATCACTTGTTTGTTACTTTAAACTACCCTTTATCACTTGTTTGTTACTTTAAACTACCCTTTATCACTTGTTTGTTACTTTAAACTACCCCTTTATCACTTGTTTGTTACTTTAAACTACCCCTTTATCACTTGTTTGTTACTTTAAACTACCCTTTATCACTTTGTTTGTTACTTTAAACTACCCCTTTATCACTTGTTTGTTACTTTAAACTACCCCTTTATCACTTGTTTGTTACTTTAAACTACCCCTTTATCACTTGTTTGTTACTTTAAACTACCTCTTTATCACTTGTTTGTTACTTTAAACTACCCCTTTATCACTTGTTTGTTACTTTAAACTACGCCCTTTATCACTTGTTTGTTACTTTAAACTACCCTTTATCACTTGTTTGTTTGTTACTTTAAACTACCCCTTTATCACTTGTTTGTTACTTTAAACTACCCTTTTATCACTTGTTTGTTACTTTAAACTACCCTTTATCACTTGTTTGTTACTTTAAACTACCCCTTTATCACTTGTTTGTTACTTTAAACTACCCTTTTATCACTTGTTTGTTACTTTAAACTACCCCTTTATCACTTGTTTGTTACTTTAAACTACCCTTTTATCACTTGTTTGTTACTTTAAACTACCCCTTTATCACTTGTTTGTTTGTTACTTTAAACTACCCGTTTATCACTTGTTTGTTACTTTAAACTACGCCTTTATCACTTGTTTGTTACTTTAAACTACCCCTTTATCACTTTTTTGTTACTTTAAACTACCCCTTTATCACTTGTTTGTTTGTTACCTGTAGTGTGACTGCCTCAGTATTCTCGACGAGTAATGTGCACGTGATTCCGTTGTGTGTCTACTTCTGACAGAAGTAGTCGTATCGGAACAAACGGAAATGGATGGTGCTCCTCCATATGCAACTCCCCCCTGCCCAATGCCTCCATTCTCTTCTTTTCGTGTGTGTGTGTTTGTCTGTGTGCGTGCATGAGTGTGTGTGTGTGTGTGTGTGTGTGTGTGTGTGTGTGTGTGTGTGTGTGTGTGTGTGTGTGTTTGTTTGTGCATGCGTGTGTATATGTACGTGCATGCGTGTGTTTATGTACGTGCATGCATGCGTGTGTGTGCGTGTGTATGTATGTGTACGTGCGTGCGTGTGTGTGTGTACGTGCGTGTGCGTGTGTGAGTGCGCGTGAGTGTGTGCGTGTGCATGTGTACGTGCGTGCGTGTACGTGTGCGTGTGTGTGTGTGTGTGTGTACCATTATCATCTCAGGCTTGTGGAGCTTCACCATTCCCGATTGTCATCAACAACATGTGATGAAGACTGTAGACAATCTATCTGCTACATGGGCAGTACAGTGAGCACCACTGGGTCTCTTGATGCTGAGACGGCGCTGCGCATCTCCAAGACCAGCTCTGCCTTTGAAAGGCTGACCAAGAGATTGTGACAAGACATGGCGCCAGGCTCGACACAAAAATCCCTGTGTATAGAGCATAGAGCGGAAATGGTACACAGCAGTAGTGTTGACCGCCCTGCTGCACTGGTGTGACACATGGACAACCAATCGATAGCACATTAGACAGCTGGAACGGTCCACACAAGATCTGCAACATCACGTGGCAAGATAGGCAAGATAGAGTGTCCAACTTTTAAGTTCTGAAGAAGTGTGGCTTGCCATATATAGTATCTCCTCATTAAATGCCAGCTCGCGGGGGGCAGTGGCTCAGTTGGTTTGACCATCGGATTCACATGCTAATGGTTGAGGGTTCGAATCCCGGGATGTGCTATATTAAAACTGGCCTTCTCACTGTCCCATCTTAACATCATTGTTCTTCTGGTAGTGTCAGTATAGGATTAGGTATGTCCCCCTTCCCCCACTTCCCTGGGATGGTTATCCCCGTCGGCCATTTCACCTGAGGTGTGTCGACGTAAAGACTGAACCAAATCAATCAATCAAAATGCCAGCTTGGTTGGACAGGACACGTTATTCGTGTGTAAGACAATCTCATTTCAAAGGTGCTTCTGTATGGAGAGCTGATGCCTCTATAATGGAGAGCTGAAGTGATGATATCGAGACCTGAGAAGACCACTATAGCGATTACAAGTTCCGTTTCAGTTTCAGTTTCTCAAGACGACATCTGCGCGCTCGGAACAAATTCCATATATTATGCACTAACGTCACAGGTGCCATGTGTATGGTGATCGTGGCACAAGCCTTAAGCCTGCACATTATTCCATGAGCTGGCCAGGTCCTGAAGCCCTACCTAGCCTATGTCTTACCTAGTCTATATCTTACGCTGGTACAGTATCAGCCTATCTTTGGAATAATCTTGGTTACATGTAAAACTGACAAGCGATACATGAAATGTCTGAAGGTCGACCTCATCAGCAGTGGCATCAACGTCAACAATTCGAAGACATTGCCCGCAGCAGACAGCAAACTGGCGACAACAGTACATGCAGGGCACATGTACATTTGGAAGCTCAGAACAGCTGGTATTCAACAGAAAAGGGACCGGAACAAGCAGAACACAAGGCAGCAGGACTCCTTCCTATGCAGAATCTGTGGAGAAACATGTCCCACCAGGAATGATCCTGTCTCCCACATGAAGACCCATACAAGGTGATGAAGACCAAAAGACCAGTATGCCTATTCATTTGTCAATCGATGGGAATATCCCTTATATATCATCATCGTCGTCATCATCATCATCATCATCATGTGCCCTGCCGCATGGCGTTGGCGATCATGGCCCTCCATACGAATCTATCCTTTGTCGCTGTAAGTACATGTATATCTCCCATCCTCTCTGTCCTCAGCCACGCTGCAAGTCCGTCCAATATCTTCTCCCTAGGTCTAACTGACGCTCTCTTTCCCTCCAGCGACCAGGTGCTCTAATATCTTTTGCCTCGTAAAATGTCTTATAAATGTTGCTTGTCTTTTCCTTCAAGACTGTCTTCTTTGTTTCCTTTGCTGTCCACGACACTCTCAACATTCTTTTTAGAAAACACATTTCAGTTGCCTCAATCGTGTTCAGTATATATATATATACATAGATACTCTATATGGATGTTAATATAGCGCACGATGAGCATACAGGTTGCGTGTGTGCATGCATGAACAGAACCTTGTCTGCCAGCGTGCCCGTTTGTGGAAAGGCAGTTCATGCGCGTGACCGATCCCATACGCAATCGTAACACGACAAGAGAAAAACCCCGTGCATGTAACAATAGTCGGGTCTAGGACAAGAATTGTCCCGATGTTCTGAGGTGTAGACCATTGGTGGGCCATGGAGCTTGACATCATATAGCCCATAAAGCCTCCCAGCACAAAGCCTGC
>JAPXFY010000015.1:25948542-25966042 GCA_030674185.1 Monoplex corrugatus
GTTCTTTGATTTAACGTCTTTTCACTGTAAGTGATATTAGACGGTGTGTTGTGTGTGTGTGTGTGAGTGTGTGTGTGTGTGTGTGTGTGTGTGTGTGTGTGTGTGTGTGTGTGTGTGTGTGTGTGTGTGTGTGTTTGGTTTTTTTAAGAGGAAAACCACACCTATAAGAGCAGGAGGAAGTGGTTAAGGTTAGCCTAGGGTCAGGGTTAGCGAAGCGTTTGTGAAATGAATTGATCCCCCCGCCCCGGAGAAAGGGATTTGAAACCAAAACGCAAGCACACCTTAAACAACTGAAAATGAGCTGTTTTCGTAAGTCGAAGACGTATTTGGGAAGAGCGGATCAGTATGCAGTCAATATAGAGCTATGTATTTATTTATTCATTCGGAGAAATGTTATCCCCATGGAGAAGGGGATTAGAAATCATTATTCAAACAAAACTACGTTCCTGAAAAGTGAGCTGCCTTTATGAGCATAAAAGGTATAAGCAAGAGAAGCAAATCAGTACATAGCCTATATTTCAGAACCAGGGACAGAGTTCAGTAGGATACCTTTAAAGAACTACAGCCTTTCATTTATTTATTTACTTTATAAACAGAAACGGCGGATTAGTATGTTGCCGGTACGACGTTTATTACGCTTTTGTTTATGTATGTTTGTTTGACCGTGTACTTATTTTAGTTGTTTTATTTCATTCTTATTTAATATCTAGAGAAAACAAACGATAAAATACTGCATATACATGCATCAACATTTTTCTTTCGCCCCAATGACCCCATTTCCTTTCTTATGCTTTCTCTGTTCCTCCTATCGTGCTTTAAGGCCTGTTTGGCGCAGAGGGTAAACCTCCTGCCTTCTAGTCTGATCGCACGGGTTCGAGTCCAGCTCAAGCGAAAAAACAAACAAATAAACAAACAAAAATGTGTTGGAAATGTCTTCAAATCCACGGGTTGCTTGATCCTGTCCAGGGTTGGGGAAGGTTAAGCAAAGAGGGAGAGGAGATGCATGGATACCGCTCAGAGTTCCCGAGAGAAAGTGGTCTGTTTTCTGCACGAGCGGGCTGTACCTCGTGTTTGTGTACGTGTATGGCCTGTTTCGCTTTTTTTGGTTGTTAGGTTTCTTTTTGAACACGCAAGGTAAGCAGGCACACACTGTTTTCGGAGGGTAGAGGTTGCACGAGTGGAATTTTTGTAGTGACCATGAAGTCTGGAATACTGACACAAGTCACAGGATCTGTAACGTGCGTGACCGGTACAGTTTGTGCACATACACAAACGTTATGGAAAGAAAGGGGTGGAGGTCTAGCACTAGCACGTACGATCAGAATCATCTGGACCTAGATAATCGGAAACATCTTCAGAATTG
This sequence comes from Monoplex corrugatus, assembly GCA_030674185.1. Lineage (NCBI taxonomy): Eukaryota > Metazoa > Mollusca > Gastropoda > Littorinimorpha > Ranellidae > Monoplex > Monoplex corrugatus. The sequence continues at coordinate 25,949,906 of JAPXFY010000015.1, forward strand.
ACCCACACACCAGGTGCTACCAAATAGAGTCGAACTTAGACCTTCCGTTTAGAAGTCAGATGTTGAGATCTCCATCACCTAACCCCACCTCAGGACCTCCTGGCTGCGGGACAAACTGTAATTGTGATGTCCTGTAGTCAGTCTCCAGAGCACAATCCATAGTTTTGCCCGTTGTTCAGAAACAAAAAACAGTTCGCCGTTTCTCTGCAGTGTATTCAAAAGGAAATTGCACTCAGACAATTCTGTATGCGCTGAACCCCGTAAGGCAGACGTTGATGGGAAGAACTGACAGAAAGCAAAGGAACAAGGCAGAAACAAAGAGAGTGGCAGAAATGAGGGCATTTCTAGCACAGAACTCCCAGAAGTGGGGATACTATTTATATGAAAGAGCCCTGACATGCCCACGGGGAGAGGGGGGGGGTGATCTCCAAGCCTGCGCAAAACCCTATGCACAGGCAAACTCTCTAGGCCTTTTGTCACTGTCATTTTTGTTTAAAGCCCAGCCGACTGCGTAGAGCCATATCAGGGTTTTAACCGTTTCAAAACATACACAATAGGCTACTTCATCAGGAGAGGAAAAAAATTAAGTACACATGTTAATGCATTCCCGCACATAATCTCAGGAAAAGCCCCTGGTGTTGACCACTCCGTCCAATTTATTGCACAGAGGATTTAAAGAACATACCTGAATATAAATTTAAACATAACTCATCATCATCAGGTGCCCTGCCGCATGGCGTTGGTCTTCCATCTGTCTCTATCTCTTGTTGCCTCAAGTATCTCTTCCACCCTCTTTGTCTTCAGCCACTCTGCAAGTCCGTCTAGTATTTTCTCCCTGGGTCTACCTGGTGCTCTCTTTCCCTCCAGCTTTCCCGTTGCGATCTTAGTTAAACATAACTAAGCACACTAAAACATGCATAAATACGGATATAAATTATCTTACACTGCTTCCGCATATTTCATTTCCTTAAAGATAAAAACAAGACGGTCTAAACTACCTAGATTGCTTCCGAATATCTCATTTCCTTAGAGCCAAAAATGCACTGAATACATGTACCCAATTATCAATTCTAAGAGAAAAGTAGGTAAGACCTCATCGAACACATACAGGTGAATGGATCAGCAAGGCAGAAACTGACAGGAAGAACTGACAGAAAGCAAATGAACAAGGCAGAGACAAAGAGAGTGACAGAAAAGAGGAAATTTCTAGCACAGAATTTCCAGGAGATGGGGATACCGTTTATACTGAAAGAACCCCCGGCAACCCCACAGGGTGGGGTGGGGGGCCTCTAGCTCTGCGCAAAACCTTATGCACTGGCAAAAAAGATCAGTAGTCAAAATAGAGAAACTCTAGAAAAGCAGTTTCAGGCCAGTTTGAAAATACAATACAATACAATACAATACAATATTTTATTTATATAGCGCAAAATCTTGATAAAATCAAATCTAAGCGCTAAAACAGACACACACGCACGCACGCACGCACACACACGCACGCGCGCACGCACACACACACACACACACACACACACACACACACACACACACACTCACTCACACTCACACGGCTATAAATGGGGAGAAAGAATAAAAGCAATGGACTGACTATCTGAGCCGAAACAATGCTCGAACGCGAAAAATAAGTAGATAAATACATAAAATAGACACAAAACAAAAAATAAAAGTAATACCCATCGTTCCGTGCTAACAAAAAACAACGACGACACTAATTGACACTTTTTGTGCTGCCAGAAACATGATGTAGACAGATTATTTGTGCCACGGTCAGGGTGGGAAAAAAGAAAAAGAAAACTGATTACAGGCATCGCCCAAAAAGTGTTATTGTTACAGTGATACCATGAAGTAGCAGGTGTGCCCAGACTGACTTACTGCACAAGCGTATTGTAAAATAGACACACACGCACACGCATACACACATATACACATACATATATCCACACACGCCGCGTACAGAGACAGAGAGACAGAGAGACAGGGAGGAGAGAGAGAGAGAGTGAGTGAGTGAGTAACAGTGAGAGTGTGTGAGAGAGACAGAGTGAGAAAGAAAGAGTGAGAGAGAGAGAGTGAGGGAGAAAGAGAGAGAGAGAATGTTAGAGACAGAAACTGAGAGACAGGGAATGAAAGAAGAGTGAGTGAGACAGAGACAGTGAGTGAGTGAGTGAGTGAGTGAGTGGGATTGTTTTAACATTCATTTGGATATTATTTTGTGAACCAAACATACTTGCACACGCGCATGCATGAATGCAACATATGAACAAAGAGAAAATGACTGAATAAAGGGAACCTTCGTTTTCCACCGGTCAAGACACCACCACAATCCGGTAATGTTTGTCAAAATCTACTTGACATCTAAAACTCTACTTAATGTCATATCTATTTGACATAGAAAATCTACTTGACACCTAACGTCTACTGGTTTTATCTTAACTCTAAGTGACAGATAAAATCTTCCAACTAAAAAGCAAACCAGAGAGACCAGAAGAAGAAGAAGAAGAAGAAAACAGAAGAAGAGGAAGAAAAGAGAAACACAGAGAGAGAGAGAGAGAGAGAGAGAGAGAGTGTGTGTGTGTGTGTGTGTGTGTGTGTGTGTGTGTGTGTGTGTGTGTTTTCTGATTCAATTTCGACTCATACCCCGATGTACTAAAACTATATAAAAAAAGAAGACAGAAACAACACTAAGTGTGATGTCACAGGGTGCATGGGAAAGACAGCCGACGTCGGCAGCCAAGGACTTAAGGGCAGGCAACCCGAGCCGGAAGGAGGACGAAAGGTGACGCCACCTATCTGTGAAAGGTGTCGTCTGCTTGTCTCTCGTTTCAAGATGGCCTGGCGTCGCTTCAACTGTCAAGCGTGCCGGGCTACTTCTTTTTCACGAGGGGATCGGGGGCGAGGGGAGGGGACGGACAAGGCGGCCATTCTTCGGTGAAAAGAGGGTGTAGAAAATATGACCCTCGCGATTTAACCTCGATTAAGTTCTTATCACTTCTCCGCTGGAAAGAACTTCCAAGGGTAGCTGCTGCGAAAATTGTCGCACTTCTATGCTTTCTGTTATCGGAACAGACAGGAGAGGGGATAGGGTAAGGTTTTCTCGCTTGAAAAACACACTGTTCTGGCGTACACAACAACAACAACAACAACAACAACAAACAAACAGAGATTTTCTTTCGTGTTATTCTGAAAAGACACGAGAATGAAGATAGAGCGTGGTCTTGGCGATAAGTATAGATATTATCATTTCGCACATTTTTTTGGGGTGGGTGGGTGGGGGTGACGGGTAGAAGGGGAGAGATTTGGGGTGGGAAGGATCAGTTACTTTCTCTGCAATGGATTATCACTGTTCATTAACCCTTTGATTCTCACACCCTGTCCACCAGCTTCCTGCATCGTCAACCATGCTACCAAAGCAACAGCTGAACCCTTTGACTCCCTCACCCTATCCACTAGCTTCCTACAGAAAGCTGGTGGATAGGGTGAGGGAGTCAAAGGGTTAAGTTTTTGCAGTTGGTGGATAAGGGGGCAGGAGTCAAAGGGTTAATGTCTAAGAAACTCACGACGATCACGTGCTATATTCTTTGGGTTGTTATCATACTGGAGGTCATCTATCCATAGGGCTATTGCATTACACTGAAGACTATCTCTGTATTTAGATAGCCCTGTATCTGGTCACAGCAGACTTTCCATGTCCATTTGGGCTGGTCTTCTCGGAGACAGTTCTTTGTAACAGTGTCACCTGTATCGTGTTCTTCTTCTGGTTTGTTATATGTTAAGTGAACGGTAGTGGGAAGGTTTAGGCTGAAATTGAGGAAAAGGAAACAGACCAAAAGCAACATCAAACTAAACCTTGGACTCTTAAAGTCAGATGAAATGACACGTCAAAAATTTAATGTACATGTTCAAAACAAATTCAGTGCTCTGGAAGACGTTGGTGACAGTGAGGAACAATGGACAAAGTTGAGAAGTTCTATAAATGAAGCTTGTGAAGAAATCCCTAAGGCAAATAGAAAAGCAAAAAAGAGTTGGATGACTAATGAAATTTTGGGCCTGATGGAGGAAAGGAGGAAGGCAAAGAGAAACGAGGAGATATACAGGAAGATAAACAAAGAAATCAGGTATAGGTGCAATGAAGCTAAGGAAGCTTGGCTGAACACAAAATGCAAAGAGAGAGAAGAACGACACAAAATGGATCCTCAGGGTATGTACAGACGAATTGAAGAAATTGTCCACAGGAAAAAGACATGCACATCAACTGGTTGCTTAAAATCGAAAGATAGCACGCTTATCATGGAAAAAGACCAAATATTAGACAGATGGGGAGAGTACATTAAAGACCTTTTTGAGGATGACAGAAACGAAGAACACATTATAAAAAAAGAACTTTGAAGGACCACCCATAATGAAAGATGAAGTTAGAGCAGCACTGAAAAAGATGAAACCAGGAAAAGCCCCAGGACCAGACAACATTACTACAGAGATGATTGAAGCCCTGGAGGAATTTGGCATAGAAAACATAACATTCCTCCTAAATGAAATTTATGACACTGGAAAAATCCCCAAAGATATGTCAAAATCAATTTTCATTGCACTTCCAAAGAAGACAGGGGCTATAGAATACGAACTCCATCGCACAATCAGTTTGATGAGTCATGTAACAAAAATCCTGTTAAGAATAATCATGATGAGGACAAGGAATAGAATCAAAAGAGAAATAGCAGAAGAACAGTGTGGATTTGTGGAGGGGAAAGGAACTATTAATGCCATATACATCCTAAGAACTATCATAGAGAGGTCAATTGAGATGAATAAGGATTTGTATTTATGCTTTGTTGACTATACCAAGGCTTTCGATCGGGTACGACATGATGAATTGATCAACCAACTGGAGAGACTCAATGTTGATGGGAAAGATCTACGAATAATCAGGAATATGTACTGGGAACAAACAGCTGCAATGAGAATAGAAAACAATATGAGCTCTTTTCAAAACATCAAAAGAGGAGTCAGACAGGGTTGTGTTTTGTCACCAGATCTGTTTGCACTATATAGCGAAAACATCATGAGAAACCTAGAAGAAGACCCTGGGGAAAATGATAAACAACATTCGGTACGCAGATGACACTGTGCTAATTGCAGAAAATGAAAGGGACCTACAAAACCTTGTGAATATACTAGAAATAGAAAGCAAAGGTAAGGGGTTGGAACTAAACAGCAGGAAGACTAAAGTCATGGTGATCAGTAAAAAACATGAAATCCCCTCATGCAAAATAAAAACAAATGGCACAACCTTGACACAGGTTAATAAGTTCAAATACCTGGGAACGGTCATTTCATCAGACGGCAGAAGCACATCGGAAATAGCTGGCAGAATCGGCCAAGCCAAAACAGCATTCAAGAAGATGACAAGCATTCTTACCAACAAATGCCTATCAATTAACATCAGAAAGAGAGTCCTTGAATGTTATATAGAACCAATACTTTATACGGATGCAAGGCGTGGACAGTCAGCAAGCAAAGCCAGAGCAGGATCGAGGCAGCCGAGATGTGGTTTCTAAGAAGAATGTTGAGAGTTCCATGGACAGCAAAGAAAACAAACGAGACAGTCTTGATGGAGGCAGACACAAATAGATCACTCATAAGGAAGATTAGGAAAAGACAAGCAACATTTATAGGCCATTTTATGAGGAAGGGGGATTTGGAGCACCTGGTCACAACGGGAAAGGTGGAGGGAAAGAGAGCACCAGGTAGACCCAGGGAGAGAATGCTGGACGGACTTGCAGAGTGGCTGGGGATAAAGAGGGTGGGGGAGATGCTGGTGGCAACGAGAGATAGAGATGGTTGGAAGTCCATGGTCGCCAACGCCATGCGGCAGGGCACCTGATGATGATGATGATAAGTGAACGTGCACGTGATGTACATTTATCGTATAGTGTGAAAAGACTGTCGAGTATAAGAACACATCTCTCTCTCTCTCTCTCTCTCTCTCTCTCTCTCTCTCTCTCTCTCTCTCTCTCCTCTCTCTCTCTCTCTCTCTCTCTCTCTCTCTCTCTCTTCCTCTTCTCTCTATTTATCTCTCTCTCTTTGTCCCTCTCTCTCTCTCTCTCACTGATTCTCTCTCTCACACACACACTCTCTCTCTCTTTCTCTCTCTCTCACGCACGCGCACGCACACACACACACACACACACACACACACACACAACACACACACACACACACACACACACACACACACACACACACATGAGGAAGGAAAATATTTTAAAAAATACATATAAAGAAATTTTATATTCCAAATGCGAGCGTCATTTCATGTACCTGTTGTAGAAAATAGTCTGCGACTCAAATTCTGGTGCTTTTCAAGTAAATAAAATGTTACTATTGTGATGTCTTTCTTTCAGCAAACTGCTCAGAACTGGATGTCAACAGCAGAAACTAACAACAACAACAATAAGAAGAAGAAGAAGAAGAATTTTGACTCGGTGCACCTTACACATTTCACAAAACACAAACTGTAATGTGTACAGAAGCACTGATATATTACACAAAACACACAAACGAAATAAGAAGACACTAATAAAATACACCAATGAATGGATGCTATCACTGTCTAAACCATATATACACAAATGTCTGATGATTAGAAACGTATACATACATCAATGAATACACGCTTCAGGTTCAGGTTCACATTGCTTATAGCCCAGCCGACTACTAGAGCCATGTCAGGGCTAACACCACGTCAAAAACGACAACCAGGTTAAGATAAAAGACAACAGTTAAAAACTATGCTCACCGTTAACCTTGCAAGTCTAAAATGTAATTAAAGAAAAACATCATCAGACGTACAATCAGATCAGGTGAAATCTATTGATCTCTTGTAAAAACTGGAAAATGCATCCGGAGGGACGTCTCTGAAGAGGTTCTTTAAGGAGTCCGCTGTGTAGTGATTATGTCTCACATCGTACAAAATACACGATTCGAACTGATCAGTAGTTAGAAGCGGAAGTGCGTATTGGTACATAAGCAACTATGATATCAACAACGGAAGGCTTGGGTGAACAGGTAAATCTTTAAATTTGACTTAAAAGCGAAAATGTGGGCAGATTCCTCAGTTCTGTCCAACGATTTCTACAAATGTTTAAGGAATTCTTTCTCTGTGTAGCAAGCCGAATTAGGAGCAGCAAACAAGGGCAGACGTCTTTGTATATGATGTTCATCAAAACAACCTCTTGTAATGTTCAGCTTGAAAGTTTCCCCCGTGGGGATGCCGGGGGCTCTTTCAGTATAAACAGTATCTCCACCTTCTGGAAATTCTGTGCTAGGAATTTCCTCTTTTCTGTCACTCTCTTTGTTTCTACCTTGTTCCTTTGCTTTCTGTCATTTCTTCCTAGCATTTCCTGCCTTGCTGGTCCATTTACCTGTATGCGTTCGTTAAAGTTTTACGTACTTTTTCTTAGGACTGAAAACTGGATGCATGTATCAAATGTATTATTGGCACTGGGAAAATGAGATAAGCGGAAGCAATTTTAGGTAATTAGGCCCGATTTTATATATGTTTTGGTGTCCTTAGGTATGCTTAAATTTGTATTCAGGTGTGTTCTTTTTAAATCCCCTGTGCGATAGATTGGACGGTTGGTCAACGCCAGGAGCATCTCCTTAGATTATGTGCGCGAATGTATTGATATGTGTACTTAATTTTCTTTTCTTTCTTCTTTTTTCCCGTTGAAGTTTTGTATGTTTTTGAAACGTTTATAGCCCTGATATGGCTCTACGCAGTCAGCTGGGCTTTAAACAACAATAACAACAACAAGCTTGAAAGTTCAGTCATAGGTATGAAGAAAATTCTTTCAGGTGTCAGATTCCAATTCTTGACGAAGGTAACGAAATCTGGCTTACGACGCTTGGTCAGATTATCACTTAGATCTGTGAGGATACTTTCCTTCCTCGGGTCCAGTAAGATGACACTGTTTGGCAATATTTTATGTCAGAAACATTCCACGGGTCAGACAGGTTTCACTCTCTTCCCTTCAAATGACTTTGCGGTGTCCACATTTAGTCTATGGGTGTTAGCCAGCTTGACGTCAGGTAACCACATCAAAAGAAGCAAAACGTAAAATCTCAGGACGTCTCGGTGTAAGAAGTGGAGATAGTACTAAGGGTGGAATAATAAAAAGAAGAGGATACAGTGTCTGATTACTGGATTCTTGGCGAGTCTTGCTGGGTTTATTGTTGCCGATAACAATGCTGTCCGTTCTTTGTCCACCCTCCTGCTTCTGCGGTCAAGCAACATTGTAAGGAATACGTGTTGTTTTAGCGGCGTGGCCCACGCTGTGCAGGCAATGTAACCATGCTTCTATAAAGTATGTACACTCTTGTCTCAATGGGCAGTGTATGTATATGGACATGGAAGCTACAGACGGACAGGAACCAGAGAAAAACACGAAAAAAGAATCAAAACGCGTATTTAACCCTTTGACTCCCGCACCCTGTTCACCAGCATCCTGAATTACCAACCATGCTAGCAAAGCAAAAACTTAACCCTTTGATTCCGTGCAGGAAGCTGATGGCTGGGCTGAGGGAATCAAAGGGTTTAAAGTTTTTGTAGTTGGTGGATGGGGTGCGGAAGTCAAAGAGTTAAGATAATCAGACAAGACAGCTCAAATTTTTGGCCAACTGGCCTTTGTCAAGCGAACGTAAGATCACCAACAAACAAACACCAGATACAAAAATCTAGGAGAAAAAGACTGAAACTTCCCTCTTGCTTCGTCCAGTGGGAGAAGAGGACTAAATGCTAAAGACGGACAACAAACATGTACAAGAGGCCAGAGGTACATGTCTTCCCACAGACTGTGCATGGGAAATATTTTCCTGACATTAAACTCTCATTCTGTCTCTCACTTTTCTCCTAAACTGACGGGATCCTCTTATTTTTTAAGATCTTTCTTGAAGTAGAGGTGTTTCCGCAAAATTTTCTTTGGACATGCGTGACGCATTAGATGATACCCATTCGCATTATCTCGAGAAGGCTTACAATCCTTGCATCTCTTGAGGCATCTCTTTCCTTCACGAAAACCCTGTGCTGCTGCTTCTCTCTCCCATTCAAACCTTCGTAGTCTTTATCATCGTGAACAAGCCAGAAATTCACATTTAAGCTCTAACAATGTCTAACTCCCTACCGTGACTATACATATGAATAGATCACAGATTGATGATGTTAACTGCTGTATTAGGTCTGTTGTATATCTATACTAATTAAATATTGTAATGAGATCTTATGGTATTCTGACACGCACAATCATCTCCAGTTTCACTGCTCACTTACCTTGGTAATCTGAGGCAGGCATACAACTGTGACCCATAGGTTGGATAATAACTTTTGTTTATATAGTACAAAATTGTCCTTGCCAAATGAATGCTTGCTGAACTTTCAATACTATCAGGGACTGAACCTGAGAACATCTGGAGAAGAGAGAGAGAAGTGAAAGGGAGGATTTTAATCTTGGGAAACTATCTCTGGTATATCATCTGCAGGAAGACATGTTCCCCTAGATTCTTGTTCATTTTTCGCATTTTTCTTAAATTTATTATTATCCATGCAGACTGCGCAGCAGCGTATTTTCCGAACTCAGTGATGAACAAAAAATACCACAAGAACATGCATACACACATCAGCCAGCACCGAACGAAGGGGCAGCAGCTTGACAACAAAGACACTAACTGTCCCATCGGCAAACGAGGAACATCAATGACACACGGAACGTGGACAGAGGAAGGACCCAACAACCAATCACAGAAGCAAAGTGGGACTCGGTCATCAGATACAAAATGAGATGCCCAGAGCAGCCCATGAAAGAAAAGGAAAAGAAGAAAACAGGAAACAAAGGGAAGAATCCACTGTTAATACAGCGCCAAAGACGACAGAGAGAGGCAGACAGACACAGAGAGAGACAGAGAGACAGACATGAGAGACAGACAGACAGACAGAGAGAGAGAGAGAGAATACAAGAAATAATGTAATGCATGCACCATCTTGTCCATCTAAGGTACATTAACTCTTTGACTCCCGCACCGTGTCCATCAGCATCCTCCATTGACAACCATACTAGCAAAGCAAAACCTTAACCCTTTGATTCCCTCACCTATCCACCAGCTTCCTGCAGGAAGTTGGTGGATGGGGTGAGGGAGTCAAAGGGTTAAATTTTTGCAGTTGGTGGACAGGATGTGGGAGTCAAAGGGTTGAAAAAAAGAGCTAAGATTCCCCCCCCCCCCCCATTCTACACGCACCGTAGCAACAATGGGAAAATCTAATCTCCACACACACAAAAAAGTTCCATCGGCAACAATGAGTATGTACGACTCGTGAAGAAGCCACTTAGTCGTTAAGGTAGTTTTACATTCTCTTTTTTAGTCTGTCCTTTACTAACACTTCTCCCACCGAGTTGTCCGTGATTTTATGTCTTCGTTCCTTTGACATGTTCACCTCACCTAAAGCCGATTCGTGCTGAATAACACGCACAGAGGAGATAACAGCAAAACATCGCCCAAGTCTTTGAGGAGGTGGGAGTGAAATCGTTCAGGCTCTATGAATTTTCTCACATGAAATGTTGCCAAACGGCGTCATTTTACAGGCAACCGAGAACGGAAAGTATACACAACATCTTAGTAATAATCTGACCAAGCGGAAGCCAGAAGGCTTCGTTGCGTTTACGAAGAAATCGAATTTGACGCCAGAAAGATATTTCCTTGACTGAACTTTCATGCAGAAAATCCGGAGTGGTGATTTAGACGAAACATAAAATTAAAGTGGACCACTCCTCCTGCTATTTGTTATGCGGGCCTAACATAGCGTGCTACGCCAGGAAAGAAATGCTAAAACGCTGGTATCGACGGATGGATGACACCTGTGTCTCCTATCTGATGTCTCGTTCTTAGCTGCCGGCTGAAAAGAAAGACATCACTATAACAACGATATACTGACCTCAACATTGCCACAATGCGCGTCACGTATTATTTCTTTTTTTTCAAAACGTTTTAGAAAAGAATTTCAATAGAGAACAGTCACAGGTATTTGAAACCGCAAAATTCTTTAATTGTTGCGTATCCGATGTATCGACTCTAAAAGAAAGTACATGTCAGTGGTTGCAGGTTCAGACCGTGGGGGGGGGGGGGGGGGCTACATTAAACTGCTCTTCTTTCTGCCCACCTTAACATGACTGTTGATCTGGTGGTGTCCCTTTAGGACTAGGCAAGAACGTAAGTGAATCTAATGACTGATGTAGAGACACAACTGCATATGAATACGTGTTGATAAAGTGTTTCCGTTTGTTCTATGACAGTTGCTTAAAAGATATGAAGAAAGGGTCTTTTTCCTGAAAGATATGAAGAAAGGGTCTTTTTCCTGTCTGTCATTTAAATCCCTTTAAAGTAAAAATGACGCTGACCTTTTCATGTCATCTGTTAAAGTGATTGTCTTCATTCTTCTGTTATCAAGCTGAAACAGTTCATAAACATTTGATGATACTGTCATATTTGTTTCGAAGTTTCAAGACAATTTCATTTCATTGTTGTAGATTTCTGTCTAACATTTATTGGACATCTTATGAGGCAAGAAAAATTAGAGCACCTAGTCACAACGGAAAAGCTGGTGTGTGTGTGTGTGTGCGCGCGGGCGTGCGGTGGGGGCGGCGGTGTGTGTGTGTGTGTGTGTGTGCCAAAATGTAAAAATACCCCATGATTTTGATTGAAATTCACAGAAGCAGCGAACCAGCAGGAACGTTCGAGAAATTAGAAGTCTCCAGTAATGACCCGTCCATTACCCTGAGTGGACTACAACAAACCATAATCTTCCGCCTGACGACTGGACACTGCCGCTTTCTCCAAGTTACGTGCCAAACGGGGCTGTACCACATGGATGGTTGTCCATCCCAGAGAGGTGACAGTATCCAGAACACATTCTACAGCGTTTCCAAATGTTGGGGGGGGGGGGGGGGGGGAGAAATGGACCAGTGGCCAAACTGAGCAACTCTGCAAGAACAGCTGTGGATCAAAAAGAGGATCTAAAAAAAAATTATCTTATCCTGACTATCAAAGGCATAGTCTCACCTGTCTCACCTGTTGGCGTCACTGGGTTCGGTGTTGGCCGATGCACACGTGGACACCACCATCTCACTCTGCCTTGACTTTAGTGGACAATTTCTTGAATGTTTCGGCCACTGACATTGGTTATGTTCTCGATGTATGAGATTGGAGGTCTGCCTTTCTTCCTTTTTGCCACTGTTTTTCCTTGAAAGATGGTTGCCATGAGGTCCGTGTTCTTGTTGCGTGACACATGGCCATTTAGTCTTCTCTTGTTGATGTCTGCCAGTAGTTTTTGGTAGTATCAAGTTCCTTCAGGACACTTTCATTAGTTCTATCTGTCCATTTGACACGTAGAAGTCTCCGATGAAACCACATCTATGCTGCCTCAATTCTTATACAATCAGTTTTTTCTCAGAACCAGGCTTCGCAACCGTAAATCATGACTGGCCAGATCGAACATTTTAAAAGTCTAACTTTCAGGCCATTTGGTATGCCTCTGCCTTTCTAGATGTTGTCGAGTTGGACCATTTTTTGCTTTAGCGATTCCAATTCTTATTTTGCTAAGGCGTAGGAATCTTGCTACAATGAGGAAGGGGGGGGGGAGGAAGTCTCCCCACCACTCGTCCCACCTCCACCAATGACAACCACCTTGCAGCTGTGGGGAAAACCGTCCACTATCACCACGCACGGTAACTCTTCACCTGAGGGAAAGACATATGGAAAAACCCTCTTCTGTCAGTACGTACAGTAGTACGATTTTCGCCTGAGGGGACTGACTTAAAAAAAAAGTGAGACCTTAAAACCTTCTGATCGATGATAGATCGATTCGTGTGTGTGGGAGTACACGTTGTCGACCTGCTTTGATATCTTGGGTCGTGTCTGTGCGTGTAAAAATTCGCTTATTATCACCTTTACCACGTAACGGCGAGTGTTTGCCCGCGTGCTCTCTCTCTCTCTCTCTCTCTCTCTCTCTCTCTCTCTCTCTCTCTCTCTCTCTCTCTCTCTCTTCTCTTCTCTTTTCTCTCCTCTCTCTCCACACCTTTGCTTTTAGTACTAACACGCATGCGGGCGCTGTAGTGTCCGTGGCACACGCACGCACGCACGCAGGCACCACACACACACACACACACACACACACACAACACACACACACACATACACATACTCACTCTATATATATACATATATATATATAATATATAATATATATATATATTATATATATATATAATATATATATATATGTGTATGTATATATATATATATATATATATATATATAAATATACTATACACATCCATCTAACTCTGTCCTTCTCCGGTCACCCAGTTATTGATCGATTTTTCCAATCTGTGTTCCTATGACTCATTTATGTTATCAGAAGAGCGTGCAAACCCTCAGTTCTCTCCTCTCACGTACGAAAGGGAATGTATAACATACATTACAGCAAATCATTCGGTTAAATCTCTCTCTCTCTCTCTCTCTCTCTCTCTCTCTCTCTCTCTCTCTCTCTCTCTCTCTCTCTCTCTCTCTCTCTCGTGTTGTGTTGTGTGTATGGTTGTGTTTATGTGCTTATATGTGGGAATGTTTATGTATGGAAGATTATGTTTCTGTTTTTTAAGAGCACGTTTGGAAGCACTATAAGACGACTATATGTCTGTGTACATAACTATGCGTGAACATGTGTAAATGAGTGTGTTCGTGCTCTGTATATACACATCAGTGTGTGTGCATGTATTGTGCGTGCGTGTGCGGTGTATATATATTATCTGAGAGAGAGAGAGAGAGAGAGAGAGAGAGAGAGATAGAGAGAGAGATGTACACCCACTGAAATGACATGAACTGATTTGCTTATTCGATAAAGTTCCTGACATCTCTCACACACACACACACACACACACACACACACACACACACACACACACACACACACACACACACACACACACACACCACACACACACACACACACACACACACACACATACACACACACAATATGCTTACATGTGTAATTACAAAAACATGGTCGTGGTACTATTTTTAAGAACAGGGAAACGTCTTCACCACACATGTCGAATTCACGAGTGATGGACGAGTGACAAAGAGGGAGGACAGGCAGGAGGGAGGGGGTAACGGCGCTACGCAGACACAGGTGCGTGACAGTCCATTATTGACAAAAAGGGGGAAAAAAGAACAAATCGAAGTCAAAATGACCAAACCATATTCATAACGTTCTTCTATCCCCTAATTAAATAAACAATAAATAAATAAAATGAATAAAAATCGAACGACAAAACAACAACAACAATAATAAAGAAAATACACATAGGAACAAAACCTCAGACTAACGAAACAACTAATGAAAATCAAAAACAAGAAACAAATTAAAACAAAACATAAAACAACAAAAAAGGGCAAAGTCAACAGTACCATAAAAGAAATAATGACGAAATGATATGAAATAACTGACTTCTGCCGGTTAATAATGACATAAAAGAAGTAACGATGAAATAATAATTATGAAATAATTGACTTTTCCTGCCGTTTTCTGTTGATGTTTTTCCTCCCCCACTCTGGGAGATCTACCTTTTCTGAAGGTAAGATACACACACACACATGCCATTTACATGTAACCAAAATTGTTCCAATGGCAGGCTGATAAAATACCAGTATAAAAAATGTACTAGGTAAAACATAGTCTAGGTAGGGCCTCAGGACCTGGCCAGCTCATGGGTTTATGTGCAGGCGTAAGGATTGAGCCATGATCACCATGCACATGGCACCTGTGACGTTAGTGCATATGGAATTCGTTCCGAGCGCGGAGACGTCGTCTTGAGAAACTGAAACTGAAACTGCTTTGTACTCCCAGTCGTCTGCTTCATCCAGCAGACCCCGCTTCCTTATTCTGGATGTTACATCTTTTACAGGCCACGATTTTCCACCTCCTGCCGAGTACAAGGTTGTTGGAGCTTCTGGTAGCAAGGTTTTCCCTCTGGCAGAGCTGGTCGCAGCGCTGGTCACTTGATCGATCTCTTGAAGCTCTTGATTGTGCCTCCATGTGTGCCATCCTTGGGTCAGTGCTACCCTGGATGAGCTCAGGACATGATCCACTGTCTGTTTGCCATGGCAGAACGGGCAAGCAGGGTTATCTGAATTCCCCCATTTTACCAGATTAGCATTCGAGGGCAGGAGGTCATATACAGATCTGAGAATGAAATCGATTTCTGAGAGGGGCCATATGCCACAAGTTATTCCAGTTTAGACTTCTTTAGAATGCATTTTCCTAAGTCGTCCACAGCCCCTGTTGGCCTTGCTGAACTGCCTTCTCAAGTCTTATGACGCCCTCTTCTTTCTTTATCTCTTATATTACCATATCTCTTTTTGCCTTCCAGTTGGCATTTGACCACCACTCCGTTTTAGTTGATCCCAGTCCCTGCCTTTTGGTCTGCGTGTGCCTTATCATTTTCTGACCATGAGGTTTTCTTTCGCTGCAACCAACGCATCCTGGACTTTCCATTTTCTGCCAGCCCTCAGCTTGGGCAGAATTGATCTCACAACCTTGTCTCCAGAGTCTTCAAGCAAACCTGACCTTTCCTGCCTTGTACTCCTCAAAAATGGATTTTAGGGGTAGCTTCAGCTTTGCTTGGCAGTAACAGAGCGCCTTGTCAGTGAGACAGCGTGGGACACGAAGCCACTTATTTGTTACTTTTCAACTCATTGATTCCACTGTGCTAGTGCAGATATCGTATATCAATAGAAGCCAGATGAGCTTTAGACTCAACATAAACTGCAGGCACCATACTTTGTATTTGCCAAGAAGTCCACAGCGGTCTATTACCTGCAAACTTTCTTCAGCCATTTGCTTGGTTTCCTTACCCCTTTGTGTATCTTTCAGCGAGTCGTTTTACCACCTTCCAAGGCTTTTCAGTAGTTCTTCTGTCATTGTTGGAATGAACTGATTGGCCGACAGTGAACATTGCTGTTTCGTCCATTTTGCCTTTCCTCCGTGAGAGTCTCCGTGACTTTTTCGGTTTGAAA
>JAPXFY010000015.1:25971042-26063542 GCA_030674185.1 Monoplex corrugatus
GTGCGGGAGTCAAAGGGTTTTAAGCACTAAATAAATAAAATAATAAAAATTTAAAAAAACACCTTCGAACATTGTGTGTAAACTTGTTCCACTTTTGAAGTCACAATAGCAGCAAATCAGCCATAAAAACTGTCACAAATCAAGCTTTTCCCCTTGTTTTAGTGCATTTCGTAGCATGATGTCGATCACATTACACGTTAAAGAAAAAGGAAGGACAGTGAGCAACGAAGGTAGGTACGAAAAAATCAATTTGCCAAACCAGACGCTGATATCACTCCCCCCCCCCACCCCACCCAAGTATATTCCTCCAACCCTCTACCTCACCACGCCAACCAACCCACCACCTCCTCCCACCCCACCCCCCACCCCCTATTTCAATCAAAATCACTCCGCACCTGACCAGTCTGGACTTTCGCCAAAGCAATTTGATTTCAGACAGACTGGCAGACACCCAACTACTTGACTTGTCTGCCCTCAGAGAAGACGAAAGAGATGACAGTGTCCCCGCTGTAGCCTACCTATATTGACAAGACCCTGAACCAACACAATGCCCTCGCGGACACCGCTGTAGATGAAAGCAAAAAACAAGATGGTCAACCCGTAACAATGTTCTTTTTCATACAATAAAATATATTCATTTAATGGACCGTCATTATTCCCCCAAACCCATGTTCTCGATACAATTCATATTTTCTAGTCTTGTTTGTCAGGTGTGTGTGTATATATATATATATATATATATATATATATATATATATATATATATATATATATTATATATATATATTGTATACACTCAGTAGAATACCTAAAGCGGTTGTAAGCCAGAAGTGCGCATGCTTAAATAACATACTCACAAATACCATCTGGGAACGGACGTCCTCTCACCAGACGCAGATGCGCACCAGAAACAGCCAGCAGAATCGGCCAAGCTGAAACAGCATTCAAGAAGATGAAAAGCGTTCTTACCAACAAAAGCCTAACAATTAACTCCAGGAAGTGAGTTCTTGAATGTTGCATAGAACCGATACTGTTGTACGGTTGTGAAGCGTTGACAGTCAACACGCAAAGTCAGAACAAAATTGAGGCAACTGAAATGTGTGTTCTAAGAAGAATGATGAAAGTTCCATGGACAGCAAAGAAAAAAATGAGACAGTCTTAAAGGAGGGCAGACACAAGAAGGTCATTAATAAAGAAGATTAGGAAAAGACAAACACATTTATAGTACATATTATGAGGAAAGGGGAATAAAAACACCTGGTCACAACAAGAAGCTGGAGGGAAAGAGAACACCAGGTAGACCCAGGAAGAAATATTGGAAGGACTTGCAGGTTGGCTGAAGACAGAGAGGGTGGGAGATGTACTTGCAGCGACAGGGGATAGATTCATGTGGACGGCCATGATCGCCAAGGCCATATGGCAGGACACATGATGATGGTACCATTCAATATAACATGAATGTCAACATGGTCATCTGCATACTACGCGAATAGCCGACCATTTTCTGTCCAGACAGCAGCATGTGGTCCTGATGAGACGCCACATGGACTGCACGTACAAACAGACCCCTTCACCAAACCGCTCCAGTGGTCAAGAAGCCCTGACTATTTAACATAGCGAATCATCTCTATCAAGTTAAGCGGCAGGAGACATGATCATTGAGGGATAACTACAATTCTAGTGACCACCAAGCTCCAATGAATGCCAGCAGGAACTGGATAAAATGACCACATTCCTCGCAAAATTTGTACTGACCACATGGTCCGTCAACGAAAAAAAAAGAAGAAAAAGAATTGTTCTGTTGTTATTGTTATTAGAAGCCCAGCCGACCGCGCAGAGACATATCAGGGCTATTAACATTTCAAAACATACAGTATTTCAACACGAAAAAAAAAAGGAAAAGAAAATTAAGAACACATGTCAGTGCGTTTGTGTACATAATCTAAGGAGATACCCCTGGCGTTGACCACTCCATCCAACTCATCGCACACGGAATTTAAAAAACAAACTTAATATAAATTTAAACATGGCTAAGGACACTGAACATAAAAAAATCTGCCTAATTTCCTAAAACTGCTTCCGCATATCTCATTTCTCTAGAGCCAACAATGCACTTCATACATGTACCCAATTATCAATCCAAAGAGAAAGTATGTAAGACTTTACGAACACATACAGGTGAATGGATCAGCAAGGCAGAAAATAACAGTAAGAAATAACAGAAAGCAAAGGAACAAGGCAGAAACAAAGAGTGACAGAAAAGAGGAACTTTCTAGCACAGAATTTCCAGAAGGTAGGGATACTATTTATACTGAAAGAGTCCCCGGCATCCCTACAGGGGGAAAGCACTCCTGTGGCAAGAGGCCCTAATACAGCGATGTCACTCTATCAAGTGAAGCGGCAGGAGACATGGTCATTGAGGAATAACTACAGCGATGTCACCTCTATCAAGTGAAGCGGCAGGAGACATGGTCATTGAGGAATAACTACAATTCCAGTGACCACCAAGCTCCACTGAATGCCAGCAGGAACTGGATAAAATGGCCACATCCCTCGCCAGGTTTGAACTGACCACGTAGTTCATGAACGAAAGAAAAAGAAAAAGATTTGTTCTCAATGAACTTTTCTGCAATGAGTTTCACAGCAACATTAAAAGGTACAGCTCAGATTTCATTCAGATGGGTTTGTTTGACTAAATTTACATTACCCCTCCCTATCTTTTAAACAACGGTCCAGATAGTAGATAACTTGGGTCAAGGATCACACGCCTAACAGACTGAGTGTACGCTGGTTCAACATCCTGTGTGTGTGTGTGTGCATGTGTGTGTGCGTGTGGTGTGTGGTGTGTGTGTGTGTGTGTGTGTGTGTGTGTGTGTGTGTGCGCGTGTGTGTGCGTTGTGTGTGTGTATGTGTGTGTGTACGTGTGTGAGTGTGTGGTGTGGTGTGTGTGCGTGCGTGTGTGTGTGCGGTGTGTGTGTGTGTGTGTGTGCGCGCGCGCGAATGCGTGCGTGCGTGCGTGCGTGCGGCGCGCGCGCGTGCGTGTGTGTGTGTGTGTGTGTGTGTTTTAGAGAGATACAGGCTGACAACCTGGATCAAGGGTCACATGCCTCACAGGCTGAGTGTGCCTTAGCGCGCGCGCGTGTATGTGTATGTGTGTGTGCGTGTGCGTGTGCGTGTGCGTGTGCGTGTGCGTGTGCGTGTGCGTTGTTTGTTCTATTCCTCTAAAGTGAAACGAACATGCTTCTGACCGGACTGTTTGCGCTAAATGAAATCATTAAATTAAATTAGATTAAATTAAATTAAATTAATTAAAGCAAAGCAAAGCAAAGCAAAGCAAAGCAAAGTAAAGTAAAGTAAAGTAAAGTAGTGACCACCTTTATTCCGACCTCGTGCATACAAGTTTTCGTTCTTGTTTTGTATTATCGTCCCAGCGTGTTCATGATTAGGGACTGCAGTGCATACTAGATTGTACACAAGATTATATACGCAGTCCAGATTACCTGAAATTCATCGACTGAGTAATCTTAAGAGTACAGCTTTGTCACACAGTTTTAATCCAAAACAAAACTCAACATCATCATGACTATGATCTCCAACCTAATTATGATACTACTGTAAAAATATGAAACAAAATTACTGCGCCATAGTCTGTGGCGCGTCATGTTCTGTTCCCATGGTGTCGGAGAGCCAGGCAAAATGAGTGGCGTGAGGTTTGTGACATAGGAGCGGTGCAGAATGTGGAGCAGGTGAAAAAGCAAACAATCAAATAAGTGAAACAAAAACAAAAAGTGAAACATATTTTTCGTGTTTGATCTCGACCTCTGACTGTATTTGAATAATCTTGCAGTATTTCATTTTTCAGCATCATAAAATCGGCACAAATGTTAGTAAAAATGAAAAAATAGATGTCAACAAAAAGCCAAACTACCTACAATTAAGCACTTTCATTTTCTGGACAACCCTGGAATAAATAATGACCACCCTGTTTCATACTTATACACTGGCAATTCCTAACTGAAAAACGTCTAATGGTATCAACTTTTGTTTGAACAAAAAATCTTTTTACAATCACCTAAGAAATCTCTGATGACACATTTTAATCACAGACACACACAAACACAGATACAATCCCCGGTCGATATTAAAGTCTACCTTCAGACACACAAAAAAGTGGGGATGGGGGAGTTTAAAAAAAGCTGCAACAGTCACCTAGCCCCGACTTGTACGCACACGCCGCGCGCACGTGAGCTTGAAAAACATGCACGCGCATGAACGACTGAGGGCTGAAGTGTTTGAAGACGGCGACAAAGGAGGACATAGATTACACATTAAACCTACCTGACCCGTTAGCTCAAGTGGGTCTCCTCCGGGACTAGTGGGAAACTAAAAGTGAGAGAAAGGAGAGGGAAAGGGAAGAACGAGAACTTAGAGCTTACAAAAATACTCTTGAGAAAGTCTTTTTAAAAAAAAACATAGATGAAACGGATGGGAAATTCAGAGAGAGAGACAGAGAGGAGAGGGAAAGAAAAAAACGAGAACTTAATTTTACAAAATTTGTTTTGAGACATGTTTCCCCCCCCCCCCCCCCCCCCAAAAAAAAGGATGAAACCGATGGAAAATTCAACAGAACAGGGTACCCCGTGGGGACGCCGGGGGCTCTTTCAGTATAAATAGTATCCCCACCGTCTGGAAATTCTGTGCTAGACATTTCCTCTTTTCTGTCACTGTCTGTTTCTTTCTTCCTCCTTTGCTTTCTGTCATTTCTTCCTGTCATTTTCTGTCTTGCTGGTCCATTCACCTGTATGCGCTCAATAAAGTCTTACATATTGTTTCATAGGATTGATAATTGGGTACATGCATTAAGTGCATTTTGGCTCTAGGGAGGTGAGATATGCGGAAGCTATTTTAGGTAATTTAGGCCCGTTTTTATATGTGTTTTGGTGTCGTTAGGTATGCCTAAATTTGTATTCAGGTGGGGTTTTTTTTTATCCCTGTGCGATGAATTGGACGGAGTGGTCAACGCCACAGGTATGTCCTTAGATTATGTGCGCGAATGCACTGATATGTGTACTTAATTTTCGTTGTTTTTTTTTCCCCTGTAGAAGTTTTGTATGTTTTGAAGCGGTTATAGCCCTGATATAGCTCTACGCAGTCGGCTGGGTTTTAAACAACAATAACAATAAGAGAACAAGGAGAGGAAAAGGAAAGAACAGGACCTCAGAGCTTACAAAAATGCTTTTAAGGAAGTCTCTCTTAAAAATTGTGAAACAGAGAATAAAGCCCTTATAACTACATTGAGTAATTTGGGATTCTGATGCTTGAATAAAGAAATGACAGATCATCTAGTTTACAAGATATTCGCCTATATCAAATAACAATTTGAACAGTTTGGAAAAAAACATCGGAAAGATCCGTGAGTATGTACATATATGTATCTTTTTCCCCAAGGATGTATATCAGATAACCAAAACCACAGTCTCTGTTTGTAGATGTAAACATAACCTAGGACGCTAAAAAACATATCAGCCTAAATCACCTAAAGTTGCTTCTGCACATAACGATTTCCTTAAAGCCAAAAATGCTCTTAATACATGCACCCAATTATCAATCCAAAGAGAAAAGATTATGGTGTTACAGAACACATACAGATGAATGGACCAGCGAGACAGAAAATGACAGGGAGAAACGACAGAAAGCAAAGGAACAAGAGAGAAACGACAGAAAGCAAAGGAACAAGAGAGAAACGACAGAAAGTAAAGGAACAAGAGAGAAACGACAGAAAGTAAAGGAACAAGAGAGAAACGACAGAAAGTAAAGGAACAAGAGAGAAACGACAGAAAGTAAAGGAACAAGAGAGAAACGACAGAAAGTAAAGGAACAAGGGAGAAACGACAGAAAGTAAAGGAACAAGAGAGAAACGACAGAAAGTAAAGGAACAAGGGAGAAACGACAGAAAGTAAAGGAACAAGAGAGAAACGACAGAAAGTAAAGGAACAAGAGAGAAACGACAGAAAGTAAAGGAACAAGAGAGAAACGACAGAAAGTAAAGGAACAAGGGAGAAACGACAGAAAGTAAAGGAACAAGAGAGAAACGACAGAAAGTAAAGGAACAAGGGAGAAACGACAGAAAGTAAAGGAACAAGGGAGAAACGACAGAAAGTAAAGGAACAAGAGAGAAACGACAGAAAGTAAAGGAACAAGAGAGAAACGACAGAAAGTAAAGGAACAAGAGAGAAACGACAGAAAGTAAAGGAACAAGAGAGAAACGACAGAAAGTAAAGGAACAAGAGAGAAACAAAGAGTGACAGAAAAGAGGAAATTTCTAGCACAGAATTTCCAGAAGGTGGGGGATACTACTTGTACTGAAAGAGCCTCCGGCATCCCCACAGAGAGGAGGGAGGTATTCAATGTTAATACATATTCTTATGGCGCACAAATTCCACAGGTCTTCATCTCTCTCGTATTTTATTTCCTGTGGCGTGTCCAGTGAGGGGCAGTCTGGACGTTGTCATCCTGCTCTCTTCGACGATGTGCCCAATCCATCCCCGCCGTCATTTCATGATTGCTGAGACGGGCCTACCTGAAATTAGAGGCCTGTTGGCGTAGAGGTAGAGCTTCCCCCACCCACCCCAACTTTCCACCTGACCGCACGGGTTCCTGTCTGACTCACGGAAATATGTATGCGTGTGACCTCCAGTCCATCCGGTTGTTACTGGGCACCTGATAATTCTTTGGGTTATACGTTAGTAAAGATAAAGTAACGAGTGGGAGGAGATGGGCAACATCTTTATGATGCTGGTCTCGAGAACAGGTGAGGTCTCTGCTTCTCTGCTGTCTCATTCCCCTGCAACCTCAAGGTTGTACCACCAACACAACATTCTCATTTATACCACGCACACACTACTATCGTATGGAAGGCCATGATCGCCAACGTCATGCGGCAGGGCACACGATGATGATGATGATGTCACACTACTCCACCACCATCACCCAGCCACACACACACACACACACCACACACACACACACACGAAAGACACCATCATCATGAAATGGAGATGGACTAGGCACATCATGGAAGAAAGCAGGACAACACCACTCGTCAACCTTATTATTTTTATCATCATCGTCGTCGTCGTTATCATCATCATCATCACCGTCATCATTATTATCAGCTCGAATTCACTATATAATCATGCAAGGATGACAGTTTAGCGCAGAAGACGTTGATAAAACTCAAATGTGGGTGGTCATCTGCCTTTTGCGAAACTAAAAAAAACATCTGCCGATTGAAAAAAATCGAATGGTTGTGGTAGGTAGCCTTAGCACAACCAACGAATTGTTAGTAAGGCCTACCACACAGCTGGGCCACTCAAGACAATACAAACACACAGAGGCGGATCTACGTGCCAGGCCAAACAATACTACAAACTAGGTGGTCTCGGTTGCTTCTCACGACTGTCAAAAAGCGAGTTTAGGGACGCTGAAAGGACATGAAGGGAAGCAGACCGCAGCAAGCTGATTATGTCCGCCTGAGCTCGTGCGTCTGCCGCAAACAAGCACTTGTTTGTACACGCCAATCACGCTCCGCTAGCTTGACGGAAGAACGCGCGACTGGAAGAGACGATCGTGTGTATGTGGGGTGAGGGGATTGTATTGTTAGGAGAACATAGTGTGTATGTGTGCGTGCGCGCGCGTGTGTGTGTGTATGTGTGTGTGTGTGAATGTGTGTGTGTCTGTGGTATAGTTATGCATGTGTGTGTGGGGGGGGGGGTGAGGGGATATGGGTTTTCTTTTTTTTTTAGAATACAGTTATGTGTGTATGCGCACGCGTATATGTGTGGGTATAGTGTGTATATGTGGGGGGTAAGGGGTGGGGGTATTGTTAGTGAATATAATATGCACGCGCGCGCGCGCATGTGTATGTGTGTCTGTATGTGTGTGATCTGTGTGTGTGTGTGGCGGGGTAATAACGTGTGTGGGAGGGGGGTAATAACGTGTGTGTGGTGTGGTGTGTGTGTGTGTGTGTGTGTGGTGGATAACGTGTGTGTGTGTGTGTGGATAACGTGTGTGTGTGTGTGTGTGTGTGTGTGTGTGTGTGTGTGTGTGTGTGTTGTGGGTATAGAGTTATGCATGTGTGTGTGGATTTGGTGGTGTAGAATGGTGTGGGAAAAACAACTGTTACAATGTTTCTATTGTTATTTGACATGACCGCTTGAGCATGATTCCTGGGGACCCTTGAACATCGAGACACAGGGGAGACACAGGGGAGACAGACAAAGAGACAGACTGACAGACAGACAGACAGACAGACAGGGGCAGTCTGGTGTGTGTGAGAGAGAGAGAGAGAGAGAGAGAGTCAGAAAGAGACACAGAGAGAGAAAGGGTCAGAAAGAAAGACAGACAGAGAGAGAGAGAGAGAGTCAGAAGGAGAGACAGAGAAGAGAGAGAGAGAGAGAGAAAGGGTCAGAAAGAAATGACAGAAAGACAGAGAGACAGAGAGAGAGAGAGAGACAGAGAGAGAGAGAGAGATGAGGGAGGGAGGGGGAGACAGGAAAAGGGCCACCTTGACGACAGAGAGAGACAGACGCGAGGGGAGGGGGGAAGGGGGTGAGAAATTGTAACCGATCAGTAACACACACACACAAAAAAAAATTAGCCAATCAAAAAGAAACAAACGAAAATAGAACTAGGAAGGGCGAGTAAGCCAAAGTGTATTGACTACGGCTTGGGATCAACGCTTCTTGGCAGATACGGACATAGGGACAACACAAACGTGTCAGAGATCAGTGTTGGGGTCAGAGATGAACATGTTAGCGTTACAGACTAAAGTGCTTGAGGCTGTTGGTTTTTGAAAGAACGATATAATTTTCATCATTATTATTGTTGTTGTTGCTGCTGCTGTTGTTGTTGTTGTTGTTACTGTTTACTTTTTACGTCGGTTGGTATGTACGTTGTATCCGGGTTAAATTAAAGGCCACATGCGTCAGGGCGTGGGTAAAAGACTAACGGACCTGTAAACGATGTGGTAGACAAAGGGGGCTTGACTTAGGTTCAAGAATGCATAACACATTCAGTCACTTTGTGCACAATGCATCTAGTCAATTCATTGATAACAACAACAAATCCAAAGCTTTAGCAAGTTCTTTAGAATGTAATGCATTTGCTTACCGCAGCGGAGGACAAGATTTTTAATATGATAAAGTAAACGAGATTTAATGATAGGAAATAAACAGGCATAAATATGCAAACAGAACACAGTTTATGATTAAAATTAATCACGAAACAGACACTGATAATCTTTTACTTGTGAAGGCCATCGACCTATACATAACAAAATGTTAACAAAATGCAAAAACAGGTACATCTATCTATCCATACATGCATATATTATTACATGTGCATAGTACAGCCATATATATATATACCAAAAAAAAATCAGCCAATCAAAAAGAAACAATATATATTCCTACTTGTATACTTAATAATCCATACCTCATGAGAGAAACCGTGAGAGCGAAAGCACACACACACACACACACACACACACACACACACAAACACACACACACACACACACACACATACACACACGCGCGCGCGCGCCCGCGTGCGCACACACACACACACACAGATTTGATTCTTGTTTACAAATTCATCTCAGAACTATACAGAAAAAAATAACAAATTCAGTTTTCTACCCTGTGCCCTACCGTATAGATGCATGCATTAAGACTCTCACTGCGCGATAAACCGGACTCCAGAAAAAACATGACAATAGAATGAGAACGCGTATTTGATGTAACAAGACAAGACAGGCGCAAATTTTCGGCCAACTGGACTTTTTCAAGCGTAAAAGTAAGATAACAAATAATAAACAACACAAAAACAAAAACAAAACTTCGCGGGAAAAAAACAGCAAAACTTCCCTGATCCGTCGAGCAAGAGAAAATAGCCGATTAACAATTCAGTGTTTGTTTGTTTTGTTTGTTTGTTTGTTTGTTTGTATGTTTGTTTGCTTGCTTGCTTATTTCTTTGTCTGTCTGTTTGCTTGTTTGTTTGTTTTTTGCTGCTTGCTTATTTGTTTGTTTTGTTTTTGTTTGTTTGCCTGTGTGTTTGTTTATTTGTTTTGCTTGCTTGTTTGTTTGGTTGGTTGGTTGTTTGCTTGCTTGTTTTTTTTTAACCTTAACGATTTTGACTACTGGCTCGTACGCGTGAGTGTATCTTTTAGGGACGATCTGCACCACAGCCGGGTCATTCCTGGTGGTGTCTGATTGATCCTACGTACAATCAACACAATGTATTAAGCCCCCCTACTAGGAACAAAAATTGCTTAGTCGTGGAGCCCACATTAAATGGTCGTCCCGTCCGCGTCACCCCATGTTGTGGACACCACCAATATGTCCCTCCAGCGCCAGCTTTCACGAGCCACTGACGCCAAGACAGTTGATGTAGAGCTTCCCGAGGCAGTGGGGGTGCCGAAACAAGAGGTGACCACGACAGCAAGGCAATAAAGGGCCACAGACTCTGAAACAATCTGGCTGGTATGACAAAGGTGATGTTCCCACCCGTGCTGGCTGCTTTGTTCAGAGGAAGACCAGGGCGGCAGAAATGTCGCTGTGGAGTTCTATTGTTCAGACTTCATACCGTTTTGCCTGGCGTCAACTTTAGGCTCAAGAACATGCAGACGGCCGTGGCCAGAAAATTTGAACACCTGTATCAGACGCTTCTGTGTCCTTCCAATTAAGCCCCCTATACACTGAAAACTAGGAAGACACAAACTGAGTTAGGGAGTTTATTCATGTGGGATTCAGCACACTTCGACAACTCCATATGCGCTCTATCCAATTTGTCATCTGTTCTCTGCTGAAACTTTCCCAAGTGATCTTTCAAGTCTACAACCTATTGTTTATAAGTAGACTGTCATCAGTGTAAAGCACTGCCCCACAGTGACTGGTTTAAGAAATGAAAAGAGGTTGAAGACACACATCCTTCACAGGTCATTATAAGGTATACACAAGCTGCAGCGAATTTTTCGTCAAATCTAGTAACCAGGCAAATAACACGACAAAGAGTCAGAACACGTATTTAATATAACCAGACAAGACAGGCGCAAATTTTCGGCCGACGGGCCTTTGTCAAGCGTAAGATCACAAACAATCAAACACCAAATACACAAATTAGTAGAAGAAGACAGAAACTTCCCCGCTGCTTCGTCCAGTGTGAGAAAAGGAGTGTTAAATGAAATGTTTTTCTTTTCCATTTTGTATTTAACAATTATTCGCCGGTAAAAATACCATGCATTTTAAATGTTATATGATTAACAGTTCATTAATAATGACCGAAGAGAGAAACAAACAAAAACAAAACTTAAAAGAAAACACACATGCACACATGTAAGCTTATATGTACACTGTCAAGGAGAGACAGTCTTTAGTGGGCACGCAATTTTGTTCATTTAGTCATCTGTTTATGCATTCTTTCTTTTCTTATAGTAACCTCTCTCTCTCTCTCTCTCTCTCTCTCTCTCTCTCCTCTCCACTCTCTCTCTCCACTCTCTCTCTCTCCACTCTCTCTCTCTCTCTCTCTCTCCCTCCCCTTCCGCTCGATAGTTACAAATCGCTGATGGTAGTAATAACTCAAAAAAGGCAGGCCTATTTTTATGCAAAATCTAAATGGTCCAGTCAGCCGCCACTATCAATATTCATCACTTTTACGCACGCATTTGTGGTCAGTCCCCGTCTGTCCCCGAAAAGAAAGAAAACCACCCTACCCTCTAGGCTTCAGTCACGACAATACAATACGACCAGCCACTAATTTCCTGTCAAATATTTCATCTTGCGCGGACATTTCCTTGCGTACGGCCTTTTTGAAAAGGGTCCACTTCAAAGGGAAGGCAAGGCGGGCCCTCCGGCTTTGTGCGGTGCTAGTGCTGTCCCTTGGTGTGACAGGGGGGTCAAGATGTCACGTGGGTGTCAAGGGTCAACCGGAAACCAGTTCGTCTCGTGCCACGCACGCGATCGGCGCGCGCAAGGGTAGTATGGGGATGTTTTCTTTCCATTTTGACAAGACTGTTTTCTTTTGTTCTCCTCCCCCTCCCACACACACACACCATCTCTCTCTCTCTCTCTCTCTCTCTCTCTCTCTCTCTCTCTCTCTCTCTCTCTGTCTGTCTGTCCCATTCATTTCTCATCCATTACTTCAATCCTTCACCTGATTCAGTCTTCGTGTCTTGTGCTTCAAGCGGAAAAGTTAGTTGTTGTTGGAAGTGGTTTTCTGCTGTGTTCTTTTGTCACTGACTACTACTGTTCCACTGATGTATGGACACTTCCTTTGAAACGTTTAACCCTTTGACTCCCGCACCGTATCCACCAACGGCAAAAACTTAACCCTTTGATTCCCTCGGCCTATCCATTATCACCTATCCTGCAGGAAACTGGTGGAATCAAAGGGTTAAGTTTTTGCTTTGCTAGCATGGTTGGCAATGCAGGATGCTGGTGAACAGGGTGCGGGAGTCAAAGGGTTAAGCTACAACGTTGGAACGTTTGAGCGTATACAAAACTAAGCAAGCAAGCAAGCGTGCAAACGCAGACGCACGCACAGGCGCACGCACGTGCGCGCGCGCACACACACACACACACACACACACACACACACACACACACACACACAACACAAACACACACACACACAAACACACACACACTGTTTCACTGTTTATTTTACTGCACAATACTACGGGGTTTTTTTGTTTTGTTTTTTTGTTTTTTTTTACCAAAAATGTTTAGACAAGAAAAATGTTCTGAAACTCATTTTGAAGAAGTAACATCAGATCAATCTTTGCTATTTAGATTTTTCATAACCTTTGGCTCACAGTCCTGTCAATGCATTACTTAAAGTTTATGAAGTTTTTATTTTAGTGCCAAATGTTCCCTTCACATTGTTGATGTGTGTGACGAGCTCTCATCCTCCACTTTTTTCCGTCTAATATCACTCATAGTGAAAAGAAGTTAAGAACGAACGAACGAACGAACACACCACAAACAACACACACACACACACACACACACACACACACACACACACACACACACACACACACACACACACACACACACACACACACATACACACTCACAGGTACATGTTAAGTTCTCGTTCCATTTTTCTATTCTCCCATCTACTTATGTGTCTTACTCTGTCTCCCGTCTGCCCCCAATCCCACCTGCCCAACTCTCATCCTCCATTTTCTCCCGTATAATATCACTCATATTGAAAAGACGTTAAAAACGAAGGAACCAACCAACTACAAACAACACAGAGAGAGAGAGTAATATCACTCATATTGAAAAGACGTTAAAAACGAACGAACCAACCAACTACAAACAACAGAGAGAGAGAGAGAGAGAGAGAGAGAGAGAGAGATACGTAACAGATGATGATGACGGGCTCTCCTATCAACGTGATGGATGAGTAGGAACACTGATTTTTTGTCGCCTGATATGGGTCTTTATTCTTTATGCTGGACACAAGACCGATCCTGAACACATGTTCTTTCACAAGCGCTGCACGGGATGGGATCCTGTGGCCTTGGGTTTTGTTTCCACCTGTCCCCGTTTTGTTGAAAAGCTCTTTTCTACGTTGTTCGAATGTGGCTGTGCCCTGCGTGTTCTGCATCTTTGGGATCGGGTTGTCTTCCATACCGATAACGTGTCCTTTCCAGCGAAGTCGTCACGTACACGCTTACATTTTTTCTTACTGACTTACTAACTTACCTTTAGTTATTGTTTTAATCACCTGTGTGATAAATTGGACGGAGTAGTCAACGCCAAGGCCATGCCCTTAGATTATGTGCGCGAATGCATTGATATGTGTATTTAAATTTTGTTCTTTTTTCTGTTGAAGTACTGTATGTGCATTGAAACAGTTATAGTCCTTATATGGTTCTACGCAGTCGGCTGGGCTTAAGCAACACTAAGATTAAGAATTACTTTTTTTATTTACTTACTTACTTACATACTTACTCGCTAGCTTGCTTGCTTGTTTGCTTGCTTGCTCGTTTACATACTTGCTTGCTCACTCACTGACTCACTAACTTACTTGATTGCTTGCTTGCTTATTTATATAATCTAAGATGGGATGATGAAGATTTCAGATTGAAGAAGATCCTGTAAATTTACAGTATCCTGGCCAGTGGCTCAGCAATATAATAGAAGACTTCGTCTAAGAATCGAAAATGATAATATAATAATAATAATAATAACAATAATAATAAAAGCAACCACTACCACCGCCACCATCACCATCATGTGTCTTGCCGCATGACTTTGGCGATCATGTCCTACCATACGAATCTGTCTTTTGTCGCTGTCTCCTAAACTTTTTGTCCCCACCCACACTGCAAAACTGTCTAATATTTTCTCCCTAGGTTTGCCTGGTGCTCTTTTCCCCTCTAGCTTTGCAATTGTGACTAGGTGGTCAAATTTCCATTACCTCATACAATGTCCTATAAATGTTGTTTGTCTTTTCCTAATCTTCTTCATTAACGTTCGTTTCGTGTTTAATTCTTTCAAAACTCTCTCTCTCTCTCTCTCTCTCTCTCTCTCTCTCTCTCTCTCTCTCTCTCTCTCTTGTGTGTGTGTGTGTGTGTGTGTGGTGTGTGTGTGTGCTGTCCATGTAACTCTTAACAACAACAAATACCCATATCAAAGCATTCGCACACATAATCAAAGAAGATGCCCCTGGCGTTGACCATTCCTTCCAATTTATCACACAGGGGATTTAAAAAAAACACACCTGAATACAAACTGAAACATGAAAAGGACACTAAAACATATACGTAAACGGGTCTAATTTACCTAAAATTGCTTCCGCATATCTCATTTCTCTTGAGCCAAAAATGCACTTAATACATGTACCCAATTATCAATCCTAAGAGAAAGTACGTATGACTTTATCGAACACATACAGGTGAATGGACCAGCAAGGCAGAAAACGATAGGAAGAAATAATAGAAAGCAAAGGAACAAGACACGAACAAAGAGAGAGTGACAGAAAAGAGGAAATTTCCAGCACAGAATGTCCAGAAGGTGGGGATACTATTTATACTGAAAGAGCCCCCGACATCCCCACGGGGTCAAAGCAAGCATGGAAGTGAAATATTCCGAACATCTCAGAAATGAGAAGACGTAAAAAAAATCTCTCTCTCTCTCTCTCTCTCTCTCTCTCTACACACACACACACACACACACACACACACACACACACACACACACACACACACATACACACACACACACACAGCAATCCTTTCCTCCTCCTCTACTACTACTACTACTCTTACTCCTCTTCCTTCTAACTACTACCACTACCACTACTACAACTATTGTTCAGCTGAACAGACCGACCAATCAACACGCAAAGCATTTCTCAACACCTAACACGACGGCTCAAACCCCGAAACTTTTCCACGTGAAAATATATGGACATATACACGTAACCAGTCACATGCCCAGATTTCTAGTTTATGAGCACGCAGTTTATACAGCTCCCTAGTGAATTATAGACATGTCAGAACACAACAACTCTCTCTGACGGCACCTGGAAATCTGCCCATAAATCTAAATGGGACAAACCAATGGACATGGATAGGGAGACAGGCAACAAGCTCTGTCACACTTAGACATGGATAGGGAGACAGGCAACAAGCAACTAGCTGTGTCACATCACAGACATGGACAGGGAGACAGGCAACAAGCAACAAGCCAAATCACACCATAGACATGGACTGAGAGACAGGCAACAAGTTCTGTCACACTGCAGACATGGACAGGGACACAGGCAGCTAGCTCTGTCACACCATAGACATGGGCTGGGAGACAGGCAACTAGCTCTGTCGCAATATAGACATGCATAAGGAGACAGGCAACTAGCTCTGTCACACCATAGACATGCATAGGAAGACAGGCGACAAGCTCTGTCACACCAAAGATATGGACAGGGAGACACGGAACTAGCTCTGTTACACCACAGACATGGACAGGGAAACCTGCAAGAAGCTCT
Source organism: Monoplex corrugatus (assembly GCA_030674185.1). NCBI lineage: Eukaryota > Metazoa > Mollusca > Gastropoda > Littorinimorpha > Ranellidae > Monoplex > Monoplex corrugatus. The sequence goes on from JAPXFY010000015.1 coordinate 25,987,105, forward strand.
GTCACACTGCAGACGTGGACAGAGAGACAGGCAACAAGCAACAAGCACAATCACACCATAGACATGAACTGGGAGACAGACAAACACCACAGACATGGACTGTAAAACAGGCAACTAGCTCTGTCATACCATAGACAAGGATAGGGAGACACGGAACTAGTTCTGTCACACAACAGACATGGATAGGGAGACACGCAACTAGTTCTGTCACACCATAGACATGGACTGGGAAACAAGCAACTGGCTGTCACACCATAGACATGGATAGGGAGACACGGAACTAGCTCTGTTCTGCGGTTTTATTAGTTGTTTTTGGTTATAATGGAAATTTAAAGCTTGAAATAGATTGCGGGTTGTTGCTCTCCTTTAGGAAAGCTCGCCACCACTGTGCGGCGTCACACACCTTCTTCTTGTACGGGTATGCGTGTACCAGTATCTTTATTCACCATCGAAAGTGGAGTTCTCCACTTGCCAGCAACAACTATTACATAGCCGAGACTCTGTTCCATGTGCTTTCTGCACACACGACCACATTTTCCATCTCATCTGAAAGGCTAGCACCCAGACAACTACTCATGTTCTGGTGGAAGGGGTGGAGGTCGGAGACACAATCCGTTTGACCCAGAATCGAACTCTGGACTTCTCTCTTCCCATGCGGGTGCTGTAACTGCTCGGCCACTACACCCAGAGACAGGTGATGATGACAAAAGCGTGGGAACAACACACTCAGTATAATATATCAACAGCAAAGACAACAAGGACTGACTGCTCCAGCAGTGGCGGTATTTCAAACGCCAGAAGTAGACAAAAGGGTGTGACGTTGTTTTGTTCAGTAATGGAGGTGTGACAAACGCTGTTATCTGTGTGTGACTTACTGCAGTCATTATTAACGAAGGTTACGGGGAACGATTTTTTTTGTTTTGTTTTGTTTGGTTTGGTTCGGTTTGGTTTGGTTGGTTGGTTGATTGGTTGGGTTGTTTTTTTTAATTCATTTTTTGTATGGTTTTGTTGTTGTTTTGTTTTAACAAAATATCTTAACCCTTTGACTCCCTCCCCCTATCCACCAGCTTCGATGTTTTAACCTTTTGACTTCCACATCCTATTCATCAGCATTCTGCATTATCAACCATGCTAGCAAAACAAAAACTTAACCCTTTGACTCCCTCACTCTACCCACCAGTTTCTTCCAGGAAAAGAAATCGTCAGTTTAATCTCTTGTTACGGGCGGGTGCTATACTCAAGCAAATAAGACATCGAACTTCCAGTTGGACGGTCAGGATTCGATCCTGCCTCTGCACGCCCCGCCTGGTGGGCAAAGGGTTGTTATTTTATTTTGTTTAAAGCCCAGCCGACTGCGCAAAGCCATATAATGGCTAGTACCGTTTCAAAATAAAGGCCTAGACAATACTTCAACAGGAAAGAAAAAGGAAAAGAAAATTAAGTACATATATCAATGCATTTGCGCACATTGTCTAACGAGATCCCCCTGACGTTGACTTTTCCGTCTAATTTATCACACAGGGATTAAAAAAAAAAAGCACACCTGAATACAGGCATATATTACCTAAAACAGGCATAAATTACCTAGAATTGCTTCCATGTATCTCGTTTCCCTACAGCCAAAAATGCACTTAATACATGTACCCAGTTATCAATCCTTAGAGAAACTACGCAAGACTTTATTGCACACATACAGATGAATGGACCAGCAAGGCAGAAAATGAAGAAAGGAATGACAGAAAACAAAGGAGGAACAAAGAAATAAAGAGAGTGACAGAAAAGAGGAAATTTCTACCACAGAATTTCCAGGTGGGTATACTATTTATACTGAAAGAGCCCCCGGCATCCCCACGGGGGTACTCGAGCAGATAAGACATCAGACTACCAGTTGGGCGGTCTGTGTTCAATCCTGCCTGTGCACGTCCCACCAGGTGGGCAAAGGATGAATATTGTCCCAATCTCCTAGGTCACCGTGTATGCAGAGTGTGTTCCCTTCCTGTGTTCACGCATACAAGACATGAAATATGCACGTTGAAGATGTTGTACATCATGTCAGCAGCGTGCAGTGGCTCATGGAAACGTAAAAACATCCAGCACGAAAACCCACCGAGTATGCAGACTGTGCAGCAACATACTGCCTGCGCAGTGTGAACAAAAACAACGCAACTACACGCATCCGAGAAAACCCAGAATAATGTTTTTATTGTTGTTTAAAGCCCAGCCGACCGCGTACAGCTATATCAGGGCTATAACCGCTTCAAAACATACACAGTACTTCAACAGGAAAAAAGAAAGAAAAAGAAAATTAAGTACACATATCAATGCATTCACACACATAATCTAAGAACATGCCCCAGGCGTTGACCATTCCTGAATACAAATTTACGCATATCTAAGGACACCAAAACATATTTTCAAAAAAACGAGCATAAATTACCTAAAATCGCTTCGGCATATCTCACCTCCCTAGAGCCACAATGCACTCAATACATGTACCCAGTTATCAATCCTAAGAAAAAGTGCGTAAGACTTTATCTAACACATAGGGGTGAATGGACCAACAAGGCAGAAAATGGTAGGAAGAAATGACAGAAAGCAAACGAACAAGGCAGAAACAAAGAAAGTGACAGAAAATAGGAAATTTCTACTACGGAATTTCCAGAAGATGGGGATACTGTTTATGCTGAAAGAACCCCCGGCCCCGGCATCCCCATGGGGGGACCCGGGATAATAAATCTGCTATTTCAAATATTGTGCACCTCGACAACACATCTTCACACACAATAACGAATTCTGATGGATATTGTTTTATTCATGAAACTGCTATGTTTCACCATAAACCAACTACAAGCAGTGTAACCCCCTGTTGTGTGTTGTTTCCTGTCTTGATTATTCAATGGGAAAGCCAGTTTCAGTTTTTTATTTGCCAAAGCTTTGATGACCAATCTTTTCCTGTTGGAAAAACCAACTTTTGCAAATCCCTACAAACTTTATAGTCTAGTTTTCGCAGTTAAAGTGGAGGAGAAATGTAAAACCAAAACGATTTTTACACAAAAGATTGAGGAAGTTTCACACAGAAGTTGTTCACGTACAACTCTTTTCAGAGTTCGTTCAACATTATTGTATGCAAGCCATGTTTGATAGACCGGCATGGAGGAAACTGGCAAGACGTGTTGTCACGCGCTTTAGTTGACAAGCGAGCGGCACGCGACATGCCCTTATATGGTGTGTGGGAAAACCACGCCCCTTTAGCCGGCACAAAGTTACGGCACGCCCTAAGAGAGGACACTTTGTCCTCTGTCCTTCTTTTCCGTCACATTATACACTGGCTCTGCGTTGGGGTGTCAGCTCACAGGGCATCCCCACCTTGATGTTTCTTTCCTGGGCACTTTTTCCCGTTTCTGCCACAGCTTTACACAATTGTGAGAATGGAATAAGTAACCCAGAACAAGTGTGATTGCCGGCGTTCAAACAAACAAGAACCAGAAAAAACACGAAAGTAGAATCAGAACAAGACAAGACAGCGGCACACACACACACACACACACACACACACACACACACACACACACACACACACACACACACACACACACACACACACACACACACACACACACACATCAATGGGAAAACCCCCGTGGCGAAACCGGGGGCTCTTTCAGTATAAATAGTATCTCCACCTTCTGGAAATTCTGTGCTAGAATTTTCCTCTTTTCTGTCACTCTGTTTCTTTCTTTCTCCTTTACTTTGTATCATTTCTTCCTATCTTTACCCATCAGCTGGTTGCTTGATGCAGTTACGAGAGTAAGTACACCATCACTGTAAAAAGACGATGGAGACGGAGTGGGTACATCACTGAAAAGAGCACGATAACATTACACACACTGCCCTTCACTGCACACCAGACAGTCTAAAACGCAGAAGAGGAAGATCTAGGAACACCTGGCGACGAACAGTCAAATGAGAACACAAGACCTCGTGAATATTATGAATAAATAAAGAAAGAATTTTTTTCAAAAGCGATTTCACTATATCCAGTAGGGGGACGTCTCGATACATCCCAGACTCGATTCGTCCCAGGTTCGATACATCCCAGGTTCAATGTGTCTCACCCCACACACACACACACACACACACACACACACACACACACACACACACACACACACACACACACACACACACACACACACACACACACACACACACCATGTAGACGGCAGGGCCGAGTTTCGGACTGCGAAATATGGAGTGAGTTCCGAGCTTAGGTAAGTCATCGCCTGTGAAGCCAAGGGAACACAGACTCGGGAAACATTGTGTGGGAACATGGGTAATAGATATTAAACGGCAGATGGTCGGTGCTGAAAGATGAAGAACATGAGCATTCTTTCCGTGTTCTTCTCTCTCTCTCTCTCTCTCTCTCTCTCTCTCTCTCTCTCTCTCTCTCTCTCTCTCTCTCTCTCTCTCTCTCTCTCTCTCTCTCTCTTATACACTCATGCACGCGGCGCTCGCCCTATAAAAATACCCGACACACAGGTGCAAAAAGAGACGTTTTGTACCTGGGACGTATCGAGCCTGGGACGTATCGAGCCTGGGACGTATCGAGATGTATCCTCCAGTATGTGCTCCCTGCAAACCTGCCAAGAATTTGCTGGCAGACGAACTCGTCGTATAAGCTCCATCTAAACCTACAAAGAATTTGCTGGCAGACTTTTCGAGCCTGTACAAACCCTATGTGCTGGCCAGGTCCTGAAATAAGGAAGAGGGAGGGGTGGGGTTATGAAAAACTTTAGTGACGCCAACAAAACGGTCTGTGAACGACGTGGCAAAATTATGCCGGTGAATTTTTCTGACATTAGTCCTGTGTTGTTGTATTGTACGGTTGTTCATTAAACCAGTGGGATCCCCACGCATCTTGTTTAATGAAATGTAGCATCATCAACATCCATGAATAGATAAATAGAGAAATGCATGACAACGGTGTCTTTTGGGTTGTGGATAAACCGTATAATATTAAGTCCTAGTGTGGAAACTGGCACGCGTACGCATAATAAGAAAAAGTAGAAACAACACACACACACACACACATACACACACACACACACACACACACACACGCACGCACGTACACATACACACACGCACGCACGCACGCACCAAAACAAAAACAAAACGCAAAATAAAACAGAACGAAATCGACTGACTAAACACGAAAGGGTTTTCAGAATAAACAAGAATATAAAGTGCACATGCGTACAGGTACGTGACAAGTTTTCAACAGGATTCGTCAGATCTCTCTCTCTCTCTCTCTCTCTCTCTCTCTCTCTCTCTCTCTCTCTCTCTGTCTCTCTCTCTCTCTCTCTCTCTCTCTCTCTCTCTCTCTCTCTCTCTCTCTCAAACGATAGCAAGTGCTGTTACTCTTTATATCCTCATGTGTTGTGTCATAAGTTATTGGTTTTTCCTTTTCAGTGTTTTAATCCTTTGACTACCGTGCCCAGTCCACCACCCTCCTGCCTTGTTAAGCATGCTAGTGAAGCAAAAACTTAACCCTTTGATTCCCTCACCCTATCCACCAGCTTCATATAGGAAGCTGGAGGATAAGATGAGGGAATCAAAGAGTTAAATTTTTGCAGTTGGTGAACAAGGTGAGGGAGTCAAAGGGTTAAGTTAAGACAGATATTCAGATCTGCAACGACAGGTTTGGAAAATGCTTGCTCTCTCTCTCTCTCTCTCTCTCTCTCTCTCTCTCTCTCTCTCTCTCTCTCTCTCTCTCTCTCTCTCTCTCTCGGCAGCTAGAGATTTATCTATAAACCGTGCCAGTTTGTCAGATCCACAAATTGTCCGGCCAGTTTTTGCCTGGGGATGTTACTCAATGCTCATCAGACAAAAGCGGCGACAGAGCCAGGAAGAGCAAAAGGGCCAGTTTAGCCATGGAGACGTGTCTGGGTCGTTTTGTAAAAGAGGTGACAGGACACAGATTCAGAGACGGACTCAGTTCGCAGAGACAGCCACCTGTTGTGTTTTGACGTATTATCTTCTTATTGTTATTGTTGTTTAAAGCCCAGCCGACTACGTAGAGCCATGTCAGGGCTATAACAGCTTGAAAACACAAAACTTCAACAGGCAACAACAAAAAAGTAAGTAGGCCTACACATACCAATGCATTTGCGCGCATAATCTAAGGACATGCCCCAGCGTTGACCAATCTGTCCAATTCGTCGCACAAGGGATTAAATAAAAAAAACACCTGAATACAAATTTAAGCATATCTAAGGACACCAAAACATACATATAAAACGGGCATAAATACCGAAAATTGCTTCCGCATATCACACCTCCCCAGAGCCAAAAATGCGCTCAACTATCAATCCTAAGAAAAAGTACGTAAGACTTATCTGCCTATGAAATCTTCTGAAAGCTTTGATTCATGCTCATTATTATGAAGTCTCTGTTGTACAGTAGCGGTGTTAAACGGCCGTTCGTCTGAAAAATGAATGGTCTGTTAATGGAATACGGATGCAATTTGGTGCAAGTATAGCAGTACTCTCAAAGTCCACCAACCGACCACAGAAATGAACTGTACTACCTCACATTTCATTCAGAAACGTGTCTGAGCATATCATCTCTGATCATAAACATTATCCTGAACATTTAAGAAACAGAATATTTGTATTTAAAAAATTAAGACAGCACTAAAAGATTACAAGATGTCTCGTAATGTAAGAATGACAATTCATGACATTGTCAGCTATCTCGAGAATCCTGTAAATGAGAGAAAAAGGGGAGTGGGAAAGGTGAGATATGAAAAAAAGAGCAATAGCAGGACACATTATGGAAAGACTATGAAGGAAAAAATGCTCACTGCCAGTGAAAGATGGGAGGCAAAGGTCAACTACATAGGGATGATGATGATGATGATGATGATGATGATGATGATGATGATGATGATGATGATTTCTTTTCCATCGATGTAGTAGACTGCTGGTCTTTTATTGCCTGAATGGGTCTTCATGTAGAAGACATGACCATCCTGGAGGCATATGTTCGATCTTCCGCAGGCGCTACACAGGTTGGAAGCCTGCAACCTAGGATTCTGTTTTCCGTTTCGTTGCATAGCAGCTGTTCTGCTCTCTTCAATTTGATCGTGTCCTGTGTACACTCTAGTCACCAGCGGGAAGAGCAGCTCGAGTTTCACCGACTTCCAATTCAGCGGCGGGGCGACCATCCCCAACCCAGGCGGGTCACATGTGGCGGATAGTGAAGCCCTTCAGATATGGAGGGTGGCTGTGAATAAGCTAGCTTGCTAGCAAATAAGCAGGACCAAACTGGCGGTGTTCCTTTCAGGATCGGGTGGGGTAGCAGGTGGCGCTGCTATCCTTAAAAATTGCCCCAGGTGTCCTATGACGGGTTCATCAGCAGGTAAGGGCCGCTATAAGCCCTAGCTACGGGGTGGGATCCCTGGAGAAACAATACCCCCTGTGCTCCCAGGGCAGGACGTACGGGCCAGGAGCTAAGGGCGGGGCAACCCCTACAGAAAACCTAGAAGGCTGAAGACAGAGGTACCGGGCCAGCGTGCGCCTTCTAACAAACCATGGTACCATGCACTTATCGCATAATGGCTACACACTCATCGAGTTCAGACGAGCACCCGGACTCAGCTGATTGTGTGGCAGCGTACGTCAAGAAGATGAAGCTGCAAAGTACAGCTCCCACCCTCTCTCTCTTCAAGTCCGACTTGATAAAAATTAATATGAGCATGAATGTGAATATGAATAAAAACACAAGTATGACAGGTTGTGCAGGAAACTACGTTGGGTGGCACTGTCTATCTTCTTCTTTTACCTGCCGCTTCTACTGTCAGGTGTGGCAAGGAAGCAAAGATAACGGTCAAGTGCATGGGCTGCCTCTGTGACTGACAGGCCATGAACATGGAAGATATCTGACACGCCTTCGATCCAGCGTCTGCAAGGTCGTCTTGTTCGGACTCCAGTAAACCTCTGCTTCTAGGCTCTGAAAGCTGGTTGGTCAGCGGTCGTTCTGATCAGGTGGCCAAACCATTTGACCTTCTGCTGCTAGATATACTGGTAAGTTGGTGTTGTTCCCACCATTTCCTGTACATGTATGATCTCATTTCTCGTCGTGTCTCTTCACGTTAAACTACTCGCCCAATGCAATCACCAAGAGGCAATGGACATGAATTAGGCACTTTACCTGAAGATAGCAGGATAAACTCACTCGAACTGCCCTTTACTGGACACCAGAACGAGACGTAGGAGAAGAAGACCCAGGAGTACATGGCGACAAAGTACTCTCAGGAGAACTGAAGGCTCAGAAACGCACCTAGAACATCATACAAAAGCTCGTGTCGATAGCATATTATGCTACAGGTAAGGAAAAAATTGTGTGCCAGACAGGAAAGATGGTCAAGCCACAGTGACATTCTCCTTTCTTTCGCTCCCTGACACGCCTGTCGGGTTTGCCATTCTCTGTGAAAATGGTGCCCAGGTACTTAAACCCTCTTGACTGATGGGATGGTAATCTGTCGATGTTGATGTTCAAAGTTCCTGATTCTCTGCTCACTGTCACACGTGAACCGCAAGTTCAAACTGACACCCTCACTAAACTGCATCTTTGGTTATGATGACTACATAGATGAACAAATGACACTGTAGCGATGCCACTTCTAGGTAGAAAGAAACTCTAGGGAGAGCTAGACAACAGAAGGTCTTCAGAGAAGTAACCCCCTTTAGACAAGTGTTTCGGCCCTGAATTCCTTACACTCTCGGGGGGCCGGGCCACATCCAGGTCATGACTCCTGGATGCCCTTCTGCTGCTGTCTATTTTTTTTTTTTTCCCACGCCGGGGAGCGAACTGGGCGATTCTGCGCTTCAGAACTGCAGTACGCGGTTTTACCAATGTGCTAACGGGGCACACATCATCTGTAGGGAATTTAATCCTTATGAAGTTCACTTTTGGTTCCTCCTTGCCCAGATCCAGCTTGAGCTCCTTTCTGCTGCCTCTGCCATCGCTTTAAGGGCTCTAGTCCTCTTCTTCCCAGAAATGGCGAGTTGTTTCATGAGATCATAAGCGGAGGTGCCTACAAACCCTCTTGCCCCGACCTCTATGGCGAAGATTTTGACCCGCAGACCTGCTTTCTTCAGGGTACTGGCAAGACCGGCGTATTTTTCGGTCTTGTAGATATGTGCTTCTTCCATTCTGCTTTCGTATGGCACAGTGAGTTCTATCAGAATCACTTGTTTCGAGGAGTCAGAGTGGAGAGCGATGTCTGGTCTCATGCCTGTCTTGCTGATGACATCTGGGTAATTTCTCCACTCTGGGAGGTCTGCTGTACACTCCCAGTCGACTGCTCCATCCAGAAGACCCTTTGGCAATGTGCTGGTTGTCATAGCACTTTCGGGCCAGATCTGTTTCCCTCCTGCTTTGTAGAACGTTGTCATAGCAATTGGTGCGTTTGGGGTCATGGTTTTTTCGCTAACCACGTCTGTGATCACTTTCAGAACTTGGTTGTGCCTCCATGTATACCTTCCTTGGGCTAGCGCTACTTTCAAATATAGCGACAGGGAATATGGCCGACTGTGACACCAAGTGTCAAGACAGCTGGCAGGAAGCTGGTGGATAGTGTGAGGGAGTCAAAGAGTTAAGTTTTTTAAATGGTTTTTGATATGGTGCGGGAGTCAAAGGGTTTTAATTATTTGAATACATTGTTGAACAGCTTGGTAAAGGACCTGGCCAAAAAGAGCTATTTTGCCCATGTATTTTGATCTCTCTCTCTCTCTCTCTCTTTCCCCCCCTCTCTCTCTCCCCTCTCTCTCTCCCCTCCCCTCTCTCTCCCCTCTCTCTCTCCCCTCCCCCCTCTCACTCCCCCCCTCTCTCTCCACACCCTCCTGTCTCTCACAAAAAAGGTCTGCACTTAGCAAACTAATAATTTATACACGAGGCGATGAACTGTGAAAACACCACTCGTTGATCACAAGGATCTGACCTGAGGTGCACTTGATGCTATCAGCAGTCTGATTTCAATACACAGCGACCGAAGAGTGCGGTAGCTTGTATATGCGAAGAATAAACGCGCCCTGTATGAATGAGGTGAAATCAATAAAATTCGATTAATAAAAGTGAGTAAAAATCTCTTTAACATTTCGCAATCATCAAAGCGTACAAACGTGATCACATTTTCCAACAGAAGATGGAAAAGGAATAAATAAAACAAAGAAGAAGAAAAAACAAATGGCGAGAAAGAAAGACAGACAAAGAGGGCACAAAGAAAAAAGAAGAAAGAGGGCGCTGATAAAAGAACAAAGTAGAAAGAAAAATAAATAAAAAAGTAACGTTAAGAGAAGAGAAGGAAAGATGATAAAAAGGAATTCCGGAAGACAAACAGAAATCTAGAACCGAGACAAATCGTTATTCGCTATTAGATCTATCTGTTCTGCATCTTTGGCGTTGGAATCATAACTGACCAACAATGAACATCCACCTTACTGGTCACGGTGGCAACGTGTTTACACAATCAACTACTGACTGGGAGGTTGTGGAGAACGCTGATCTAAGATACCTCATCTAGTTTGGCGTGTAATCCTTGTCATATTCTCTCTGTCTCACCTGTACAACCGCACATTCATACATACACACATACAGGATGCTTTTCTGGATTCCTTTTCTCTAATAATTATAATAATAATGACAATATTTATATAGCGCAAAATCTTGATAAAATCAAATCTAAGCGCTGAAACAGACACACACGCACGCACGCACACACATGCATGCACGCACGCACGCACGCGCGCGCGCACACACACACACACACACACACACACACACACACACACACACACACACGCACACGCACACGGCTATAAATGGGGAGAAAGAATAAAAGCAATGGAAAATTATAGAGAGCATATTATTTACAATTATATATTACAATGTGATTCCCCTCCGAGTGGAGACAGGCTGCAGAGGGGATTGAGTGAGGTCAGGATTTTATGCAGAGGAGAAAAAGTGAGTTTTGAGAGCGGACTTGAAGGAGACAAAAGTAGGTTGCTGACGGACTGAGAGAGGAAGTTTGTTCCAGGAAAGTGGACCAGAAACAGAGAAGGCTCGTGGACCATAGGTATTGAGCTTAGTGCGTGGAAAGCGAAAAGTCAGAGGATCGGAGGCAGAGCGGAGGGTACGTGAGGGAACATACATCTTAAGTAGGCTTGACAGGTAATCGGGGGCTGCGTTATTGAGGCTTTTGTAGAACATGGTGTCTAGTTTGTACTGTATGCGCTTTGATACAGGGAGCCAGTGAAGTTGTGCCAGGAGAGGAGATATGTGGTCAGCTTTTTTCTTTTTTAGTACAAGGCGTGCAGCATTGTTTTGAATGCGCTGTAGGATGTGAATGGTGGAGGCAGGAAGACCAGACAGGAGTGAATTGCAATAGTCAATGCGAGACATTATGAAGGAGAGAACGAGTTTTGCAGTTGTTTCCACAGAGAGATACTTCCTGATCAGGCTTATACGATGGATAAAGGAGAAATTAACAATATGGTTTGACTATCTGACGTTTTCTTGAACCAGCATTTACTTTGAAACCTAGCTCAGTAGATTTTTCGACGGAATTACGTCAAGAATAATTTTCTTTGTTGTCGTTTACTGAATGTTCATAGTGCACGCGAGACTGCTCTGTATCGTCTTCTTCGAAGGAAGAGAGATGGAGAGGTGGTGGTAGTGGTGGTGGTGGTGGTGGTGGTGGGTTGGCGGGGGGGTAACATACATAAAAGTGAAGTCAGCAAAGAAGCAGAAGCATGAACAGAGGGTTGTCAATCCATTTTGTGATTGTGTGAAGTACAAGTATAGGTCTGTGTATCCCACGACCTTCTTTATCCTATTTCTGCACAAAGAACTGCAAACAGGCAGCTTCGGGTCGGCTTTTGTGGACGAGGTGTTTCTTGTTCCACTTCAAACGGACTATGCGACATAGGCAACTTGGATTTTTTTTTTGGGGGGGGGGGGGGGGGGGGGTAGAACGGGGGTATGATGAATCCCCTTGCTTTCTATTTCCAATTCTTTACAGGAAAAAACAGTTCGTAAACTCGTTGCGGGTGCTGGAACAGGAAAAGTTTAATATCGTCTCCCACCTGAAAAAAAAACTTTAAATTTAAACAAGACTTCAAGCCATTCTAACAATCTTCTCTTACAAAAAAAAAATCACAGAAAATCCTGCCGCATGGCGTTGGCGATCGTGGCCCTCCACACGAATCTATCCCTTGTCGCTGCAAATACATCTCCCACCCTCCCTGTCTTCAGCCACACTGCAAGTCCGTCCAATATTTCCTCCCTGGGTCTACCTGATGTTGTCTTTCCCTCCAGTTTACCTGTTATGACCAGGTGTTCTAATTCCCCTTTCCTCATAATGTGTCCTATAAATGTTGCTTGTCTTTTCCATGGCCAGCCAAAAGACGAAAAGAAAAGCAAGATAAGTATTTCTTAAGGACATTGTGACTTCAAAAAAGCGTAAGATGGAATAATACTTTTTGTAAAGCGAGGACAATAGTAGATTGTTATATTGTCAGAACTTCAGGAAAAGATGATGTCCACACCCTACCTCAAAAAGTGTTCATTTTAGCATATTTCTGTGCCTCGTGTGACCTTGACTGTGACTCCATGACTTCGAAATTTGTTACTCCTCAATAATCTACGCTTTTGACTGAAATTTCGGAAAGATCCATCCAGAAACAGCTGATAAAAGTTTGCTATCACATTTCTGTCACAACATAACAAAGACACGCACAGACATAAAATTCTCTCTCTCTCTTACACACACACACACACACACACACCGCACGCACACACACGCACACACACACACACACACACACACACACACACACACACACACACACACACACACACACACAGAACTTCTAACCAGTGAACATGACACAATCTCCCTTTTTAAACTAATGAAAATAAACAGGAGACTAATGAAAGCTTGCTAAATTGATGCAGGTTTTCGGAGGGAAACTTAAGTCGTCGATATTTCTCAGAACAGCGGCTGGTTGGTTCTTTTGACAGGGCAGTGGACTGATACAGGAGTTACCAACCGCAACATGCCATACTGCCCATTGCCATGTTTCTATCGTCTATCTGGTGGTGTCAGCTTTGTGTTTGAAAGATCTTCTCCCCTTCCCCTTTCTGCTCCCAAGTTCAGGAACTTGCCAATGCATAGGGAGTCTGCCAGATAGTTGCTGGCAGATTTGGGTAAAGCGCATAAGGAATTATCCAGATGCGATGAATCCCTTTTGAACAAATTCCAAACTATTACTCGGAAACAGCAGGGGGAAATGTGGTGCCTGTGGTGACGTATACAAATGACACCAGTTCGGTCATCACGATGATATCGTCACATTACTATTTCCTGGGGGAAAAAATCTTGATTTTATTTGCTATTTTTTAATTACTGGATATGCTTCATTCACTTTCATCTTTTGCTATTAGAAAAGGGAGACTTTCGGTAGGGCTAAAAGGTCTTGCTTTCCCTTTTGTGGTTTGACTCGGTTCCATTAGAAAAACGAGAGAAAAGTTGTTAACATGGCGTTTTTTATTTGGACCTGTTTGTGTTTGCTAGTGCGTCAGGACTTTATTCTGTCAAAGTTCAATTAGGAGACTCAGCCTTTTTTTCGAAACTTCTCTGACACAGACTACATGTCAAAGTTCAATTAGGAGACTCGGCCTTTTTTTCGAAGCTTCCCTGCCACAGACTACAAGTCAGACAAAGAACAAAGAAAACAAATGACAACCGATACAAAGGAGTCAGTTCCTTGCCGGCACACTGAACTCTCATCAAAGCTATCCTCATTGGCACCCGTCAGAAACTTTCTCAGCTGCCTCCTCTTTCTCTCCCATTATGTAACACATCAGTCCCAATTTCTGATTCAGCTAAAAACCTTGGTGTCTGCATTGACTCTACCCTCTCCATGAACAACTTTGTTTCTCAAACTGACAGATCTTGCTACTATCACCTCCATCGTATAAGCCTGATCAGGAAGTATCTCTCTGTGGAAACAACTGCAAAACTCGTTCTCTCCTTCATAATGTCTCGCATTGACTATTGCAATTCACTCCTGTCTGGTCTTCCTGCCTCCACCATTCACATCCTGCTGCGCATTCAAAACAATGCTGCACGCCTTGTACTAAAAAAGAAAAAAGCTGACCACATATCTCCTCTCCTGGCACAACTTCACTGGCTCCCTGTATCAAAGCGCATACAGTACAAACTAGACATCATGTGCTACAAAAGCCTCAATAACGCAGCCCCCGATTACCTGTCAAGCCTACTTGAGATCTATGTTCCCTCACGTACCCTCCGCTCTGCCTCCGATCCTCTGACTTTTCGCTTTCCACGCACTAAGCTTAATACCTATGGTCCATGAGCCTTCTCTGTTTCTGGTCCACTTTCCTGGAACAAACTTCCTCTCTCTGTCCGTCAGCAACCTACTTTTGTCTCCTTCAAGTCCGCTCTCAAAACTCACCTTTTCTCCTCTGCATAAAATCCTGACCTCACTCAATCCCCTCTGCAGCCTGTCTCCACTCGGAGGGGAATCACATTGTAATATATAATTGTATATAATATGCTCTCTATAATTTTCCATTGCTTTTATTCTTTCTCCCCATTTATAGCCGTGTGCGTGTGCGTGTGCGTGTGTGTGTGTGTGTGTGTGTGTGTGTGTGTGTGTGTGTGTGTGTGTGTGTGTGTGTGTGCGTGCGTGCGTGTGTGTCTGTTTTAGCGCTTAGATTTGATTTTATCAAGATTTTTGCGCTATACAAATAAAATATTGTATTGTATTGTTATCAGGGGGCAGAAACAAAATGACAACAGAGCTGTGAAACCGTACACAAACGGTATTCTCACTCTGCCAACAATTAATGGGTATGACCCTATTCTCCCCTGTTAACCCTTTGACTCCCGCACCCTGTCCACCAGCGTCCAGCATTGTCAACCAAGCTTGCAATGAAAAAACTGAACCATTTGATTCTCTCACACTATCCGCTAGCTTCCAGCAGAAAGCTGGTGGATACGATAAGGAAGTCAAAGGGTTAAGTTTTCGCAGTAACGGTGGATAGGGCGCAGGAGTCAAAGGGTTAACTAGGGCCGCCAAATGTGAACTGCTAAGACACAGAGCATGTCATCTCAAAGTTACCACAAGATGTCTAACCCGTCTGAAAAGATGTGTTAGTTGTTTTGCTTCGTTATTGTCGGTGGGTTTGGTTTGGTTTGGTTTGGTTTGGTTCTGCTGGAAAAAGAAGACTGTTTGTATGGCTTAGTTAAAGATTGGCTTTCCCGTTTGACCTCTGTTTGATACTTGCTGGCCTTGATCACCACGAACGTTTTTCTTTTGAAGGTTCAATGCAGAAAAGGAGACTCTTTCCCCCTTTGGGGTTTTCCTGCCTGAAACAAGAATGTCGACAGTGAAGGAGAGAACAAAATGACAGCTGATACAAAGAAGCCAATCCTTTGCCGGCGTATTGAACTCATCAGGGGGCAGGGGGGGGGGGGGGGGTTCCGGCTGAAATAGAATTGTGTTGCCGCACAAAAACGGTTTTCCCACTCTACTAACAAGTAATGTACATGACCCTACTCTCTCCTCCTGTCATTAATAACACGGATGTCGGAGGTTCGACTCTCATGTGGGCCACTGATATTTTTTTTACAGCAGTATAGTAATAGAGCCGTGGACTCCAGATCTGATGTGTTTAGTTCAATCCCAGCCAACAACAGAAACACTGGCCTCATCGCTGCCAATGACCCAATGATTTCGGATACGTCTCGATACGTCCCAGGTTCGAAACGTTCTAGGTTCGATGCGTCCCAGGTTCGATACTTCCCAAGTACAAAACGTCTCTTTTTTTGCATGCGTGTGTCCTGTGTTTCTATCGCGCGAGCGCGGCGGGTGTGTGCGTGCATGTGTGTGTGTGTGTGTGTGTGTGTGTGTGTGTGTGAGAGAGAGAGGAGAGAGAGGAGAGGAGAGAGAGAGAGAGAGAGAGAGAGAGAGAGAGAAACACAGAAAGAATGTACATGTTCTTCATCCTTCAGCACCGACTATCTGCCGTGTAATGCCTGCCACCTATGTTCCATTACAACGTTTCCCGAGTCTGTGTTCCCCTGGCTTCGCACCCAATGATATACCAACGCACGGAACTCCTTCACATTTCGCAGTCCGAAACTCGGCCTTGCTGCTTACATCGTTGAACCTCCTCTGATGTGTGTGCGTGTGTTTGATGTGCATGCGCGTACGCGCGGGCAGGTGGTGTGGTGTGTGTGTGTGTGTGTGTGTGTGTGTGTGTGTGTGTGTGTGTGTGTGTGTGTGTGTGTGTGTGTGTGTGTGTGTGTGTGTATCGCATTGAACCTGGTACGTATCGAGAAGTCCCCATCATTTCGGGGGCGTCAGCTTAGTGACATATAAAGTCCCGTTACCTCTTTTTATTTCAAGGTCTTTTAGGCGCCTTTAGATTGGCGCAGCCTCAAGGATTCTGCTAGATAATTCCAGGCAGATTTTGGTGGAATGCATATGGAAATATTAAGTGCGACGAATCCTTTAAGAATAAACGTTAAACTCCTGTCATAATGAAATATAACATGTGGGCTTCTGTCAACATCCCTTACCTTGTGACAATATGTTGCTGTTTTGTTTTGTTTGTTTGTTTGTTTGTTTGTTTGTTTTTCTTGTCGCAAATGTGTTTCCTTACTGGTTGGTTGGGTTCTACAGGGAAAAGACAAATTATTCATATTATTCACAGATCTTTTTTCCTGCCTATTTAACCCATGTTTATTCGCTACTTTTTTACTCGTTTCTCACGGACTTTTTCCCCCTTCCAAGGTTCAATAAAACAACACACAGTACCTTCCTTGCAGTTTTCCTGTCACAGTCAAGAATGTGAACAGAGAGCAGAAGAAGAAAACGACAACCCTCACAAAGAGGCCAATCCTGTGCACCGTATTGAGCTCGTCAGGGGGCAGGATATGGATTGAAATAGTGGAGTGACGACACACACAAACGGGTTTCCCACCCTGTTAACAAAGAACGGGCATGACCATTTTTTGTCCACTCATAAAATGTGGGCTTCTATAAAGACATGGAGACGAAACAGAAGTTGCCACCTCAAAGGTATCACATTACTTATCACCCTAAACGGATATCTCGATTGTTTTTGTTTTGTTTTTGTTTTGTTTTGTTTTGTTTTGTTTTGTTTTTTTTTGTTTTTGTTTTGTTTTTTACCTTGATAATATTGGTGGGTTTAGTTGTACTTGGTTGATTCTACTGGGCAAAAAAGATTGTTCATTTAGCATTATTAAAGATTTGCGACTGGTTGATAAGTTTAAATATCTGGGAACGGTCATCTCACCTGAAGGCAGATACACATCTGAAATAGCCAGCTGAACCGGCCAAGCCAAAACAGCATTGAAGAAGATGAAAAGCGTTCTTACCAACAGATGCCTATCAATTAACATCAGGAAGAGAGTTTCTGTGTGTGATATAGAAAGGATACTGTTGTACGATTGTGAGGCGTGGACAGTCAACACGCAAAGTCAGAACAAAATTGAGGCAACTGAGATGTGGTTTTTAAGAAGAATGTTGAGAGCTCTTTGGACAGCAAAGAAAACAAACGAGATACTCTCGAAGGAGGCAGACACAAGAAGATCATTAAAAGAAAGAAGATTAGGAAAAGACAAGCAACAGCTATAGGACATTTTATGAGGAAAAAGAAATCGGAGCACCTGGTCGCAACCGGAAAGCTGGAGGAAAAGAGAACACCACGTAGACCCAGAAAATATTGGACGGACTTGCAGGGTGGCTGAGGACAGACAGGGTGGGAGATGTACCTGCAGCGACAAGGGATAGATTCGTGTGGAGGGCCATGATCACCAACGGCATGCGGCAGGGCACATGATGATAGTGAAAGATTTGTTTTCCCATTCTCTTTGATACTTGTTCGCCTTGATCACCACGAATGTTTCTCTGAAGGTTCAATAAAGAAAAGGAAACATTTTGTTCCTCAATGTCGACAGTGAACAAAGGAAACAAATGACAACTGATACAAAGGAACCACCCCCTCAGCATGCACTGAACTCATTACGGGGCGGCCCCGAGACTGACACTGTAGTGACGCCACAAACACGGGTTTTCCACTCTGCTAATTAAAGCTGGGCATGACTCCAGTCTGTTTAGTCGTCATTGTGAATCTAAATCACCCCCCCCCCCCTCTCTCTCTCTCTCTCTCTCTCTCTCTCTCTGTCCCCCCTTCCTTCTCTATCTCTCCCTCCCTCCTTTTCTTTCACACACAACCTTGATGACCAGCCAACAGATCTTACCTCATAATTCTAATTGAAATGTTAATGAAATGTTAATGCAATGCATCACGCCCACCACGGGGGGGGGGGGGGGGGTGTCAAGCTAGAATCTGTGGTTTCAAACAGTGCCATCCTATTGGTTCCAAATCAAATTATTTATCACTGGCAGTCCTAAGTAAAAGAATTCAGACTTGTCTCTTCCATTTGGTGATCTCTATTGTGGTGACATCTGCAAGAAGAGCAAGAATAATGAAAAATGTTTTTTGTTAACATTCTTCTATTTGGTACTGTTAGAGCTGTCTGCGTTTACAATAGCATTAGGGATAAGTGTAAGTACAATTAAAGATAAGTATGTGCTCTTTCTAATATTCTTGTTTAAACACTCCGCACACAACCGCACTGAAAAGCGGAGTACGCACACTTATACCACTGCCCAATGAGAGCCAAACAACTTGCATAAACATCCTTTATGGAAACATTGCTCAGAACGAAAACAAAAACTTCCTGTAATAATTTATATGAAAATATGAAAATACCCATCGATCCCCCCACCCCACCCCCACCCCCACCCCCCACACACACAACAAACGGAGTATGATGGTCTGCATGGCGGATTTAAAGAAAGGCCGAACACCTGAAAACCTACTCATACGAACATACATTGGAGTTGCAGACTAAAAATGAAGGGACAGAACTCTTGAAAGGGCAGGAAGACAACTGAAATAAGAGTTCCGACGTCACTCACGAACGGTTTTCCCCCATCCTGTCATCGCCTTTGAGCCACAAAAGGTGGATTTGGGGGGACTTTTGGTCACAGAAGTTGGCGGCGTTTGTTTATTCTTTCACGTTCGCAAGTGTATGGCATTAACAGGGGGTGAATTTCATCCCGGTAATGTTGATAACTGTGGCAGCAGCAGCGCATTCAGATATAGTTTCCGGTGATTTTTACCCGCTAAAACCGCCGCTGATCACGTGGGCTGTAACGGTCTGGAGTTATGCCCCCACTGTTCAGCTCACTGAAACTGAAACCACAAAGAAGACGGGAGAATTCCTTCTCAAAAAAGTTTGTTTTAATATACCCAGCATGGCGTAACATTAAAATTAAAGAATTTTGCCACTATAATTGCCACGAAATTTAACTTCTTTGCATGTCAAAAGTAAGGCAAGAAAATAGCTTTCTTGCTTGGCATAGTTACAGGGGAAAAAAGTTTCGTTTCATATCAATCGGAGGTGTGCGGTGTGCACATGTGTGTGCGAGTGTGTAGGTGTGGGTGTGCTTATGCGCCTGTCCAAATCTCTTTCCAAAATGTGTCAGCAAGCGATCGTCTATCATTTCTTAACTTTTCACGACACACTAGTCACCGGGAGCCGGTGACGAAAAACTTCCCTCCAGACGCATCATATACCCTGTGTCGGTAAGGCGTCCGTTCTCTCAGACATACCGGCCACATAGTACAAGTCAAGTTTTGAAAAATGCTGGCACCTTTCTCTGTACAAATTATCGGGAACAACTACCAGTACTGTTAAGCTAAACGTTTTACTTAAGGGACAGAGTCTGTTTAGTTGGTGTAGCTTTACACCTGATGCTGTGACTGATAACGACACAAAGTGACCACCTGACCAGGAAATTCCAATGCCATGTGTTCGGTAGGTCTGCACTATCTTCCTGGATAAATGGTCTGTTATGTACTAGGCGTGGGAATGTGCCTCTTCACAAGTATGAGAGAGAGAAGAGAGAGAAAGGGGGAGAGAGAGAGAGAAAGGGGGAGAGAGAGAGAAAGAGAAAGAGAGAGAGAGAGCAATAACACCGTGAGGCGCCACGGAAAAATCTGAAATAATCCCACCCTTTTGTGTATCAATGGGCTGGACGAGGGGCAAATAAAACAGGAGTAAATCCACGACGTTAAAAGTTGATTTGATGAACCTTTCAAAGAGCACAGCCATTACCCAGACCATCGGACTGACCATTTGAGGACTGACTATGCTCGAACGCACAAGGTGGGAGAATCTCAGGACTGGTTCAAGAACGGTAACTAATGGGTTGGGATAACCCATCAAAAATAACGCAATGATCCCAACAGTAAATACACAACACCATCGCTTTATCAGATGCTTGTATGTGACCCTTTGTAGACATGGATGGTAATTACCGTCTTATCACAAATGGGATCTGGGTGGCGATAGTCTGGGAAAAGTTGGTCATAAATTGTCAGTGCTACCATAGTTAAACCACCAACTTTGGATTATATCTCCAGGCTGGAGGACGCTTAGTTAGTCTGGCTCCGCCACCGAGTGATTACTGTGTAACTAGAGGGCCTTCTTTTAATTTCTGTTCTTTTTTTTTGTTTTTTGATGTATATGTATATATGTATACTGTGTTCTTTTTTCTGTTCTTTTTGCTTTTTTTCCTTTCTTTTCTTCTTCTTCTCTTTTCTTTTCTGCTCTCTTCTCTTTTTTCTTTCTCTGCTTTTCTCTTATTTTCTTTTTTCTTTTCTTTTCTCTTCTTTTCTTTTCTTTTCTCTACATTTCTCTTCTCACCTTTTCTTTCTCTTTTCTTTTCTCTCATTTTCTTTTCTTTTCTTCTATCTTCTGTTTTTGTCTTTTCTTTTCTTTTCTTTCCGCTTCTTCCCTTTTTTCTTTCCTTTCCTTCTCTTCTTTTCTTTTCTCTTCTTTTTTCTTTTCTTTTCTTCTCTATTCTGATCTTTTTTCTTTTTTCTTTTCTTCTCTCTTCTGGGTTTTTTTTCTGCTGTCTTTTCTTTTCTTTCCTCTTCTTTTCTTGTCTTTACTCTTCTTTTCTCTTATTTTCCTTTCTTTTCTTTCTCTTTTCGTTTCTTGTCTCTTTTTTTTTTTTCTCTTCTTTTCTTTTCTCCTTTTTTCTTATCTGTTCTCTTCCTTTCTTTTTTTTCTTTTCTTTTCTCTTTTTTCTTTTCTTTTTTCTTTTGTCTTCTTCTCTTTTCTCTTATTTTCTCTTTTCTTTTCATTTTTGTTCTGCTCTTTTCTTTTTTTTTCTTTTCTCTTCTTTTCTTTTCTTTTGTCTTTTCTCTTGTTTTCTTTTGTCTTTTCTCTTCTTTTCTTTTTCTCTTCTTTTCTTTTCTTTTCTCTTCTTTTCTTTTCTCTTCTTTTCTTTTCTTTTCTCTTCTTTTCTTTTCTCTTCTTTTCTTTTCTTTTCTCTTCTTTTCTTTTCTCTTCTTTTCTTTTCTCTTCTTTTCTTTTCTCTTCTTTTCTCTTCTTTTCTTTTGTCTTCTTTTCTCTTCTTTTCTTTTCTTTTCTTGTGTCTTTTCTCTTCTCTTCTTTTCTTTTCTCTTCTTTCCTCCTCTTTTCTTTTCTTCTTTCTTCTTCTTTTCCTTTCTTTTCTTTTCCTTTCTTTTCTTTTCTTTTCTTTTCTTGTCTTTTCTCTTCTTCTCTTCTTTTGTCTTCTTTTCTTTCCTCTCCTCCTATTTTCTTTCTTTTTTTTTCTTTCCTCTTCTTTTCCTTTCTTTTCTCTTCTTTTGTTTTCTTTTCTCTTCTTTTCTCTTCTTTTGTTTTTACTTCTTTTCTTTTCCTTTCTTTTCTTTTCTTTTCTTTTCTTTTCATTTCTTTTCTTTTCGGTTCTCTTCCTTTCTTTTCTCTTCGTTTTTCCCCTTTATTTTTCTTTTGTTTTCTGTTGTCAGTTAAATAAAAATTCTCTCTCCGGTGAAACTAGAGAGAGAAAACTCAGAACTCGAGAATTTTAATGAATAAAAGCAGCAGCGTATATCATCAGTAAGACAATGACAAAATATCAACAATAATACATGTGTATATATGTAAATAAGAAACAAAGTAAAAACCAATATCGGAAAATGAAAAGAAATGGGTGTCGCCAAAGGCGTTTTTTACAATGTCTTTGGGTGGCGCTCACTGTGGCGACACGCTCTCCCCTGAGTTCTTTAAAGTGAACTCTGTTTTATGTATCAAATTTCTGTCGAGCCAATATGGGATAGCTTGTACTGACACTCGTTTTCTATTCATCTGGACATACGAGTCGTACAGTGGATTGCAGTATCGTTTGTTAATTATAGTATTGTCTATTTGACTGAACCACAGAAAGGATCAGAAATCTGTTTAATGGCTTGTGTACAAACAAAACTGCCCTTGTGGGTGTGAACGATGCGTGAATGTCAGCGCAAGTGTTTGAGACACCATCCAACCTAGGTTATGTAACTATACATGAAAAGAGCGTAGCAGCGGGTCTGCATTTTTTGTTTCGTTTTGAGTAATTAGATGGCGAAGACTTGCAAAAACAGGTGCCTCTCTAACCGGGTTCGGAAAACAGAAAGAAAAAAGGGCATTGCACGACGCAAACAACATTTGCAGATAAATGGCACCACTATGAAGCCATCTAACAGACATATCAGACATATACGATAACCCTGATATGGCTCTATGCAGTCGGCTGGGCTTCAAACAACAAAAACAGTAATCAGACATATACGATGCAAACAAAAATTACAGTTGAATGGCACCTCTATGAGGCCATGATGACAGACACATAAATACTGATACATACTTGGAATATACATGTTCCTGAGCCACAAGAAGATGGATAACTGAAGGAGTTGTGTGCCATGTAACGGCTTTTATTCTTCTCATGTACATCTGTCTTTACTTAGTATGATCTATTTCTAAGCTCATAAGATCTGTTTTCCACACATGCCCACCGTTATTACTGTTACCATGTAATGTTTTACCCACGAAAAAGGTTTCATGTCGTGGGGGAACAACTTTCCATTTGTCAAAAGAGGGGAAAACTGAAGACAACAAGTATCTTATGTATGACACAAATTTACGCATGGATTTATGTATGAAAGTAGGATTGTGTTGGAAGTATGACTTGCGTACATTTCATTATGTTAATATATGATTGTTTTGTCGATAAATCTAAAAGATCTTGATGAAACAAATTTAGGAAAAAACGCGGGTGCAATGCCAGATTGTCGACCAGACACTGTATTCTCTATGTCCTTACATCTTAGCGTGATCGTGTCACGAGTAGTCATAACTAAGTATTTCATAAAACCAAACAATATTTCAAACAATGTCTACTAAGTCTTCAGCAACTGCGCGGAACAAAGAGAAAGACTTACAGAACAAAGAGACAGAGATCTAAAGTGGTTGGGACGAGGTGTACAGTTGGGTTGGGTAGTTTAGCAAAAGTAATCGGAGAGTTGGGGCAACTATGTTATCTTCCTGTAAACCCGACACATAGGCGGGCCTGTTTGGTTTGGAGACACTCATATACATACACTTGTTTAGCAAAATAGTTATCTTGGAAGGCAACCAAAATTTCCATAATTTATACACGAGTGGTGATGGTGTGAGAGAGAGAGAGAGAGAGAGAGTGTGTGTGTGTGTGTGTGTGTGTGTGTGTGTGTGTGTGTGTGTGTGTGTGTGTGTGTGTGTGTGTGTGTGTGTGTGTGATGTGTGTGTGTGTGTGTGTTCGTTATTTCTTTTTACGTCTATTCACATATGTGCCTTTAGATGAAAGAAGGGCAAGTAAATGGATAATTTATACACGAGTGCTGATGGTGAGTGTGTGTGTGTGTGTGTGTGTGTGTGTGTGTGTGTGTGTGTGTGTGTGTGTGTGTGTGTGTGTGTGTGTGTGCGTGCGTCTGTCTGTCTGTCTGTCCGTCTGTCTGTCTGTCTGTCTGTCTGTCTGTCTGTCTGCGAGCGCGCGCATGTGTGCACGTGCGTAAGGGGGGAAGGCTGGAGTTCTGAGCTTCCAATGACTTCTTACGATTTTTAACTGGCAAAGGCAGAACATAACTCAGTTAACAATGGAGCCTCAGGGAATCTCTTTAAATTCTGTCTTCCGTATCTCCTTCACTTCTACACACTTTCTTCAAATGGGATATAAAAAAAATATATACTCTCCTAAAACTGCAACAAATGACACGTTAAGTCCCCAAACTCAACCGTTTTCTGTACACCTTCCATTCAGAAGAGGATAGGATTACGAACAAGCCACATATCTTTAGCCAAAACGGCGTCAAGAACTGAAAAATATGATATCATAAAGAAATACACTGTTGACATTTGTAATCCTTATCAGAACAGTGCAAAGACCTTACGACAATGCAGGCTATTTTTGATCGGTAAAGTTACGCCCGTGCATTTGTATCAAGTTTAACCATTAAAGACCCACTTACAAACAGTTAGGACATAGTTCGCCGACTCCTATGAATAAAGAAGCAACAGATGAAAGGACTTTTATACAGATGTCTTGATAACGTCACTCGACACTTGGGATGCCCCTGATTGCCAAAACTAACAGTCTCTTGCTTACGTGGTGGATCTGCTAACAGTTACCTCAAATTACAGGTGTCTCTGGTATCTGAAAATTAAACATGTCAACCTCAGGTACTGAGGAAGGTAATAGGTTGTCAACATCTTGGACTTTATTTTTTAATACTTCAACGGCAGACGTGTCAAACACTCTTTGGCGGCTATAATTATATTACTTACACACACACACACACACACACACACACACACACACACACACATACATACACATGCATACACACACGCACACACATACACGCGCACACACACACATACACATGCATACACACACGCACACACTACACACGCGCACACACAGACACACACACGCACACACAGACACACGCACGCACGCGCACACAAACACACACAGGCACGACACACACACACACACAGAGGCAGGCGTGCAGAAAGGACAGACAGACAGATGGGCAGACACACAAACGGACAGACAGAGACAGTGAAAGAGACAGAAAGGCTGGGGGGGGGGGGGGGGACTACAATACAAGACTACTCTTCGAGATCTTCTTGTCTTTTTTCAACAACTATGATTACCTCTCCAACTGACACAAAAGTCAAGCTCGTAGATTCCATTTCCATCCTGACATAAACTTACCAGTAGCGGACCCAGACCTGGACCCTGCTTTACGCCACGGAGTACAACAAAATGACTGTGTAGTGCGTTGTTTGATAAGAACAGCTGTCAACAAGACAGACGTGACACAAACCGAAACACAAAGAGCAGAGGGAGGGCAGGAGCAAAACCATCCACCATCATGAATTCATCAGCAGAGAAAGTCTGCACGTTTGACCAGTGTGTAACCCAAGCGATAGGTTCAACAAGTTTGCAACGGGTGGATCTGAAACGAGAGGCAAACCAAGGAAGACTTTGATTCATTCATTCATTATTACTGTTTAACCCTTTGATTCCCGCACCCTATCTACTAACTGCAAAAACTTAACCCTTTGACTCCATCAGCCTACTTACACCCACACCCACCCACCCACACACACACTCACGCGCGCGAGCGAGCGCAGGCACGCAACAAAAAACACACGCCCCACATACATACACACGCACACACACGCACGTGCACACACACACGCACGCACACACACACACACACACGCACACACACACGTGACAGAGAACAGAGAGAGAGAGAGAGAGAGGAGAGAGAGAGGAGAGAGAGGGAAAGAGAGAGAGAGTGTGTGTGTGTGTGTGGTGTGTGTGTGTGTGTGTGTGTGTGGTGTGTGTGTGTGTGTGTGTGTGTGTGTGTGTTTGTGTGTGTGTGTGTGTGTGTGAGCCAAAAGGTTGAGTTTTTGCTTTGCCGGCATGATTGACAATGCAGGTTGCTGGTGACAGGATGCGGGAGTTAAAGAGTTAAAGCCCCACCGACTGCACAGAGCCACATCAGGACTATTGAAAAAAATACAGGAAAAGAAAATTAAATACACATATCAATCATTGCCCGCACATAATCTAAGGATACGCCCCTAATGTTGATCATTCCGTCCAATTTATCACCAGAAGATTTCAAAAACTAACCTAAATACAAATGTTTTCATAACTAAGGACAATGAAACATACATAAAAATACCTAAATTACCAAAAATTGTTCCTGTACATCACATTTCCTTAGTGCCAAATATGCACTTAATATATGTACCCAATTATCAATCCTAAAAGAAAGTATGTAAGGCCGCTGTCTCGAACAATACAGGTGAATGAACCAGCAAGGCAGAAAATGACAGGAGGAAATGACAGAAAGGAAAAGAACAAGGCGGAAACAAAGAGAGTTACAGAAAAGAGGAAATTTCCAGCAAAGTTTCCAGAAGGTGGGGATACCATTCCTACTGAAAGAGCCCCCGGCATCCCCACGGAGGTAAAGACTTTGATCGACAATGTGAAAAGACTTTGATGGCACACAAGCCTTTCTCTTCTTCAGGCCATCCACTGGTTGCTGACTGTCAATTCTATTTTCCTGCAGCATCTAGGACCGCATTGACGGATGGGTAAACAGACGAAGGAAAAAAGGAAGATATATCTTCTTATGTATAAATACACGTAGTCATGGCCTAACTGAAGGTTTTCTCATACATTTCGGATTAAAATATATATATAAGGGGATAAGTATACAGTCATGATTCGTTTGACACTCCCCCTTTTCTCTACCCATAAACCATTTAATGGAGCAAACTGTTAAAACTGCAACAACGACACACAAACCTGCATAAAGGATGTAACTATGAACGGTCTACATAACACACACACACACACACACACACACACACACACACACACACCACACACACACACACATACACACACACACACACACACACACACAACACACACACACACACACACACACACACACACACACACACACACACACACACACACACACACAAAATACCGAAAACTACAGTAAAGAAATGCACTCTTGACAATTCTAACCCTGGTCATAAACTCTATCTGTTTATGCATACAGTCACATTGTGTTTACTACTCCCCCTTTTCTAGAAACACCTTTAAGTTAACGTCATGCTGTTTTAAAAACTGCAACAAACGACATGCAAGCTCTCTAAACAGTTTCACGCACACATAGACTAGCACCCTTTCAAGAGGGATGTCATTACGAAAAGCTATACATCTAAATACAAACAGACACAATACAAACTTTGATATGGCAAAGAAAAGCACTTCTAATATTTGTAAGTTTTAACATGATACTGACAAGACCTTTCAACAAAGCAAAGCATGTTTTATCAGAAAAAGTTACGCCGTGCATTAGTATCAAGTTTAACCATTAAGACCCAGGTAAATCAGTTCGGACAGAGGTCGGCAAATCCTATGAATACAAAGAAGCAACAGATGAAAGGACTTCTATACAGATGTCTCGATAACGTCACTCAGAGACTTTGGATGCCCAGGACTGCTGAGACTAACAGCTTCTTACCTTCGTGATGGATCTGCCAAGAGTTACCTCAAATTACAGGGGACCGTTTTATCTGAATATGCAAGATGTCAATCTGAGGTGCTGAGGGAGGTAACAGGTTGTCGACAGTCGTCTGTCTTGACCTTCGTTGGCAGACGTGTCACACACCTCTGGGTGGCATGTTTTGGGTTTTGTTTTTCAAAGACAGGGGACACCCACTGTCAATGATTATCAGCTGCTGTTGTGAGTTGTTCCCAACTGGATTTATCGTTGGTCTGTTTTCAATTAAAGAGGACATGTCGAGGACGGTAAGATTAGGGGATGGGAGGGGGGAGGGGATGAGAAGTCAGGAAGTTTGACTCGGTTCACGATTCACAATGTCTGGACAGGTGTTACATATTCATTGTGGTTTAGAGTAGCCCAGGGGTTTCCATTTCCTCATGGTGATAAAATATGCATACAGAAAAAGAGGGAGACAGGGGGAGAGGTAGGGAGGGAGAGACAGAGGGAGAGACACAGACGTGCATGCGTACGTATATACGTACGTACGCACATACATACATACGTACGTACATACATTCAGTTCAGATAAGTTCATATTGCTTATAGCCCAGCCGACTACTAGAACCATATCAGGGCTACCACCACGTCAAAAACGACAACCCGGTTAAGATAAAAGACAACAGTTAAAACCCATGCTCACCGTTAACCTTGGAAGTCTAAAATGCAAATAAAGAAAACCAGACATAAAATCATATCAGGTGAAAACGTACATACATTCATGCATGCATACACACTGACAGACAGACAGACACATATACACAGACTGACAGGCATACACACATATCTTTCCACGTCAAATCAAATAATCTCCCTTTGTAATTTTTTTTCTTGGCTTTCTGAAATTCATGCTGGGATTTGAGGTCTTTTGACCACCACGTCAGTCCGTTCTGAATTTTGCCATAAAGAATGGTTATCTGCCCCTACCTGTCAACGTCATAGGAGATGTTTGTGCAAGATTGCGCCAGTCGATTAAGCAGTCACCCATCTATGGACGACCACAAATACAGCTTCAGTCAGATGTGCCATTAAATTTGTTTCCTGATCCAGGATTTGAGATCTTTTGACCTCCACGTCATCATGTCCGCACCCTGGGAGGGAACAAGGGGGAGGTGGAGGGGGCGGTTGTCTGCCCCTGTCTGACAGACACCGTGGTGAAGACAGACGCTTGTGCAAGATTGCGCCAGTCCGTTTAGCATCCACCGGGGTATGGTAGTCTGCAAGGTTCGTAAAGGGATATGACGATTTTTAATCTTAAAAAAGGAAGACGAAGAAGAAAAAGAAAAGGAAGAATAATTCAGAATAAGCACAATTTCACCATACCAGAATCTTAAAAGAGAAAGAGGAAGAAGAAAAACAAAAGCAAGAACAAAGAAAAGCAAGAAAATCTCAGAATAAGCACAATTTACCATGCCAAAACTTTAAAAGAGGAAGAAAAAAAGCAGGAATAATCTCAGAATATGCACAATAAGAAAAAGCAGGAATAAGCTCAGAATATGCACAATTTCCCATACCAGAACCTTAAAAGAGGAAGAGGAAGAAGAAACAGAAAAGCAAGGATAACCTCTGAATAGGCACAATTTGCCATGCCAGATCGAGTGGATCACAACTGATACATTATCATAATTTCAGTATAATTCCATTTATTGTCATTTTTGCCTACATCAAAAAAGACAAAAAAAAAGACCCGGTGAATATTAATCTTGATGGCAACTGAAGACAGCTACATTTATATTGTGGAAGATACAACCGTCAACGAGAAATCAATTTTGCTTCCGAACTAGTTACCTTTGTTTATTTGTCTTTTGTTGTTCGTTTTGTTGTTTGTTTTTATTTGTTTGTCGTTTTAACAGTTGTTGTCTCATCATGTGTATTAGTTCTCCAATTAGCAATTGAAAACAGCTGGCCTGTTGATCTCTTTAAGAAGTGAAATTACCGTCGTTTGCTTCGGTACGATGGCCTGTTCTTTTTTAGAGGATCAAAATGTTCTAAATGTTGATAGAGCTGTGGCATCCATCGTGTTATGATAGCCTGTTCTTTTTAAAGGATTGAAATGTTCTAAATGTTGATAGTGCTGTGGAATTCATCATGTGTGTGTGTGTGTGTGTGTGAGTGTGTGTGTGTGTGTGTGTGTGTGTGTGTGTGTGTGTGTGTGTGTGTGTGTGTGTGAGTGAGTGAGTGTGTGTGTGTGTTTGTGTGTGTGTGTGTGTGTGTGTGTGTGTGTGTGTGTGTGTGTGTGTGTGTGTGTGTGTGTGTTCGTTCGTTGCTTGATTTAACGTCTTTTCACTATAAGTGATATTAGACGAGGAAAAATGGCATGGAGGATGAAATAAGGGGGGAGGGGGGGTGGAGGGGAGAGGGGAACAGAGTAAGGGACGTAAAAAAAATTAAAAGGAAGCGGCAAGGTCTTAAGAAAAAGGATATGGATGAACAGAGAAATGAAACTAGAACAACACTAACATCAATAATGTAACAGAAAAATCGTCATAAAAACAAAACAAAACAAAAATAATCATAATTATAATAATAATCTTAAAGTAACGCATTAACAGGACTGTGAACCAATGATTCTGAAATTTTAACTAACAAAACTTGATCCGATACTACTTCTTTAAAATGCGTTTCAAGATAGATTCCTTGTGTAAACGTCTTTGGTAAAAAGGAACGAAGCTTTCTGCAGTAAAACAAACAGTGATACAATGTGAATTGTTCGCCGCAAATACATAAAACGTTACAATATTTTGTTTTCAAAGCGTTCAGTTGAATGCGAAAATATGTCATAACAATTAATCTCAAATGATATAACGAGGAATACTGCAAGTTTTTACAGATATTTTGAACTGAAAGTTTGATTCTTTTTTGAGACACAAATTTTTCATTTAAATGTTCATGAAATCGAATCCATGATGCTAATTCTAGCGAGTTGTAAGCTTCTATTACCGAGGTGTTAACATGTAATTCTATGGAATTTTCAGAATGGAGGGCACCGGATTTAGCTGCTCTGTCAACTACGTTGTTGCCATGAAGACCAACATGAGAAGGCACCATCCGTAATGATGATAACCGTTTGTACCATTTGCATTACCAGTTAAGAAATCACTACCTGCAAAAATCTTTCTGTCATGTGTGTGTGTGTGTGTGTGTGTGTGTGTGTGTGTGTATGTGTGTGTGTGTGTGTGTGTGTGTGTGTGTGTGTGTGTGTGTGTGTGTGTGTGTGTGTGTGTGTGTGTGTGTGTGTGTGTGTGTGTGTGTGTGTGTGTGTTAACTTTTATGTTTGAATTCTACGTCTTAAAAATCTATCACTAAGACACATTACGTGTTGTTTGTCTCTCCCGATTATGATTTCCCGTCAAGTTTTGCCATTTGATTGCTCCTGTATAGAGAGATGAAGCAAGGACATCGCGAACAGGAAAGACCACAAAACCGATAACAGGGTACTCCGAAGGCCAGCCTCATCAGCTTTTATTGTTATTGTTGTTTAAAGCCCAGCCGACTGCGTAGAGCCATGTCAGGGCTGTAACCACATAAAGACATACAAAACTTCAACAGAAACAAAAACAGGGGAGAAAAAAAGAAAAGAAAACTAAGTACAAATATCAATGCATTCGCGCACATAATCTAAGGAGATGCCCCTGGTGTTGACCACTCCGTTCAATTTATCGCACATGGGGATTTAAAAAACAAACCTGAATACAAATTTAAACATAACAAAGGACACTAAAACATAAAAAACAGGCCTAAATTACCGAAATCCGCTTCCGCATATCTCACCTCCTGGAGCCAAAAATGCACTTAGTATATGTACCGAACTATCAATCCTAAGAGAAAGTACGTAAGACTTTATCGAAAACATACAGGTGAATTGACCAGCAAGGTAGAAAATGATAGGAAGAAATGACAGAAAGCAAAGGAACAAGGCAGAAACAAAGACAGTGACAGAACAAAGGAAATTTCTAACACAGAATTTCTAGAAGGTGGGGATACTATTTATACTGAAAGAGCCCCCGGCATGCCCAAGGGGGGAGCCTGTAGAAGATAATGTGCTTCCAGGTTCCAGGATAATAATAATAATAATTATTATTAATATTATTATTATTATTATTACAGCATTCATACGGCTCCAAATCTTGACGATTCAAATCAAAATGCACTCACGCACCAGGCATACGCATACAATCGACAAAGACCACCTTACAATATTTAATACACTGCGGAGGGAAAACAGTATTTGTAGAATTCATTGTTGGGGAAAAAAAGATGTTTTGTAATTGGATTTAAACACAGAAATAGAAGGTGTGAGGCGAAGGCAGAGCTGAAGTCTGTTCCAGGCTGACGGTCCTGAGACAGCAAGACGACTCTGGCCAACACTTGATAGTTTAAGTCTAGGGACCTGAAGGGAAAAGGATGTCTGAAGCTGAGCGCAAGCTGTGAGTTGGTGTATAAATGTTGAAGTTGTCGCGAAGATATGATGGAGCAGACTGGTGAATAGATTTGTAACACAAGGTATTCAGCTTATATTCAGTTGGGTTTTTTTTAAACAGGCAACAAGTGAAGAGAGCGAAGGAAAGGACTGATATAATCAAACTTTTTCTGTCTGAGGACAAGACGAGCAGCTATGATCGATCTTGACCCTACATGAAGACTTACACCAGATGCTAAAGACAAGTGTGCATACTGATCTGTCAGATCAACGGAACAGTCCATCATAAGTGATATCGTTTGAGGCTTCGAAATTTTGTCAATGTCATCAGCAAGTTTTCAACATTTCAGCTGGCAAATGACAGAAAGACTTTTGCAGGTAGTGATTTCTTAACTGGTAATGCAAATGGTACAAACGGTTATCATCATTACGGATGTTGCATTTTAATATACATTTGCATGATATAGAAATGGCTAAACGGTATGATTAATAACATTTGCATGATAGATATGGCTAAACGTTGTATATTAAAATGGCAAATCCGTAATGATGATAACGTTGTACCATTTGCATGAATAATAGCTAACGGCCTTTAATATTTATAAAATGCAAATCCGTATATGATAACGGTTTGTCATTTGAATTAATAGAATATTCTATTAATGCAAATGGTACAAACGGTTATCATCATTACGGATGTTGCATTTTAATATACGGCCGTTTAGCCATATTCTATTCATGCAAATGGTAGAAACGGTTATCATCATTACGGATGTTGCATTTTAATATACAACCGTTTAGCCATATTCTATTCATGCAAATGGTACAAACGGTTATCATCATTACGGATGTTGCATTTTAATATACAGCCGTTTAGCCATATTCTATTCATGCAAATGGTACAAACGGTTATCATCATTACGGATGTTGCATTTTAATATACAGCCGTTTCAGCCATTTCTATTCATGCAAATGGTAGAAACGGTTATCATCATTACGGATGTTGCATTTTAATATACAACCGTTTAGCCATATTCTATTCATGCAAATGGTACAAACGGTTATCATCATTACGGATGTTGCATTTTAATATACAGCCGTTTAGCCATATTCTATTAATGCAAATGGTAAAACGGTTATCATCATTACGGATGTTGCATTTTAATATACGGCCGTTTAGCCATATTCTATTCATGCAAATGGTAAAACGGTTATCATCATTACGGATGTTGCATTTTAATATACAACCGTTTAGCCATATTCTATTCATGCAAATGGTACAAACGGTTATCATCATTACGGATGTTGCATTTTAATATACAGCCGTTTAGCCATATTCTATTCATGCAAATGGTACAAACGGTTATCATCATTACGGATGTTGCATTTTAATATACGGCCGTTTAGCCATATTCTATTATGCAAATGGTAGAAACGGTTATCATCATTACGGATGTTGCATTTTAATATACAACCGTTTAGCCATATTCTATTCATGCAAATGGTTAGAAACGGTTATCATCATTACGGATGTTGCATTTTAATATACAGCCGTTTAGCCATATTCTATTCATGCAAATGGTACAAACGGTTATCATCATTACGGATGTTGCATTTTAATATACAGCCGTTCAGCCATTTCTATTCATGCAAATGGTACAAACGGTTATCATCATTACGGATGTTGCATTTTAATATACAACCGTTCAGCCATTTCTATTCATGCAAATGGTACAAACGGTTATCATCATTACGGATGTTGCATTTTAATATACAACCGTTCAGCCATTTCTATTCATGCAAATGGTACAAACGGTTATCATCATTACGGATGTTGCATTTTAATATACAGCCGTTTAGCCATATTCTATTCATGCAAATGGTACAAACGGTTATCATCATTACGGATGTTGCATTTTAATATACAGCCGTTCAGCCATATTCTATTCATGCAAATGGTACAAACGGTTATCATCATTACGGATGTTGCATTTTAATATACAGCCGTTCAGCCATATTCTATTAATGCAAGTGGTACAAACGGTTATCATCATTACGGATGTTGCATTTTAATATACAGCCGTTCAGCCATATTCTATTAATGCAAATGGTACAAACGGTTATCATCATTACGGTTGTTGCACTTTAATTCTTTGACTTCCGCGCTCTATCCTGCAGGAAGCTGGTCGATAGGATGAGGAAGTCAAAGAGTTAAATTCTTGCTCTGCTGTCATAGTTAACAAAGCAGGATGTTGCTGGACAGGATGCAGGAGTCAAAGGGTTAATACAAAGCCATTCAGCCATATTCTATTGGCATTTTGGAATTATCAATCTCTGACACCGACAGACTTTCATACATGTCAGCCGAAGCCCTGGAATATGAGACTATCTGATAGGCATCTGCAGGTCTTTACCACAGGGCTTACATCCACACACAAGGACGCTGGGCACAGTGGTGGCCGTCCTTTCTTGCAGATAGTCCCTGATGGCAGTCTAATGGTGGCAACGTCCGTTCGCTGGCTCAAGAAGTGAATGGCTGTGTAAGCTTGGGGTTCTTCTCCTGGCTCTGCTTGGCTGATCATTCTTTTCAGTCCAGAGTTTTGTGGTTTTTGATAGAATCGTGGTGGTGAGCGTGTTTTCCTTTGGGGGACATTCTTTCTCTCTCTGTTCTTTCTCTTCTCTCTCTCTCTCTCTCTCTCTCTCTCTCTCTCTCTCTCTCTCTCTCTCTCTCTTTTGGACAGAGTGGTTAACGCCAGGGGCATGTCCTTAGATTATGTGCGCGAATGCATTGATATGTGTACTTAATTTTTTTTCTCCCTTGTTGAAGTTTTATATGTTTTGAAGCGGTTATTGCCCTGATCTGTCTCTACGCAGTCGGCTGGCTTCTCTCTCTTCTCTCTCTCTCTCTCTCTCTCTCTCTCTCTCTCTCTCTCTCTCTCTCTCTCTCTCTCTCTCTGTATGTGTGTGTGTGCAGAGGGGGGGGGGGGTCTCCTTATCTTCTAACAGACCTCTGCTCAAAATAACTGATGAAAGAAGGGATGCAGTAAGATGGAATTTCAACCAAAAACCAACTCAGTGGTGTCCACCATGTGCGTGTGTACGGGGATGGGGAAGGGGGTGGAGGGTCACATGTGTTTGTCCATCTATATGTAAGGCATTTTCCAGTGTATATAGACAGAACACACAACACACACACACACACACACACACACACACACACACACACACACACCACACACACACACACACACACACACACACACACACACACACACACAACAAAAAAAAATAGTTCAAAGGTCCGAGAAACTTATTACCCGTGAACGTCGAGGCTTCCTTGGGCTGTTTCAACCCATTTAAAAGTCATAACCACACAATGACTAGTACAACATGTCTTTGTTGTCATCTTAAAAGACACACCTCCCTTGTCCCCTCCACTCCAAAAAAGTATAGAAAGAAAATCTTGTCAGCGGACAATCCTCATGCGTATGCTGATAACATCTTTCATGATAAGTTTTTATTTGCATCACATGAGAATGTTGTTGTAGCCATCAGCACTTTTTGAGAAAGTGGGTGTGAACAGCTCTTTCTTAGGAACTGCTGGCAATATTCAACATATATTTTCACCGTGTGAGAGTACCATAATCTTAAACACACGTCAATTTTTCTTTCAACCGAAACTTCTTCAAAATGACAGTCAACTTGAGAAAAACAAAAACCAGATAGTTTGTAATATTCTTATCTAAGGGGAGAACGTTAGAATGGCTTGATCATCTTATCATTCGCACCATTCATATGTTAAATGATACGTTTGCTCTTCTGTGTCTTTAATTAATGGTTTGCTTCCAACCCAAAATTTAACCCTTGTGACTCCCCAACCTATCCAAACATTTGAAACGCTTGGACAGCGCGGGAGCTAAAAGGTTGAAATCATGCGGGTACAGGGCGCGGGAAGTTAATAAGTTGGATTCAGCGAAGAGGAAATCATTATTGTCCCAACTTCTCTCTTCTCTGTCCGTCTTTATGACTTTGATCTCACGCCGCACATCTCGGTTCCTCAACACACGACCAATCACAAGTTCATTCAGCCCAGATCCCTTAGGCACAAAGCCCATGGTAGCTAGCGATGTCAAGTCGCCTTTTTGTTATTGTTATTTAAAGCCCAGCCGAATGAATAGAGCCATATCAGGGCTATAACCGCTTCAAAACTTACAAAACTTCAACAGGAAGGAAAAAAGGAAAAGAAAATTAAGTACACATATCAATGCATTCGCGTACACAATCTAAGGACATGCCCCTGACGTTGATCATTCTGTCCAATTTATCGCACTGGGGATTTAAAAAACACCTGAATACAAATATAAGCATACATAAGGACACCAAAACATATATAAAAACAGGCATAAATTACCTAAAACTGCTTCCGCATATCTCACCTCACTAGAGCCAAAATTGCACATAATACATGTACCCAATTATCAATCGTCAGAAAAAGTACGTAAGACTTTATCGAATACATACAGGTGAATGGACCAGCAAGGCAGAAAATGATAGGAAGAAATTACAGAAAGCAAATGAACAAGGCAGAAACAAAGAGAGTGACAGAAAAGAGGAAATTTCCTCAAGTGTGGAAACGATAGAACCGACAGACAGTAAGGTCACCACCACCAGACCAAGGCATGAGGGGTCACAGAGATTGGAGCAATTTCTTGATGCTCTGGTGGTTGATGATTTCATGATGACGGGGTTGATGATTATGATGCTATTTAATTCCATCAAAAATTGACAACGCGTAATTAGTACTTTTTGCTTATTTTATATAATACATCCAGGCGTCAACCAGGTTTGAGAGATACAGACATCTGTAGTGTTATCAGGAACTTTCAGCAACATCTGCAAAAGGCGCATCCGTAAAGTGGATGAGACTCAACCGTGTTAGTCCCAACCTTCCAAATGGTCCTATAGCACGTTCAGCTCTGGACGAAAACCGACCTGGGCCCAAAATTCCCATGACAATTCTTTGGGAGCTGATGGGGTCCGAACCCAGGTTCTTCCACTCAATAGTCTGTTGCGCAAACCACCTCGCCACAATGACTTTTTAACTTAACTTTCGGTTTATATTGTGGCCTCAAATTTTGGTGACAAGGGGAGTGGTCATCTAATGCAATAGTGACCTTGAAATGGGCCACATCCTGCAGGTGGATCCTTCTGGTTTGATTAGACCTTCAATATAGTTAGCAAGTTAAAAATAAACACCCAAGGGTGCGGATGGGACCTAGAGCACCAATGCTTCGACACTCTCCGGACAATCACCTCCCTAGTTCCCGTGCCACCCGATAGCCATTTCATCAAGCAAAGGTGGTGCTATCCATGCGTTGCATGACCCAATCGGACCCAGTCATCAGTCACCTTGTTTACAAACCGATGACAAACCCCAGGACATAGCCACACAACGCACACCAACCAGGTCCAGCCCAGCCTCCGAACCAAAAGAGAATGGAAGACCACTATCTCGCCCCACTCAAGGCCTTCATCTGTCTGTCGGGCAGCTAACCCTACCACCAACTCTCATCGCTACCAGCTCCTTTACCCTTTATAAATCTATCTGAACACTTGCCTGATATTCTAGCTGACACAACTTTGCGCTCTCCTCTCTCCTCTCTCTCTCTCTCTCTCTCTCTCTCTCTCTCTCTCTCTCTCTCCCTTATGGAAACAAAAAGACACAGACACATAGACAGAGAGAATAAGAGTGTGTGTATATGCGTGTGTGCGTGCGTGCGTGCGTGTATGTGTGTGTGTGCGTGTGTGTGTGTGTGTGTGTGTGTGTGTGTGTGTGTGTGTGTGTGTGTGTGTGGCGTGTGTGTGTGTTCGCAAGTGGTTGATCTGAATATTTCCTGTAATAAGTGGAGGAAAAATCCTTTTTTCCGAGTAAACAATAAAAGGCACGATGCTGAAAAGGGACAATCGGATTTTACCAGATTGAGAAGATTTGGGCAGGTGGGGGAGGGGTAGATAAAACACTTTGTTAGAAGTTGCATTGAGTACGCAGCCTCGGCAAAGCCTTATTTGTAAGCCTACACCGCACAAAGACTTAAATCAACATGCAAACCTCACAGTCATCCGAAGCTCCATTTTACAAAACCTACCGTCTGAAACCCCACACCCACTGTTTGGTCACGTCAGCTGCGGGAGACGATCCCTCCAGCAATGTGGCTTTCCTGGGTGATGTGAAGATGAGGTCTTTGTCTACGGGGAAAAGTGAACAAGATTCCTGCCTGTACCCCCTTGCTCTGTGGGTCGCCCTCCCCGACTCTGTCTTACATGGTTAGTTTGCTCGCCACAAAGAACCTGACCAGCTGAGCCAACAGAAATAACAGCCGACAATCCGATTTCTTTTCAGAGGAAGTTATCATCTTGCCTGTTGTGGAATACAAGTCAGCGACTTGAGCGAGTGAAACGTGCACACTAGATGAGTGTTTGGATGATGAAGATGTGATGCTGAGGGACGCCTGGGGATTTCGCCGGATCAGCAGGGGATTAAGGGAGAAATGGAATGCCAGCTCCTCTTTCTGTCACGGGAGGACTATCGTAAAGCAGTATACTCTCGCTTCGATAATGAGAAAGATTAGAGTTATTAGCCAAGTATCTCTGTGCTACGTTATGCTATGCAGTGGTGTGGTGTGGTGTGGTGTGGTGTGGTGTGGTGTGGTGTGGTGTGGTGTGTGTGCTCTGTGTGAGTGTGTGTGTGTGCGTGTGTGTGTGTTGTGTGTGTGTGTGTGTGTGTGTGTGTGTGTGTGTGTGTTGTGTGTATATGTATTATAGTATGTAGTATGTATGTATGTATGTATGTATGTATGTATTTCAGATCTATACTTATATTGGTAAATGTCCCCTAACCTCATGGTCATTTTCTGATTTTAAAAAAGTAATAAACGCCCCCATTTTTTCGGCTTTGCATAGATATCATTTTAATACGTTTTTTTTACAAAGCGTAAATATAAAACACATATTACATGATAATAACAAGAACGTCACAGCAACTGCAACATACGAAATGAAATGTCTCATACTGTAAATGGATAAATAAATATATAAATAAATAAATAGGTCTGAATGAATGTATAAATATTTACAAGTGGAAACGGATATCTGCATAATTAACATTATTAACAGCCACAAATCTTGAAAAGATAAACAGACACAAACATGGAAACACCTTAAAAGTTGTTATTTATAATGCCCACTGATAGTGTGTGTGTTACAAATAAACAAATAATTGAATGAGTTTCAGTTGTAGTTAATGGCAAGTATGGCAGCGTTTTCATTTCAAAATCGAGTGAGTTGTTCGTATCGAGAATTTTGCACCGGATGTCCATCAATCATTACCGTCACGTCACTCACACTGTGCTTTAAAATAACTTTAACCAAAATTGTACGATAAACGTTTAATTACCCGTCAATTTCACACAAACAAATTTCAGACAAGAAGGCCCATTATTTCACCCCTGTCACTTCGTCTGGTCATTTCTTTATTATTATTTTTTTTTTTTTTTTTTTTTTTGCGGAGGGGGGTGTTAGTTGTTTGTCTTTGTCTTGTGTGTTTTGTTTTGTTTTGTTTTGTTGTTTTGTTTTTGTTTAATCATCATCATCATCATGTGCCCTGCCGCATGCAGTTGGCGATCATGGTCCTCCATATGAATCTATCCTTTGTCACTGCAAGTACTTCTCCCACCCTGTCTTCGTCCACTACGTAAGTCCGTCCAATATTTTCTGCCAGGGGACTACCTGGACCTGGTGCTCTTTTGTTCTATGGTATTCCGATTTTTCCCGTATGTCAGTTTACACGATGATTTGCCCCAACTGTACAAGCGGCATGTTGCTGCACAGGCTGGTTACTCCGTCTGTCTATGGGGGTCCTGCATGCTGGGTGTTTTCAGCTTTCCATATGCCACCAGACACTGACATGATCACAAGATCTTTAACGTGCATAGCCGATGCTCTGCGGATTTAGTTTTAGTTTCAGTTTCTGAAGATGACGTCTCCGCGTTCGGAATGAATTCCATGTGCACTAACACCACAGGCGCCATGTGCATGGCGGTGATCATGGCACAAACCTCAAGCCCACACATAAACCCATGAGCTGGCCAGGTCCTGAGGTCCTACCTAGCCTATGTTTTTACCTAATCTATATCTTATACTGGTACTGTATCAGCCTATCATTGGTTACACGAAATTGATATGTGTATCTGTGTATCTTATCTTCAAAAATGGCACAAGTTCAAACCTTGCTCAGGGAACGTTATGTACACCCTTCAGTCGTACACACACGAAGCGGGTTGAGGCGGAAAACGTTCTCGTTTACTAAGGAGAAATCACAGTTGAGACATTGTCCCAATGTCAAACACACGCAATTTATACATCAAATAGTCGTATGCATATTCACATCACACCACACACAAACACATACCCACAAACACATACACACACACACACGCACGCACGCACGCACGCACGCACCACACACACACACACACACACACTAATATCACTTATAGTGAAAAGACGTTAAATCAAGCAACGAACGAACGAACACACACACACACACACACACTC
This sequence comes from Monoplex corrugatus, assembly GCA_030674185.1. Taxonomy (NCBI): domain Eukaryota; kingdom Metazoa; phylum Mollusca; class Gastropoda; order Littorinimorpha; family Ranellidae; genus Monoplex; species Monoplex corrugatus. The sequence goes on from JAPXFY010000015.1 coordinate 26,027,804, forward strand.
ACACACACACGCACGCACGCACGCACGCACTCAACAAGCACGAACTGCCATAACTGCCAGTGAAACCCTTTAAATAACGCTGGCAAACACAACAAACCAATTCCAACAGAGAAAATAATGGCACTGCTCATGACCGGCGAAGTTTCAAATGCCCGAATAATCCACGCTCATACACGTTGACACATGTATGATAAACGCGATAAACAGAGTTATCCCACTTTCGTCTAGAAGTGGCGTCCATTCCACAATGCAAGGCAACACTCACGGGAAGCACCAAGGTGTACACAAGTGACATAGTTTCATGACTGGCTCAGACCGCACGTTTCTCCATTCTGAGCCATCCAGAGAAGACTGCAGTGTTCCTACAGCGAGATGCGCCATACATGAGCAGCGGGTTATCAAACCGTTCAAATTTTTTACTCTGCCACGTTGAACCTGCAAATCTCTGTACGTGTCCCGCGAGATAAAAAGCTCGAGAGTTTCCTTGTTATGCGTGTCTACCCAGTCCTGTTTGAGGGTTTTTAATACTATATCCGACGGCATATTTGCATTATGCTGTCGTGGGTAAAGGGGTGGAAGCCCAAAGTAAGAGGAAGTCTTTGTGACTGTTAATTAGAACCACGGCGTTTTCCTTAGTTCGTATCTCCATTCGAGCAAAGAGCGAAGGAGCGTAGATCGTGACGAGGGCTTTATGTTCAGAGCTGGAACCCCCACACCTAGTGTCTAGCTTAGGTTTTATTTCATTCAGCGGTCGGTTTGCCAACAGCCACTCAAACATCTGTACCCCCAGAGCATGACACGCTTAATGAGATGGCGTGCAGTGGAAGAAAAGACATTTTTGTCCAGCCACTTAGACAAGTTAAACGTTGATTCAGCCAGTAGTGAGGCCCGAACAAGTCCACCCTGACTTCCCTTTCATACTCATTGAAATCATGAGTGGCTGCCTTTATTCGCTTATTTTTCTTTCCCAGGAAAGCTCTTGCAGTCTGTGAGTTAGTCTCAAAGGATTGTTGAGAATCTTTCGTGCGACCTTTGTGTATTCATAAGATGTTGAAGTATAATCTTTTGTGACGGTTTTGTGAAACGCCAACGCAGTGTTACCATGAATAGTTGTCCGTACACACTATGTATTTCCACTTCTGAACAGAGCATTGGGGAAAAAAAAGACCTGACCCGCTTAGCCAGTAACGATTATCCAGCATATGAAATGGCTAAATATAAATCACTGGCTGAATGCTAAGCAAGAAACCACACATAAGATACTGATGTCATTATTATCACTGACTCCGAAAACTGAAGAAGTATGCGGGCTTGATTCTACATCTTTTCGGTTGGCTGGTTGATTGGCTGAGCTCGCTTGTTTTTGTTTTGTTTTTGTATTTTAAGACATAAGTAATTTTGAGCAACGCCCTCAATGATGCAACTATAAAGAGGATGAGACTCGACTCATGTGGTTTCTGTTTTCCCAAAGAGACCATTACACGCTCAGCTCTGGATAAGAGCTAGTCTGTGCAGAAAATCCGACAGATTTTTTTTTTTTTACCGATCGGGGTTCGAACTCACAAATTCCCGGTCAGTAGTTTGCTGCGGAACCACTTCACCATGGTGACTGGTTTTCTGTTGGCCGCTTTCTGAAATCGTAGGCCTACATCGAAAAATAGAAAGACAAATAGGTAGACAGACAGACAGATTGATAGATAGATTAACAGATAGATTTGATAGATAGATAGATAGATAGATAGATAGATAGATAGATAGATAGATAGATAGATAGTCAGACAGACAGACAGACAATCAGATAGATAGATAGATAGATAGATAGATAGATAATAGATAGATAGATAGAATGACCGCCAGGAGGCAGAATTTTCGAAACGTATGATAACTGACAACTCCGTTTCTCAGACTGACAAATTAAACGAACAGAACGTTGGAACTAAGAAACGTATTGCTGCGCAATGGCGCCAGATAGCAAAGGGATGTCCTAGGCCTGCCTGTTGAGAAAACTTGACGTCACAAAGATCTGAAAGTCCACTACGATACTCTTCACGCATCACAAAGCCCAACATTTTCTGCGTCACTGCTCGTTAAGGGGCAAATTATTCTGACAAAATGAGAACAAATGACATGGCTCGAGCTAGCCAACCCATAATTTTCCTAACTCACAATGTCCAAGTGGAACATTACAAGGACGGTCGCTCCGTGGCTGGTAAAAAAGGGGGTGGGGTGGGGGTGGGGGGAACCATGACTTCGGGCTGATTGACTAAACGCTGTCAAGTGTATCCTGTTTCTCAAAAGAGTTCACAAATATTTCCGCTGACGACCATCAGGTCTCGCAAAAGGAGGGGTCAAAAGGAATTCACGTCACAAGATCATCCACCTGCATTCACCAGCAAACAATCGCATCAATCTCTCTGGGGCCAAAAAGACGTGCGCGCCCCAGGGGCCACCCGACTAATTAAACGGCGGGTGCCCCCAAATAAACGGGTATCGGGCGTCTCTCTTCTACAGTGAGTGACAGATTTCATCCTTGGGTTGATCATGTCTGACTTTCGCCCTCTTCGCGCATGCTTCGTTGCCCCTTCCGCCTCGTTTCCGGAGAAGAAAAGAAGGATGGCTGCCGAGAGAGGTTCTCCATCACGGTCAGACAGTATAACGCATCAGAAATGTCTTCGCACTAGAACTATCCCTGGTAATTTTTCTGTCAGCCTGTTAAGCTGCAGTGACTGTTGATGTGTGCCAGATAAGGTCTCTTATGTAAAATGTTCGGCTAAAAATTATCATGCCAGCCAGATAAGGTCTCTTATGAAAAATGCTCAGCTAAAAATTATCATGCCTGACAAGGTCTCTTATGTAAAATGGTCAGCTAAAAATTATCACGCCAGCCAGATACGGTCTCATATGTAAAATGTTCGGCTAAAAATTATCATGCCAGATAAGGTCTCATATAAAATGTTCGGCTGAAAATTACAATGCCTGATAAGGTCTCTTATGTAAAATGGTCAGCTAAAAATTATCATGCCTGATAAGGTCTCATATAAAATGTTCGGCTGAAAATTACAATGCCTGATAAGGTCTCTTATGTAAATTGGTCAGCTAAAAATTATCATGCCTGATAAGGTCTCTTATGTAAAATGGTCAGCTAAAAATTATCATGCCTGATAAGGTCTCTTATGTAAAATGCTCAGCTAAAAATTATCATGCCTGATAAGGTCTCTTATGTAAAATGGTCAGCTAAAAATTATCATGCCAGCCTGATAAGGTCTCTTATGTAAAATGCTCAGCTAAAAATTATCATGCCTGATAAGGTCTCTTATGAAAAATGCTCAGCTAAAAATTATCATGCCTGATAAGGTCTCTTATGTAAAATGGTCAGCTAAAAATTATCATGCCAGCCTGATAAGGTCTCTTATGTAAAATGGTCAGCTAAAAATTATCATGCCTGATAAGGTCTCTTATGAAAAATGTTCAGCTAAAAATTTTCATGCCAGCCAGATAAGGTCTCTTATGTAAAATGGTCAGCTAAAAATTATCATGCCAGCTAGATAAGGTCTCTTATGTAAAATGGTCAGCTAAAAATTATCATGCCAGCCAGATAAGGTGTCTTATGTAAAATGCTCAGCTAAAAATTATCATGCCAGCCAGATAAGGTTTCTTATGTAAAATGCTCAGCTAAAAATTATCATGCCAGCTAGATAAGGTCTCTTATGTAAAATGTTCGGCTAAAAATTATCATGCCAGCCAGATAAGGTCTCTTATGTAAAATGTTTGGCTAGAAATTATCATGCCAGCCAGATAAGGTCTCTTATGTAAAATGTTTGGCTAAAAATTATCAATCCAATGTATTTGGTTGGGACATTCTTCTATATTCAGATAATAACATTGCATTCCATGTTCCCTCGTACAGTTCTTCCCGTTACTTGCCAGCAAAGTGTATCTATCCTCTTTATTCTTCTTGTGACAAACCATTCTGGGAGATAACTGTGGAAATCACAGACGGTATAACATCTGGTTTTATAGGGTTGATTCGGTCTGCCATTCGCGGTTTTCGTTGGTTCGTTAGTTCTCGTATCCCAGTACATACTTCATACGAATATGACATTTTTTCATTCAGTATACATATAATAAATGTTAGATCTACATTCTTTCAAATTTCAGTCATATTTATTCCAGACGCTGCTATTATACCGGACGTTCGAATGTATTGGCACCACTGCATTATTTTTCTCGTTCGTGTAATTCTGTTAAAATTCACGTTAAAAGACTTCTGAAATAACATAAGCAACGGAAATTGTTCAGTGGGGAAAACGATCAGTTCTCTGATAGTGCCGTACACTCCAGATCTCAAGTCTCTGGTTCTGACACAGCCCATAACATAAAAACTGCCACGTTTGCTGCCCAGTTTGATGGTTCCGTCATTTTCGTGGCGTCACTTTAGTGTTTCAGAGGTCCCTTCTGTCCCTTCCCCATTTGAAAGACCTTGCCAGCGCATAGGATTCGCGCAGACTCTAGTTGCCTGTCTGGCGCATCTGGAGTTATCAAAGTATGATGAATCTCTCTTGGAACAAACTCCAACTCCAGGACTTCGAACAGCAGAAACAGCAGAACACGGCAGTTGCTGCAACGCATTTCCTAGCTGCTGGGTTCTGCAAAGGTTGTGTCATGACAATCAAAACGCCACAGAACGTGTCATCACAGTCTGGAATTCAGAGTCTTGAGTTTGTTACAAGGGAATTCATCGTACTCGGAGAATTCCATATGCTCTCCACTGCATCATTTATCAGTAATTATCTGGCATACTGCTTAACCCTCTGCAAAACCCTATGTACTGACATGGTATTGAAACGAGAGAAGGAAGGAGAGAACGCGATCTATGGAACACTAAGCTGGCACCACCAGAATGATTGTGGAACACTAAGCTTCCACCACCAGATTGACTGATGTATTAAACTGAACAGGCCAGTTTTTATGTTGCAGGCTGCGATTAAACAGAAGACCCTGAAATCAGACATTGACTGCACGACTCTGTCAATAGAATCGGCTAATCAGCACTTGAATGAAACAAAGTCACCGTATGGCCCTGTGTATTATTAGCATCATGCTATGACCAACTGATCAAATAGAAATTAAACCATATGAATTGTCTGAAGACTGAACTCACGATCCCTGCGTGGCAATCACGGCGTTCTAACCGAATATCCATCAGTGGACTAATAATCTGACCAGCTTCAGTGACTTGTTTTTGATCCGTGTTTTTAATACTTTACTTTACTTACTTTATCCATCCTCTTATACCATCTTGGGCGTCGAGGGGAGAAAGAGCTTTCTGTCTGCGGCAAGTTTGAAGGCCTGGTTGAGTGGGATGTTGTGGGTCTTCAGTGTTTCTTTCACACCCTCGATCCAGGTCTTCCTCGGTCTACCCCTTGCCTTGTACCCTGACACCTTTGTGTTGTAAGCTTTACTGGCAAGCTGGTGAGGTGCCATGCGTGTCAGGTGCCCGAACCACCTGGTTCTCTGCTGTTGGATGTAGTGGAGAATTGGTGTTGTTCCAATCATTTCTCTGATCTTGATGTTCTTGATCTTATCATGTCTGGTTTTGTTGACTGCTCTCCTTAGAGATCTCATCTCGCAGGTGGTGATCTTTCTTTCAAGACTTTTGGTAAGGGTCCATGTCTGACACTGGTAGGTCAAGGTTGGTCTAAATATGGACTCGATGAGTTTGGCTTTGGTCTCGATGGGGATGTTGGGGTGTCTTAGGAGTGGGGCAAGCTGGTAGCTGACGCTGTTGGCCTTTTGAACTCTTGTCTCGATCTCTCTGTTGAGACGTCCATCTTCTGTGAAGATACTTCCAAGATACTTGAACTCGCTGACTTGTTTCAGTGCTGTCCCCTCGATGTTGATGTTGAGGCGGCCAGGTGTTCTACTGACTTTCAGTGTCTCGGTTTTGCTGATACTGATTTTCATGCCGAAGTTCTCACATTGTGTGTTCAGGTTGTTCGTGTGCTCCTGGAGTTCCCCTTCTTTTTCATGTGCAAGGCTTTGATCATCTGCAAACAGCATCTCGTTCAGATCTTCAGGGTTGGGATTTGCTTCCTTCGTGATTTTGTCCATATATACAATGAACAGCAGTGGTGATAGAACACACCCCTGCCTCACTCCCGACGTCACCCCAAACCATTCCGTGAGTCCATCTTGGGTGCGTACTGCACTCATGCTGTTGGTATAGATGGCTCTTATATTGTCTAGAAGTTGCCCCCTAACGTCATATTCTTCTAATGTTTTCCACAACTTGTTTCTATTTACTCTGTCGAAGGCCTTTTCTTGGTCCACGAACACGAAGTTCAGTTCTTTATTGTGTTCGATAGTCTTTTCGCTCAGTTGTCTGAGAGCGAAGATAGCGTCAGTGCATCCTCTTCCTTTTCTGAAACCCATCTGCGCCTCACTCAGTAGAGGTTCCACCTTGTACCTTGTGCGCTGTTCAAGGATCTTTGCATACATCTTTCCCGTGTGGCTCAGAAGGGATATACCTCGATACGTGCTGCAGTCTTTTTGCTGCCTTTCTTTTTCCAGATTGGTACCACGACTGCACGCTGCCAGTCTTCTGGGACTTTCCTCTCTGTCCATGCTTTCTGGAATATTGTGGTCAGCCAAGTGGTTCCTGTTTCTCCACATGCCAGGATAGCTTCGGTTGTAATGCCATCAATTCCTGCTGCTTTGTTCTTTGGGCTGGTCTTCAACGCCTGTTGTACCTCTGATCTCAGGATGTTTGGCTCTTCGTGTTCTGGATAGCTAGGGTGAAACTGGCTCTGTGTGTATCCCTGTCTGTTTGGGTTGAGGAGTTCCTTAAAATATTCTTGCCATCTCTTCTTGATGCCGTCTTCATCACTGATAGGGTTTCCATCTCTGTCATTGACTACTGTTGTTGGGCTGTATGGCTCGTCTCGTAATCTCATTGCTTTGACGCTTTTGTAAAAATGTCGTGTCGAGAGCTTGCACAGTTCGCTTAGTTCCTCTCCATATGTTTTCCATGATTGTTCTTTGGCCATTCTGACTGTCCTCTTGCTGTGTCTTCTTGCCACTCTATATTTCACGTAGTCCTCCTCTAGCTTTGATTTCACCCACACCTTGTACAACTTCTTCTTTTCCTTGATGGCCTCCTTTACTGTGTCATTCCACCAGGCTGTCTGCTTTACCTGCCCTTTTCCGGTCTTTGTGCCGCAGGTTTTACTAAGTGTGTCTGTCAGTGTGTTCTTGAAGACTGACCATGCTTCTTCTGCTGTCATGCCTGTGCTGTCTACTTCTTCCAGCCTCTTTGTGATTTCTGTCTGTACCTCCCATTGTACCTCTTCCTTCTGGAGTTTTCTTAGGTTTATCTGTCTGTCGCACGCTTTACTCTTTGTTCTCGGTGTTCTTCTTTTCTTCATCGTAGAGACCAAGATCACAGGGCGGTGGTCAGTGTCCAGATCTGCATTTGGAATGGCTCTTGCGTCTGTGACCCTGCTTCGTTCTTCTATTCGTGTTAGAATGAAATCTATCTGAGATGACACATTCAGATCATTCCACCTGTACCAAGTTTGTCTCTGGCTGTGTCTGTGTTCGAAAAAGGTGTTTGCAATCCACAGCCCATGCTCTGCACAGAGTGCTAGAAGTTGTTCCCCGTTGTAGTTGCACTCTGTATTGGTGTCACTGTGTGGGCCCAAGTGCTGTTCCCAAGGTGCTCTTCTTTTGCCCACTCTCCCATTGAAGTCTCCCATGACAATGAGTTGTTCTGTGTCTGGGACTGTGTTGATGGTGTCTGCCATCTTCTCAAAGAATTCCTCCTTCTGTTCTTCAGTGTAAGAGTCATTACAAGGTGCGTAAGCCTGGATGAAGGTTGTGGTCTCCCGTTCTCCTCTTACTCGGATTTTTATTAGTCTCTCTGAGATAAACTCTGTTTCCAACAAATTCTTTGCCGTGTCTGGGTGTAAGAAAAAGCCCACGCCGTGTGTTGCCCTTGTTGTCATGTCCACACCACTCCAGGTCAGTACATAATCCTCGTGAATCTGTTTGGTCCCCGTACCCTTTAGCCTACAGTCTGAAATTCCCATCACTGTTATTCTCCATTTTTTCATGAAGTCAATGATTTCTGGTTCCTTGTCTCTGATTCCACACACATTCCAAGTGCTTGTTCTTTCTCGTAGTCCTTTTCCATTTCCAGTTCGTTTTCCGTTATGATCCATTTCTTTCTCCTTTTACTTTCTCGAGCAATGAGTAATCCACCGCCGGCTTGCTAGGCCCGTCGCAGCTTCGTGTTTTTAATGATGTAGGAAAAGACACAGAAAGTGACTACCAAGGCCTCACTTTCGACAAGTCCGATGATGGACAAATAATGATAAACATAACTATTATGATGATGACATTTACAAAACACTAAATCTTGATTACAAATCAAATCAAAGTGCACCTTCCCTGCGTTCACGTAAACATTTACTGGCATTGACAAAACTTGGGGATACAAAGGCGAAGTACATGCACACTGGAAGGGGGGTGATGTGAGAGGACTGGGATAGGGGTGGTGGTGAGGGGCAATCGTTGCCGGACAAAAGGTGTGTATATAATATACGTTAGGCTTGTACTTGTCAAAGTTTATCTGTCGAAGAGACTTGGGCAAGGAAACTGCAACCGCATGGAGAAAACACAAAGAACGAACGGCGACCTACTGTAAAATATCTGTATCAAAGAATCTCCAACAGCACATGAAGGAGAACGGACAAGGCTATACATTTGGAGTGGTTGCAGAGATAAACAGTCAGTCAGTCAGTCAGTCAACAGCATCATTCCTTGGAATGTTGGTTGCCCGTACTGCTCTCCGGGGATCTGTCCTCCGCATCTATCTTTCCTTAACCAGGTTGAAAATCTCTGGGCTGTTACGACCTGTCCACTCCTTAATTTCTCAGGTAATTTGTTCGTGGTCTTCTCCTTTCTCTTTTGCACTCAATTTTACCATCAACGACATCTTTCGTCAGAGTGTATTTTTTGGTTCTGCACACATGTCCAAAGAAGGTCAATTTCTTTTAAAGGATGACCTATACAAGTTTTCTTCGGGTTTTCAGCTTGACGAGTATGCTCTTGGATAAACAAATACACAGCCGTTCATTTTCGGAGAACGTTCTCTCTCTCTCTCTCTCTCTCTCTCTCTCTCTCTTTCTCTCTCTCTCTCTTTCTCTCTCTCTCTCTCTCTCTCTCTCTCTCTCTCTCTCTCTCTCTCTGTCCGTCCGTCTGGCTGGCTGGCTGGCTGGCTGGCTGGCTGCTGTCTGTCTATTAATGTCTTTGAACAATGTGTTTCTTAGTATTATAAATTGTCCCCAAAAGAGCGCTCCACTGAAAAAAAAACGCACAACATCCAATGCTGAGCAGTTACCCTCGTCAGTCGGGACGTGTACTTAGTAAGCTGGATTAGACAAGCAACCGTCAAACTCCACCCAACTGACGCTGTAACAGTGTAGTCTCCTCTGGTGAGGAGCCTCGTGGCGGCTTGACACCGCTGACAGGCCAGGACTTCCTAACAACTAGGACTACGTCTGAATGAACTTGGGAGTGCTGGCCTGATGTAAAGCCATTGTGAGCCGCTTGGAATCAACGCCGAGTCGGCGCAGAAGTCGGGACAGGGAGAAAAAAAAAACACCACCTTGCACAGCAGCTGGCGTGGGTGGGTTGGGCAGGTTAGGGAGGACAGTGGGGCGTGACAGGGACAATGTGGCGTACAGTAGGCGCTTGTAGAACCTGTCACTCCCATCAGGCCAACAATGGACCACGCCCGCTGGCTCGGCTTGACCGTTAGGAACGATGAAGGGACTTTCTGCTTCGCTTACACGAAGAATACAATAACGGAACCTGAGACCAGTCCGTTCACGGCGTTTGGAAGATTATGATGACTTCCCATCCCCACCCCCCACCACCACCTCCAACTTCATCCCCCCCCCCCCCCCCCCACCAAAGGAACGGAAAGTTAATGGGACTTGATCTCTTGCATAGAGATGTGCTGACCGTTATAAACAATGTAGATTTTTGTTCTATAACAAAAAGAGCACAATAACCAGAACTTGAGACTGAGCTCGTCACGACATTTTGAAGACTAGAACGACCTTTCAGAAAGAACAGAAATAGTCGCGTCGACATTTTTATGGTGACGATTCTTTTTATAGCCTACCATGACTTCGTTGGCTTACCGAAAAGACACAGGATGTTTGACCATTTGGAGAGGACTTGATTCCTACCATGGTGTTTTGAATATCACGATGACTTATCATACACATGGCACCTGTGACGTTAGTGCATATGGAATTCGTTCCGAGCGTGGAGACGTCATCTTGAGAAACTGAAACTGAAACCGATGTCTTGTTGGAAAAAAAGGATAGAGTTCGCATGTAGACCTATACATCTGATAAAGAGTTTCCATTCGAACTGGAACTCCATGATATTATCACAGAAACCCCTCGGATAGAAACAAGCCCATGAATTCTTCCCACGACAGTATCGTCTCTGTTATCTCCATTGTCTTTATCATGGCATTGTGATAAAACTGTGCCATATTCTGTGGCCTTTCGCGCCCTGTTCTTACGTTCAACTCAGTTTCGATGGGGTTGGGGGTGTGCTGGATAACTAAAATGAGTAGCGTCGGGAGCAGTGCAGGAGGTAAAGCTTATTAAAAAATATCATAATTTTGAAAAGTGGCCGACCAGTGCATAATACTGCTGATGAGAGGATGCAAACAAAGCTCAGAGATGTAATTTACAGAACTGATACAGCTAGTTACGATGATCCAATAAATGATAATAAATTAGTGGATTCTCCACAGTTTAGTAATATAAATGCAGGCCTACATTTATGGTGCGCGTAACAGTGATCTAGGCGCTTACAATTCTACAATGCAAAAAGAAATGAATATATACATATAACACACATTCACTAACTTTACCCATTATCATCAGGCACACATTCTCAGCAACATCCACACACAAGACACCACAAGAACGCACTGAATGAGGATGGGATAGGGTCAGCACAGCACAGCACAGCACAGTTAATTTAAACAAAAAGATTCACGGAAGATGTGGGCTTTCAGTTGGGTCTTAAAAAGGAAAGATTTGGGAAATTTCTCAAATCAAATTTGAGAATCGGAAAGATATCGATCGGAAAGTTTATGGAAAAAAAACACTGCATAAGATTTCAGAAATGACACAGCTATTCAAGGTAATTCAATAAATGATAATAACTCAATGGCCTCCCTCTAGTTTATGGAGAAAAAAAACCGCACAAGATCTCATTCGTAACTGTGGTCTAAAAAAACGTTATACGTCATTCGTAACTATGATCTAAAATTAGTTATCTCATTCGTAACTATGATCTAAAATTAGTTATCTCATTCGTAACTATGATCTAAAATTAGTTATCTCATTCGTAACTATGATCTAAAATTAGTTATCTCATTCGTAACTATGATCTAAAATTAGTTATCTCATTCGTAACTATGATCTAAAATTAGTTATCTCATTCGTAACTATGATCTAAAATTAGTTATCTCATTCGTAACTATGATCTAAAATTAGTTATCTCATTCGTAACTATGATCTAAAATTAGTTATCTCATTCGTAACTATGATCTAAAATTAGTTATCTCATTCGTAACTATGATCTAAAATTAGTTATCTCATTTGTAACTGTGGCCTAAAATTAGTTATCTCATTCGTAACTGTAGTCTAAAAAAACGTTATACGTCATTCGTAACTATGATCTAAAATTAGTTATCTCATTCGTAACTGTGGCCTAAAATTAGTTATCTCATTCGTAACTATGATCTAAAATTAGTTATCTCATTCGTAATTGTGCGCTAAAATTAGTTATCTCATTCGTAATTGTGCGCTAAAATTAGTTATCTCATTCGCGATTGTGACCTAAAATTGGTTATCTCCTTCGTAATTGTGACCTAAAATCAGTTATCTCATTTGTAACTGTGGCCTAAAATTGGTTCTCTCATTCGTACTTGTGACCTAAAATTAGTTATCTCATTCGTAACTGTGGCCTAAAATTAGTTATCTCATTCGTAACAGTGGCCTCAAATTAGTCTGCAAATGCATGACGTGTTGATTTTCGTTTAATTTTTCCTTTCAGCTACTTGGTTTCCTTCTTTAGTACTGCTTTATTTTCTAGTTACATCCATTTGATAATTGTCTTTCATTCAAAGACGTGTTTAATGTATATCATTTGATTTTGCTCATGTAGTGGGAACGACGTCTTATACAGTGCTTATAGTGAATAGTGACTACATAACAAAAACATCAAAAACAAACAAAATTAAATGAAATAACCACACACAAAAAGAAAATGATACACAGGATGAGGGCCTGTTTCATTTTGTCGGCAATTGGCGTGAAGGAGTTTTCTTTGTCATCATCAATGTTATCATTATCTATACTATTGTTACTGTTGTTGTTATTGTTCTCCTCGTCATATAGCATCCACCATTTATAATAATAATATACAATATTTTATATAGCGCAAAATCTTGATAAAATCAAATCTAAGCGCTAAAACAGACACACACGCACGCACGCACGCACGCGCACGCACGCACACGCACGCACGCACGCACACACACACACACACACGCACACACACACACACACGCACACGCACACGCACACGGCTATAAATGGGGAGAAAGAATAAAAGCAATGGAAAATCATAGAGAGCATATTATATACAACTATATATTACAATGTGATTCCTCTCCGAGTAGAGACAGGCTGCAGAGGGGATTGAGTGAGGTCAGGATTTTATGCAGAGGAGAAAAGGTGAGTTTTGAGAGCGGACTTGAAGGAGACAAAAGTAGGTTGCTGACGGACTGAGAGAGGAAGTTTGTTCCAGGAAAGTGGACCAGAAACAGAGAAGACTCGTGGACCATAGGTATTGAGCTTAGTGCGTGGAAAGCGAAAAGTCAGAGGATCGGAGGCAGAGCGGAGGGTATGTGAGGGAACATAGATCTCAAGTAGGCTTGACAGGTAATCGGGGGCTGCGTTATTGAGGCTTTTGTAGCACATGGTGTCTACATGTAGTTTGTACTGTATGCGCTTTGATACAGGGAGCCAGTGAAGTTGTGCCAGGAGAGGAGATATGTGGTCAGCTTTTTCTTTTTTAGTACAAGGCGTGCAGCATTGTTTTGAATGCGCTGCAGGATGTGAATGGTGGAGGCAGGAAGACCAGACAGGAATGAATTGCAATAGTCAATGCGAGACATTATGAAGGAGAGAACGAGTTTTGCAGTTGTTTCGACAGAGAGATACTTCCTGATCAGGCTTATATGATGGAGGTGATAGTAGCAAGATCTGGCAGTTTGAGAAACAAAGTTGTTCATGGAGAGGGTAGAGTCAATGCAGACACCAAGGTTTTTAGCTGAATCAGAAATTGGGACTGATGTGTTACATAATGGGAGAGAAAGAGGAGGCAGCTGAGAAAGTTTCTGACGGGTGCCAATGAGGATAGCTTCTGTCTTGTCATCATTAAGCTGAAGTTTGTTGAACGTCATCCAGTTCTTAATGTCCGAGTAACACTCAGTGATGCGAGTCAACAGGCGCTGTATATTGTCTGGTGTGTCACTGTCTAGAAGTTGGGTGTCGTCAGCATAGAAGTGGTGTTTTATAGAGTGGGAGTTGATGATGGTGGACAGGGGGGAGGTGTAAAGAGTGAAAAGAACAGGGCCAAGGACAGATCCTTGTGGAACACCACAGATCAGGTATGCAGGTTGAGAGTAAGTACCATTAATGAGAACAGTTTGTTTTCTGTTTGATAGATATGAAGTGAACCAGGAGAGAGCAATGTCAGAGATGCCAAAAGTATGATGAAGTCTAGAAAGGAGAATACCATGGTCAATGGTATCGAAGGCTGCAGACAGATCAAGGAGTGTGAGGAGAGAGACTTTGCCAGTATCAGTTGCAAGGAGGATATTGTTGAGAATGTGTAGCAGGGCAGTTTCAGTGCTATGGCACTGGCGGTAGGCTGACTGGAAAGGATTGAGGAGATTGATAGCAGACAGGTGAGAGTTCAGCTGGTTGAGGACAACTTTTTCGATGAGTTTTGACAAGAAAGAGAGATTAGAGATAGGCCGGTAATTTTTCAGTTCATTTGGGTCTAAATTGTATTTCTTGAGGAGAGAGTGAACAATAGCAGACTTGAAAGAATCTGGGACAGTTCCAGTTTGAAGAGAAGTGTTGATGATGTCAATGATGAATGGGAGGAGAGTAGGGAGACAGTCAGAGTAGAGAGAACCTGGAAGAGGATCCAGTTCGCAGGTTTTGAACGACATGGATCTGATTGTGTTGAGAATTTCTTCTTGTGAGACTGGGGTAAAAGTAGTAAGAGGTGTGCCAGAGAAGGAAGGGTCAGGTGGGCATGGTTGACAGGGTATCCTGTCAAGCCTGTCACGAAGAGTTTGTATTTTGGTGGTGAAATACTTGGAGAATACAGATGGGAGTTCTTCATTTGTGTGTTTTGTTGGGAGAGGTAAATCTTTTCGTGTGCCAAGGAGATGATTCATGGTTGTAAAGAGTTCTCTTGAAGAAGAGGCATTCAAGATTTTGGTTTGGAAGTAGGTTGTTTTTGCAGATGCAATGAGGGTGAATACTTTTGTTTTAGAGGCTTGGAAAAGTTGCCTATGTACAATGAGTTTGGATTTGCGCCAGCGGCGCTCTGCTCTGCGGCGGGCACGTTTTGCACAGGCAATCTCATGAGTGAGCCAGGGGGTAGGGGGGCGGTCAGGTAAAAGACGGGTTGTGGCTGGAGCATGAGTGTCCAGAAGATGGTGGAGAGTAGTATAGAATTCATCGGCAAGGTTATGTGACTTTTCAGAAAGGAGGCGGGAGGCATCAGATGAAAATGTGGAGAGGTCAATAGATTTGAGATTGCGTCGAGTCACTGTGCGCGTGGTACGGGAAGGAGGAGAAATGTCAAGAGAACAGAGAATTGCAGAGTGGTCAGATGGAAGGGCTGAAGTTAGACGGGTAGAAAGAACTTGGCAGTTGTCAGTAGCTGAATTGTGGTGATCACGAGAAATGATCCAGTCAAGAATGTGACCTTTTCGATGGGTTGGTTCAGAAATATGTTGTGTCATATTGTGATTGGACAGAGAGTTGATGATATGTCTTGTGTCATAATGGTGAATGTTGTCGTAGTGGACATTGATGTCACCTAGAATGATGAGATTTCCAGGTAAGAGGCAGTAGTAATCAAGAAGTTGATCAAAGTCAAAGAGAAACATGGATGTGGTGAGCTTGTTGGCAGAGCTAGGTGGAGGTCGATAGACACAAGAGAAGGTGATGGGGTGAGGGGTGGATTGGAAGGATACTTCAACGTGCTCGAAAGAAGGATGGGAGAAAGGCAGAGATTGCGAGAAAGATAGGCGGGAATGGAGTGAGTCGTTGTAGAGGATGGCGATACCACACCTCGGGATGAGCGATGGAAAGAAGCAAGCCTGTAACCACTCGGAGTGAGACTCGCATGTATAGGTTCATTTACAGTCAGGGCATGGCGGGAAACCAGTTGAGTCGATGAGCTTGTTAGTCAGGAGTTTGTTCTCGGGGGATTAATCGATTCCATATGCGTTCCACCCAAACCTATCAGCGGTAAACTGGAAGACTCCTCCAGTCTGCGCGAAATCCTATGCGGTAGAAAGTATTCAAAGGGTAAAAGGGTACGGAACCTATGAAACATTCACACCACCAGATACGTACTTTCTGTTAGGACTGATAATTAGTAGTAGTATTATTATGATCATTAGTATTACTAAGTGCATTTTGGCTCTAGGGAAATCTGATAAGTGAAAGCAATGTTAGGTGGCTTAGGCCCGTTTATATATATGGTTTAGTGTCGTAAGTTATGTTTAAATTTGTATTCATTTTTTTTAATCTCCTATGTGGTAAATTGGACGGAGTGGTCAACGCCAGGGACATCTTAGATTATGTGCGCCAGGGACATCTTAGATTATGTTTCTCTCTGACTTTGAATATGTGTACTTAATTTTCATTTCGTTTTTTCCTTTTTTTTTCTGTTGATGTATTGTCCCTGTTTTGAAACGGTTATAGCCTTGGTATAGCTGTATGCTCAGTAGGCACGACTGTTAACCCTTTGACTCCCACACCTTGTCCACCAGCATCCTGCACCGTCACCCATGCTAGCAAAGCAAAATCTTAATCCTTTGGCTCCCTCACCCTGTCCTCCAATAACAATAAGAATGACTGGAGCATGCAGATGACCAGCGAACAAGCCAATTTTTATACAGTGAGGTGGGATTGAAATCACGACATTACATCTTGAATCCACGGCTCTATCAAAAAAACCAACCTGCTGCGTAAGACTTGTGACCTGTCTGGGCATTAAACCCTCGATCTCTGCGTTATCAGCACTGCATTTTAAACAACCCTGCCAACTGTCTATGTAAGAATGATTAACACATTTCTATCATGTGTCCAACCCAAGGATGCTCAGTAAGCACGACTGTTAACCCTTTGACTCCCACACCCTGTCCACCAGCATCCTGCACTGTCAACCATGCTAGCAAAGCAAAATCTTAATCCTTTGGCTCCCTCACCCTGCCCTCCAACATCACGCATTGACAGTCATGACAGCAAAGCAAAAACTTAACCCTTTGACTCCCTCACCCTTTCCACCAGCTTCCTGAGGTGAGAAGGTGAAAGGGTTGTTTTTTGCAGTTGGTGGATAGGGTGTGGTAGTCAAAGGGTTAAAACATCTACATATACATATTTCCTTGTCGAGACCACACACAACAAATGACAACAACAACACCGACTTTTCTATTTCTAGGTATGGAGCGTTGGAGTAGTTGTTTGAGTATTTGTCCTGTTTAGACAACATCTATCAAATCTTTCATCCGTATGATACCGGACTGACCATCTGAGACGTGACAATATTGGGGTTTGACGGCGCCTGGCTGTTTGAGTGTGGTGATGGACCATTACACTCCAGTCCTCACTTTTCTTTACACACTAAATTCAAAACTCTTAACAAGAGAAATAAGTTCAAATACTGTGTTATGAAAATCATAGAAATACAGTGGCACAATTCAGAAGGGGCATGCTTTTAAGGGGGCGGGGGTGTCGAAAGCTGATTGTAAGCACCAGCTGATTTCTCGAATCTCAGGGACGTGGGGGTAGAACCAGAGAAACGATTTTTAGAAAGAAAGGAAAATGTTTTTTAATTCGTTGAGTCGTAAACGACCGATCAAGAATATAAGACAAGAAAGAAATCAGACGAGTCAGACTGGGCCAGTAGGTCAATGTCATGTCAGGGTAGGGTGTGCTGGTGGTCGACATAGTGGGAAAAGTACGTCTCTATCCGCTTAATTTACTGCTTAACAGCTCGTTTGTTCACACGCGAAAATGCATGATTGTGTGTGCCTGGAGGCATAGACTTACCGAGGCGTGTGGATGATGCGTGTATAGGTGTGCGTGTGTGTATTTAGAGTGCGTCCACGCACACATATACGCACCACACACACACGCACGCGTGCGAGCACGCACGCACGCACACACACACACACACATACACGAACACACACACGCATACACTCACAGGCACACATTCACACACACATACGCACGCACACGCACGCACGCACACACACACATACACACACGCACACATAAACACACAACACAAACTTACACACAAACACATACATATACACACACACACACGCACACACACAGACACACACACAACACACACACACGCACAAACACACACATACACGCACATACACACGCACAAACACACACGCGCGCGCACACACACGCCCACACACATACACATAGACACACACACACACACACACACACACACACACACACACACACACACACACACACACACACACACACACACACACACACACACACCCTATCTCTTCAGCAGAATCTTTGACATCACAGCATGTTCTTCTCTGAGGCTTTACCACATAAACAAAGGTCACAGCGACTGACCACAGTCGGATCCACGAGCAATAATCCACCCCTTATACACACGGGTGGACATATTTTTGACATGTCTGTCTATCTCTAAATCCACCCGACCTACCCAACGCTCACGCGCAGCACTCCAAGCCACAAAAGACTTAACCCTTTCACTCCCTCCCCGAGAGCCTGGCTGGCTCAGTTGATAAAAGGCATGGAATCAAAGTCTGACATCTCGAGCTTAGTCCTAGCACACACTATGAAACCTTGTTTGTGTCGTCTTTTTACGGCTGTTTGTTTAGTCTTTTTACTGTCTGTTTAGTCTTTTTACTGCTGTCTGTTTAGCCTTTTTTCTGCTGTTTGTTTAGTTTTTTTCTGCTGTCTGTTTAGTATTTTTTCTGCTGTTTGTTTAGTCTTTTTTCTGTTGTTTGTTTAGTCTTTTTTCTGCTGTTTGTTTAGTCTTTTTTCTGCTGTTTGTTTAGTCTTTTTTCTGCTGTTTGTTTAGTCTTTTTTCTGCTGTTTGTTTAGTCTTTTTACTGTTTGTTTAGTCTTTTTTCTGCTGTTTGTTTAGTCTTTTTTCTGCTGTTTGTTTAGTCTTTTTTTGCTGTTTGTTTAGTCTTTTTTCTGCTGTTTGTTTAGTCTTTTTACTGTTTGTTCAGTGTTTTTCTGTTTGTTTAGCATTTTTTACTGCTGTTTGTTTAGTCTTTTAGTCTTTTTGCTCCATTTTTCGTGTGGTGTCAGCGTAGTGTGTCATAGGTGTCCTTTTTTTCACTTCCCCACCTTTAACCTCATTCACAAGACCTTCCAGATGGGCATGGCGTTTTCTACAAATTCAAAGAAGTCTGCCAGACAACTGCTGGCAGATGTGGGTTAAGTGCACGCGGAATTATCCACTTGTGATAAATCTGTCTGGACAAACTCCATCAAAGAAGCCAATGGATAGGTTGTGGGAGAGAAAGGGTTAACAACACTTGTTTCCCCTTTCCTTTTGTACCTCGCCTCAAAAACCAGCGGTCACCGCTGACCGGTAGGGGGCGCTTCCGGACACAAAAGAAGGGAGACCTGTGTGGATTTCTTTTTTTATCCTCGCCCATCTTGTGGTCAGATGAAATTGTCAGACGATTTCCGAATGCCAGTGGGTGGTAAATTATGATAGATTTAGTTGCTTTTTTTTATACAAGTTGCCTTGTCAGCAGCATTCAGTCCAAAGCATCAGATGAAATCCTGGAAGGGAGGGGGGGGGGGGGGAGAAGAGAGAGACAGAGACAGAGGCAGAGACAGACAGACACAAAGACACAGAGACAGAAAGAGAAAAAGCGAGACAGATACAGAGACATAAAGACAGAGACAGAGGGAGAGAGACAGAGAGAGAGAGATAGAGACAGAGATAGAGAGACAGAGACAGAGAGAGACAGACAGACAGACAGACAGACTGACAGACAAAGAAGGGTGGAGGCGACAAACAGAAACCACGCCAAGTGCTGTTACTGTATAAAGAGTCAATGGACAGCTGTACAATGCCAAGTACTTTATGTCAAAGTGGTTTCCTGTTGTCATTTTGTATGTTCATGACAGATTTCGTTGATGAAACAGAAAGAGAGAGAGACAGGCGGGGGGGGGGGGGGGGGGCGACAGACAGAAGAAGCTGACTAGGAAAAAAAAAGCATGTAATTTCAGTACTGTTACCGAGTGAAGAATATTTAACTTGCCAATGGGAAACAGTTACTGAAAGGGAAGAAAACAACAAAAACCACGTGAATTGCTTAGAAACGTGTTTTTAGGTTCTTTTATAACAATTCAGTTTCCATTTCGTTTTGCAACCTTTCATGAAATCCCTGTAGTCAAGTTCTTTTATACTGTGTTAAAATTTATCTATCTATCTATCTCTCTATCTATCTATCTATCTACATGTATCTGTCTATCTATCTATCTATCTATATCTGTCTATCTGCCTATCCATCTATCATCTATCATATCTATCTATCCATCTTTCTATGTATCCTTTCTCCCTATATATATATATATATATATATATATATATATATATATATATATATATGTTGTGTGTGTGTGTATGTGTGTGTTGTGTGTGTGTGTGTGTGGTGTGTGTGTGTGTGTGTGTGTGTGTGTGTGTGTGTGTGTGTATAACATTAGTCTCTCTCTGTTTGCCAGTCTACCTGGTTCCAAGTGTCTATGTTTTTAACTATCCATTCACTCATCTGGCTAGAAATGTATATATCTATCTTTCTCGTTACAAATCTATCCATCCATCAGTCTATTCATCTGGTACAAATCTATCTGGTTACAAATTTATCCATCTATCTGGTTACAAATTTATCTCCATTTACCATAGTTCTTATTTTACTCGTTCTTCTAATAAAATTATTCACCTATCTGGTCACACATTTATCTCCAGTTATTACAGTTTTTATTTTACTCGTTCTTCTTTACCTGGCTACTGTTCTTTTCTCTACTTCAGTAGTCAGCATTAAGTCTGAATTTCTTACAGTCTGGTACTGGCTATATGTTCCTCTCCCACCCCACCCAAATTATATTTAACTCTTGTGTCTTTGCTGTATACACTTTCTTTCATCCATGTCAGAAATCAACACGCAATCGTTAATGATGACAAAACGTGGCAGCAGAAAGTGGGCAAAGCGATAATACAGACGGTATCATGAGAATGCAAATAACATTAAACTTTCATACAAATTAATAGACAGGTAGATTGATTGACTGGTCTCTGTTTCTATTTTTAATGTTTCTTCTAAAGAAATATGCACACAGTCAGGGCCAGGTGACATGTCAAGAAAATAATGTGAGTGTTATCGTAACAATATCGTGTACAAATGACAAGAGGGTCGAAGCGGTGTGTGTGTGTGTGTGTGTGTGTGTGTGTGTGTGTGTGTGTGTGTGTGTGTGTGTACGTGTGTGTATGTACGTGCGTGTGTGATCCTCTGTGTGTGTGCGTATGTGCGCGCGTGCGTGCGTGCGTGTGTGCGTGCGTGCGTGTGCGTGAGTGCGTATGCGTGAGTGTGTGTGTGTGTGTGTGTAAATATATGACCTATTTTCGACATAGATCAGAAAATGCGTCCTCGTCCTACCCCAGTACCCCCACCATGCCCTTCGCTCACTCCCACACCCCCCAAACCTCATACTCATCCCCCTACTGTCTACCTCCCATACCCATACCAGTTCCACTCGACTCCTACAACCCACAAACCTGCCGTCCTTTCGTCATTGCTGTGCTGGTTTGTTCTCAGCGGTTTGATGATGCGGAAAAACCAAAGTATCGGTGGGAATGCTCCGGGATTAGTTTGCACGGTTCGGGAAATTGGCAATGTAGATGTGCGGAAAGGACGCTATGGGCTTATCTGCCTGTTTGTGCCGCTGTGCAGTTTTAACGACACACTGCTGTTAGAGAACGTACCGATCTCGCCTGATGGTCCGTGGCCTTTGTGAAGAACGTGGCCTTCGGAAGAAATGGGCTGACACCGCAGCGCATGACCTCACGGCAATGACAAAAATCACTGTTCACACAGATGGACATACACAAACAAGACAGAAAAACATGGAGAACTAGAGACAGAATGAGAGAGACAGGCACGCTGGCTGAGAGAGAAAGAGAATGCGACAGAGAGACAGACACAGACATACAGGCAGGTAGGCAGACAGACAGACAGACAGTGAAGGCGGGAAATCAGTGATACATGGACACAGACATTTAGTTAAAATAATAAATCACTTACCATGAGTTCGCAGGAGGAAAAAATCAGACCCTTTTGGTGAATGTCTTCACTTTTCTAGCATTATTTCCTGTAGATGCCATGTCTCTGAACGTCTTGCTCATGGTTGTGGGTTCGAATCCCGGGGTGCGCTGTAGTAAAATTGGCCGTCTCACTGCCCCATCTTAACATCATTGTTGTTCTGGTGGTGTCAGTATAGGATTAGATAAGCCCCCCCTTCCCTCACTTCCCCGGGATGGTTATCCCCGTCTGCCATATTACCTGAGGGTGGGTGTCGACGTGAAAACTCAACCAAATCAAAAATTGCCCATTTTAATAGCGGGTCTCAGTAGCTCAGTTGGTTGAGCATCGGATTCACATCAACATTTGTGAGACCTGTTAGTGTGCCTCTACTTCTGTGTGTGTATGTGCATATATACAACATGTGTGAGACCTGTTTGTGTGCCTATACCTCCAATGAGTGTGTGTATGTGCATATATACAACATGTGTGAGACCTGTTTGTGTGCCTATACCTCCAATGTGTGTATGTGCATATATACAACATGTGTGAGACCTGTTTGTGTGCCTATACCTCCAATGTGTGTATGTGCATATATACAACATGTGTGAGACCTGTTTGTGTGCCTATACCTCCAATGTGTGTATGTGCATATATACAACATGTGTGAGACCTGTTTGTGTGCCTATACCTCCAATGTGTGTATGTGCATATATACAACATGTGTGAGACCTGTTTGTGTGCCTATACCTCCAATGTGTGTATGTGCATATATACAACATGTGTGAGCCTGTTTGTGTGCCTATACCTCCAATGTGTGTATGTGCATATATACAACATGTGTGAGCCTGTTTGTGTGCCTATACCTCCAATGTGTGTATGTGCATATATACAACATGCGTGAAACCTGTTTGTGTGCCTCTACTTCTATGTGTGTATGTGCATATAAATGTACATCATATATGTATATGTGTATATATATATACACATATATATGTATATATACATATATATATACATATATGTATATGTATATATATATATATATATATATATATATATGTATATATATATATATGTATATATATTGCTGAATGAGATAAAATGAAATAAAATTACATGTTGTTTTTGGACAACACCATATAAATCAATCATTAATCTCGACAGAGATCAGTTCTTGCACTGAAAGATATAGACCTGTTAGTGTGCCTATACTTCCTATGTGCGTGTATGTGTATATATAATGTATCCCTCTTGAACAAATTCCGAATTCCAAAATCTTGTTCTTCTTCGTTTTGGTGAAGACTTTATTTTACCACAAAGTAAAACGTGTGTATAATTCAGCAGCATCAAGTGACCATGGATCTTTATCCTGCTGTATCCGACTGTTGACACCGCAACATGTATTGTGATTGTAGAGCCATGGTCTGGCCACAACGTCTAGGTCAGTATTCCCCAAAAGGTGTCGATGTACTTTGTCCATGGTCAGCCATGACCGAGGGAGGCCTACTGTACTACTGGTCACCTCAGTATCATGAAGTCCATTGCTGCTCACTGTACTGCCCACTTCGCTGTAGTATGCAAACGCTTCGACCTTAAAGGCACTGTAAAAAAAGTCACACACACATACACACACATACACACACACATACACACACATACACACACACATACACACACACACATACACACACACACATACACACATACCCATACACACACACACACACACACACACACACACACACACATACACACACACACACGTACACACACACACACATACACACACGTACACACAACACACACACACACACACACACACACACACACACACACACACACACACACACACACACATGAAAACTCCGCCCACCCCCTCCATTATCCTCAGACAGACAGAGGCAATGTTCAGCCAATACTCTATCAAGCTTCTAGAATTATCAACAACCACGACATCAAAGCAGTGCCATCAGTTGCTCTTTCAGTACATGAACTGATGTTTGTCGAGATTAATGACTGACTTATATGGTGTTGCCCCAAAATTAAGTCATACAATTTTTTTTTATTTCATTTCATCGCATCTCATTCGGCAAACATAACGTTTCAAACATTTCAGTTCGCCTTCCACACATTTGTGTGTATGATGGTGACTTTTTTGCTTGTTTGTTTTGCTTAAATTTCAGCATTAATTATTAGATACGAGCCAAGACTACTGTCCTCAGGAATGAAGACCTGTTACTATGTCATCCAGTGTAATCCCCCCCCCCCCTTTTTTTTTTTTTTTTCATTCGGCAAACAAGGAGACAGGACACCTGATTGTGAACTGCGGCCGGGAGCCTTCAGAAGATAACTGGTAGAGAGGAAAGGGAGAGTTCATTCTATATTCCACAAATTCCTAAAGATTGAAGTAGTGGGTGGGGCAAACATAGTCTTTCGGTTTTTTGAAAGTCCAGAAAATCGTCTCCATTTCATCCCATCCATTCACAGATGGCGCCTCTATGTCGTGTTTCTGTCTTTGTCGTTTGTCCTATGTATTTGCTTTGCTTGTTAAACACTTGAAGGAGGACATAACACGCCGCATGTTTTCATGATAAATCCCTACCGTCATGAACGTACGGAACGAGAGAAACCACACTATCCTTCATGATACAACTATGGTAGCTGATGCTGTGAGATGATCCATTACAATGTTTGACACTTATTGTCAAGGCTCAAATACACGCTTATCACCGGTAATGATCACATCCCAAACGTGTAGGCAGGAATCTGAAAATAAAAATGGTCACATATGTCATGGGATGTAGCTTGATCATGAAGACAGCGAAAGCAAAAAAACAGAAAGAAGAAGAATCAGCTAAGTCGTAAATGCCAAAGGATTTGTCTTGGTCATTCAGAACACACTCAAATGCACATAGGTATATTAGACGGGACTTGCAAATGCAGTCTCAATCTTTCCAAACAGTTCATGGCACTGGGAAATGCTACCTCCACTCGTGTAATGGGCCGACCAATGGCGGATGGTCTTAGTGGAGAAGTTAGCTGCAAAATGAGCTGGGTTTGCCTAGACAGCTCTGTCAACACAACCATCCAATCTGCAGTTATTTTTAACCCTTTGACTACCGCATCCTATCTACCAACTGCAAAACACTTAACCCTTTGATTCCCTCACCCTCAAACGGTTAAGTTTTTGCTTTGCTAGTATGGTTCACAATGCAAGATGCCGATAGACAAGAATGCGGGAGTAGACTTGCGGGAGTCAAAGGGTTATTCTCTGGTCCACCTGAGGGTCGAGCCCACGACTCATACGTTCTCACGCTTAACCAGTTGGCTGGCTAAAAACATAAAAAAAAAAACAAATCCTGTGTCTGGAATGCATGCCCAGGTTGCTGCAGTCCTTGCTGTTTGGGAGGTCATTCAGCTGACCGAGTTGATGGTCCCGCAAAACCTAGCAATTAATAAGAAGCATACGTGCATCGGATGTCTCAGAGACTGCCTTTCATGCTGATTTTGCCTTTCCCGCATCGGCCTTACCAGCCACAGCCGACGCTGCTCCAGAGGCGTCGACTCAACGCGGCACGACACTAGGACGCATCATCCATAGTCGACACTGACTGACGGAGGCCTACTACCACATGCTTCTGCTTATGAGGACAGAACAGGAGTGCCATTGCATGGCGCTGTATTATAACCAACTGAACAAACAAGAACTTTGGAGTTTGGAGTTTGTTCAAGAGAAATTCATCGCACTCAGACAATTCCATATGCGCTCCACCCAAATCTGACAGCGATTATCTGGCATACTTCATCAACCTACACAAAACTCTATGCGCTGGCAAGGTCTTGAACTGAGCACCAGAAAGGGGAAAGGAGGGTGGGAGGAGAGAGACGTTTTCAGTACCAAGCTGACACCCACCAGAATGATGGAAAAATTGAGATGGGCAAGAATTATTTATCAACAAAGTGACAAAATATGTGAATGTGTAGGCCCGTGATGCGTAGATTGGTTACAGCTTTGTCACTGTGTCTCCTTTGTTTTTATGACGTTCGGGAAACACGACCATGCTCGACGTTTTACAAGAGGCTTGTGTTGCGAGTTTTCGTCATTGGTGACGATTCCAAACACAGTCTCTCATTCAAATGCAACAACATATCTGTATGAATCTGACCCTAAACCACACTGTTAAAGGAAGATTTCAGAAACATACAAACGTACAGAGAGAAAATCAAACGCCTGAAATGTGTCCCGCCGCTTAGCGTTGGTGATCATGGCCCTCAATATGAATGTATCCTTTGTCGCTGCAAGTACTTTTCCCATCCTCTCTGTCTTCATCCACTGTTTCTATACCAGATTGATAAAAGTATAGACAATAGTACGAAGAACCCATGCTGACCTAACTTGAACCTCAAGATCTTACCAGCGTGTAAGGTTTGTGTGCCTGGCTTACGGCTTAACCTTTTGACTCCCTCACCCTGTCCACCTGCACCCGGCATTGTCAACCATGCCAACACAGCAAAAACTTAACCCTTTGACTCCCGCACCCTGTCCACCTGCACCCGGCATTGTCAACCATGCCAACACAGCAAAAACTTAACCCTTTGACTCCCTCACCCTGTCCACCAGTTTCCTGCAGGAAGCTGGTGGATAGGGTGAGGGAGTCAGAGGGTTAAGTTTTTGCTGCTGGTGGATAGGATGCGGGAGTCACAGGGTTAAGCCATGACACTTTTGGCTCTTTTCCCATCACATGGCAGCTGCGGCTTAAGTGCATGTGATATCATTCCGAGCTCAGAAACACTGTCTTGAGAAAACAAACTGTAATCATTGTCCGGGTGTATCCCGCTGTGACTGCAATGACAGTGTTGCAAACAGACGACACAGCAAGATCTGGGTCACAGCCAACCCCATCAATCATGGGGCGTTTAACTGGGTCATAACTGTCATACCGAAACTGGGCCAAACGTAGTTTTCTAAGTCATGCGTGGTTTCCGCGGTTTAGGGATAGTGATGCTGATGGTGATGGGAGGATTTGGATGTTGACTAGGGAGAAATCGCTGGTTAACAAAAATTCACCGGAACCAAATAAGACGGAAATAGAATCAGAACGCGTATTTAATACAACCAGGCAAGACAGGCACAAATTTTCAACCAATAGGCCTTTGTTAAGCGTGAATATAAGATCACAAACAAACAACAAATACAAAATTAGGAGAAAAATTAGGACAAAAAGACAAACTTCCCTGCTGCTTCGTCCAGTGGACATTTCAGTCTTTCCCTCCGATTTTTGTATTTGGCGTTTGTTTGTAATCTTACATTCACGCTTGACAAAGGCCAGTTGGCCGAAAATTTGCGCCTGTCTTGTCTGGTTGTATTGAATACGCTTTCTGATTGTATTTTCGAGTTTTTCTGGTTCCTGTTTGCTTGAACGAGGGCAGTCGCACTTGCTTTGGATTAAAAATTCACCGACCTAGAAATAAACACACACACACACACACACACACACACACACACACACACACACACACACACACACACACACACACACACACACACACACACACACACACACACACACACACACCAAAAATCAATCATATAAAGAAAGAAAACCTGTCTGACTGGTGAAGCTGCCTTCATCCATTTTGAGATACTCCATCCTGGAAGGTAACCCTTGAAAAGCAACAAACAGAACAATGCAGTCACACTAACAGGACACCAGAAATCATTTTGTAGATTTCGGTACTTTTTCTCTTTGTTTGTTTGTTTGTCTGTTCGTTTGCTTGCTTGCTTGTTTGCTTGTTTGTTTGTTTGTTTGTTTGTTTGTTTGTTTGTTTGTTTTCCTTCCGTAAGGTTCACACAGTTGTGTACGTGTACGTATACGTGTACGTACGGAAGAAAGAGCATCTCTAACACTATTACATCAGTTAAGCATATTTTCAATGTCTTCGGGAGCAAACAGCTAAGCTGAGTGAGAAAAAGAAGACTGTGTGTGTGCGGAGGGGTGTGGGGTTGTGATTTTGAGGGCAATGGATCGATGATGAGAAGGAGGAGGAGTTATAATGCCAACAGGTTTGTGCAGTTGGCGAACTGTTTTCTGGAAAGGAATGAAAGATGGTTGATAACGGAGTTGAAAGGTGAGATTCTGTAATGAAATTTTGTGAGATATTTGTGGAGAGTATGACTGACATTGGTCTTTTAAGTATTTCGTCCGTAAGGAGAGGTGAAATTTAATTTGGGGGATTTGTGCCTGGGTGAAACTACTATGGTTTACAACTGACGTGTCTCTGAGTCCTGATTTTGCCATGAAATGAAAGGACTGAGCTGTGCAATGGTTCGGAGCCTTAGCGGACACAAATGGCATATCATAGCAGACTGGTGGAAGCGCTGTTCAGCCAAGTGAATTAACCTTCTTAGTGATTTCCGTAAGGATGGCTGGGGACCTGTACTGGGATGAGCTCCTGACAGAGTGGTTGTTTCTCCATATATAGAAAACATGGGTTGCTTCGTGGCGCCTGGTGCGTAATGAACAAAAGTATGAGAAAGAAGGTAACTTGTACTTTGGGGTCTGCGGGCTGGGAGGGCGGACCTCAACACCCAGCATGAGCAATCTACTCTAGTGCCCCGACAATGGTTTAAATGACGTTTGTTTATTATTATTAAAATTATTGTTGCTTAAAGTCCAGCCGACTGCGTAAAGCCATATCAGGGCTATAACCCTTCAAAACATACACATTTTCAACAGGAAAAGAAAGGAAAGAAAATCAATTACACATATCACTGCATTCGCGCACATAATCTCAGGACATGCCCCTGGCGTTGACCACCCCGTCCAATTTATTACACAGGGTATTTAAAAAAACACCTAATACAAATTTAAGCGTACATAAGGATACCAAGCATCGTAAATGGCATAAATTACCTTAAATTGCTTCGCATATCTCACCTCCCTAGAGCCAAAAATGCACTTAATACATGTACCCAATTATCAATCCTAAGAAAAGGTACGTAAGACTTTATAGAACACATACAGGTGAATAGGTCAGCAAGCCAGAAAATGATAGGAAGAAATGACAGACAGCAAAGGAACAAGGCAGAAACAAAGAGATTGAGAGAAAAGAGGAAATTTCTAGCACAAATTTCCAGAACGTGTGGATACTATTTATACAGAAAGAACCCCCGGCACCCCCATGGGGGGTGGCTTTTGGTCTCAAGTTGAAAACATTGATACGTAGTTCTTTCATAGGGCTTGCTAATTTTTATTTCGTCACTACACCTGCAGAACTACGAGAGTCAATAGGGAAGAGAATAGGAAAAAGATTGAATGTTCCTGCCACACTCTTGGTATTCCTTGTGTTGGTCAGGCACATAGGAAGACAGATCTGTAACATCACGTGGCAAGATTGAGCGTCCAAACTTCAAGTTCTGAAGAAGTAGGGACTGCTAAGTATAGAGCGTTACCCCGCTGGGTTGCCGGGGACTCTTTCAGTATAAATAGTATCCCCACCTTCTGGAAATTCTGTGCTAGAAATTTCCCTACTTTTTGTCACACTCTTTGTGTCTGCTTTATTCCTTTGCTTTCTGTCATTTCTTCCTATCATTTTCTGCCTTGCTGGTCCATTCACCTGTATGTGTTCCATAAAGATAATTGGGTACATGTATTAAGTGCATGTTGGCTTTAGGGAAGTGAGGTATACTGAAGCAATTTTAGGTAATTTAGGCCCGTTTTATACATGTATTAGTGTCCTTAGTTATGTTTAAATTTGTAGTCACGAATGTTTTATTTTAAATACCCTGTGTGATACAATGGACGGAGTGTTCAGCGCCAGGGCCATCCCCTAAGATCATTGCGCGAATGCATTGATATATGTATTTCGTGTTGAAGCATTATATATGTTTTGAAATGGTTACAGCCCTGATATGGCTTTACGCAGTCGGCTGGGCTTTAAACAACAATAACAGTAACAATGTGTACTTAATTTTCTTTTCCTTTTTTTTTCTTCCTGTTAAAGCGTTGTATATGTTTCGAAACGTTTATAGCCCTGATATGGGTCTACGCCGTCGGCTGGGCTTTACATGTAAACAAAATAAGTGTAGAGTGTCTACTCATCAAATGCCAGCTTTAGACAGGACAACGTTGTCCGTATAGAAGACTACCGCACGCTTCTGTACGGGAAGCTGAGGCAAGGACATCGTGACCAGGGAAGACCTCCAAAGAGCTACAAGGATACTCTGCCTGAAACTGGCTGTGACATCAAAACCACAAGATACTGATCTCAACAGAATAAACTGGCGACAGCTGTGTACACTGAACATAGCAAGTAAACAACAGAACTGCCGCTCGTCAACAGAAGAGGAATCGGGGGAAAAAAAACCCAAGGGTTAAGGTCGATGCTCTCCTTCCCATGCAGTGTCCACGGAAGAATATGTGCATGCAGGAATTATCATGTGTTCACATCTAGGATTGATCGTGTGTCCCACATCCAGGATTGATCGTGTGTCCCACATCCAGGATTGATCGTGTGTCCCACATCCAGGATTGATCGTGTGTCCCACATCCAGGATTGATCGTGTGTCCCACATCCAGGATTGATCGTGTGTCCCACATCCAGGATTGATCGTGTGTCCCACATCCAGGATTGATCGTGTACCCCACATCCGGGATTGATCGTGTGTCCCACATCCAGGATTGATCGTGTGTCCCACATCCAGGATTGATCGTGTGTCCCACATCCAGGATTGATCGTGTGTCCCACATCCAAGATTGATCATGTACCCCACATCCGGGATTGATCGTGTGTCCCACATCCAGGATTGATCGTGTGTCCCACATCCAGGATTGATCGTGTGTCCCACATCCAGGATTGATCGTGTGTCCCACATCCAAGATTGATCATGTACCCCACATCCAGGATTGATCGTGTGTCCCACATCCAGGATTGATCGTGTGTCCCACATCCAAGATTGATCATGTACCCCACATCCAGGATTGATCGTGTGTCCCACATCCAGGATTGATCGTGTGTCCCACATCCAGGATTGATCGTGTGTCCCACATCCAGGATTGATCGTGTGTCCCACATCCAGGATTGATCGTGTGTCCCACATCCAAGATTGATCATGTACCCCACATCCGGGATTGATCATGTGTCCCACAACCAAGATTGATCATCTATCCCACATGAAGGGATTGATCATGTGTCCCACGTCAAGGATTGACCATGTGTCCCACATCCAGAATTGATCATGTATCCCACATCCAGGATTGATCATGTGTCCCACATGAAGGTATTGTATCTCACATGAAGGCATTGATCTTGTATCCCACATGAAGGGATTGACCATGTATCCCACATGAAGGGATTGATCATGTGTCCCACATGAAGGGATTGATCATGTGTCCCACATGAAGGGATTAACCATGTGTCCCACATGAAGGGATTGACCATGTGTCCCACATGAAGGGATTGATCATGTGTCCCACATGAAGGGATTAACCATGTATCCCACATGAAGGGATTGATCATGTGTCCCACATGAAGGGATTGACCATGTATCCCACATGAAGGGATTGATCTTGTATCCCACATGAAGGGATTGACCATGTATCCCACATGAAGGGATTGACCATGTATCCCACATGAAAGGATTGACCATGTGTCCCACATGAAGGGATTGATCATGTGTCCCACATGAAGGGATTGACCATGTATCCCACATGAAGGGATTGACCATGTGTCCCACATGAAGGGATTGACCATGTATCCCACATGAAGGGATTGACCATGTATCCCACATGAAGGGATTGATCATGTGTCCCACATGAAGGGATTGACCATGTATCCCACATGAAGGGATTGATCATGTGTCCCACATGAAGGGATTGATCATGTGTCCCACATGAAGGGATTGACCATGTATCCCACATGAAGGGATTGACCATGTAACCCACATGAAGGGATTGATCATGTGTCCCACATGAAGAGATTGACCATGTATCCCACATGAAGGGATTAACCATGTATCCCACATGAAGTGATTGACCATGTGTCCCACATGACGGGATTGATCATGTGTCCCACATCTAGGATTGATCATGTATCCCACATGAGGGGATTGATGTATACCACATGAAGGTATTGATCTTGTATCCCAAATGAAAGGATTGATAATGTATCCCACATGAAGGGATTGATCATGTATCCCACAAGAGGGGATTGATCATGTGTCCAACATGAAGGTATTGATCTTGTATCCCACATGAAGGTATTGATCTTGTATCTCACATGAAGGGATTGGTCTTGTATCCTGCATGAAGGTATAATTCTTGTATCCCGTATGAAGGGATCAGTCTTGTCTCCTGCATGAAGGTATCATTCTTGTATCCCATATGAAGGGATCAGTCTTGTCTCCTGCATGAAGGTATCATTCTTGTATCCCATATGAAGGGATCGATCTTGTATCCCACTTAAAGACTCATACCCTCAGATATAAGACCAGAATGCTTACACTGATCTTCTCATCGCTGGATCAAGGAGAATTAATTTTGTTTCGATGATAGTTGTAAGGATGAAGAGGAATGTTAAAAGTTCCATGGACAGCAAAGAAAATATACGAGACAGTGTTGAAGGACACACACACACACACACACACACACACACACACACACACACACACACACACACACACACACACATACATACATACATACACACACACACACACACATTTATAGGACATTTTATGAGGCAAGAGAAATTGGAGCACCTAGTCACAACAGGAAAGCTGAGAGGAAAAAAAGAGCACCAGGAAGACCCGGGGGGGGGGGGGGTGATATTGGACGGACTTGCAGACTGGATGAAAACAGAGAGGATAGGAGATGTGCTTGCAGCGACAAGGGATAGATTCGTATGGAGGACCATGATCTCCAACGCAATGCGGCAGGGCACATGATGATGATGAAGGATAAACAACAGAATATAGAATTCACTGGAAGAATATCAACACATCGCTAGCACGTAGGGTTTATTGCACAGGCTCGTGGTATTTGTCATGACTGTTTTGGATCCTTTCCATCACTTGGAATCAGCACTGTTCGTACGTACGGCATCTACCAATTGCGAAAAACTGAAACTTGACATTCAGATATCGTGACCAGACTTAGCATTTATATCTATCAAACCACCAGAGGAGGGGAAAACTTCTGGGTATCCACAGTGACAAAAGGAACAGTGATCTCCTCGATACCCTGACATTTTAAGCCTACTTTCACACCTTCACCTACGCGCATACCAAAAACACTGCCAACCTCACCGAGAGGTTCCCATTCCATTGAGATCCATTTTGCATAAATTCACTTGTTCTGCATGGTAAACATAAAACACACACTGTGTTTGTTGACAATGTGAAACGAGCGGCATTCGGCAGACTTGTCGTGTACACGTATACGCGCGCGAGCGCGCAACACACACACACACACACACACACACACACACACACGCACGCATATATATATATATATATATATAGGTAGGTAGGTAGATGAATGGATGGATAGATAGATAGATGCAAATAGATCGACAGATACAGTTATATGTATACCAAAACAAAACCACAGACATACAAGCACACACACACACACACACACACACACACACACACACACACACACACACACACACCACTCTCTCTCTCTCTCTCTCTCTCTCTCTCTCTCTCCTATATACCATACATTCATAGCACACATCTCATATACCACACATACACATACGCACGCGAATGTTTAAACGACCATAATTATTTTACGCATGGTTCTGTTTACATTTTTTTCTTTTGTCGTATCCGCCTATGGTGTTATTGACAGTTTTGGAATGACAATGAAACAAATCGGAATTTGAGTCACTCACACTCGTACACACACAGACACAGAAAGACAGAAAACAGCAATGACGGTGTATTTGTCAACGGCCAAAGTTGTTGATTAACCCTTTGACTCCCGCACCCTATCAACCAGCTGCAAAAACTCAATCCTTTGACTTCTTCATCCTATCCATCAGCTTCCCCGGGAAGCTGGTGGATAGGGTGAGGGAGTCAAAGGGTTTGGATAGGGCGAGGGAGTCAAAGGGTTAAGTTTTTGCTTTGCTAGCGTGGTTGACAATGCAGGCTGCTGGTGGACAGGGTGCAGGTGTCAAAGGGTTAAAGGCTATTTTTCAGATTTGCAGTTGCTAATCTACAAACGTATATCTGCTCAGAACTACAATAACGAAAGAAAAACTGCACAAAGACAAGAAGAGGATCTTAGATATTGCAGACGTTTTTAAGTTGTGTGGGTGACCCTACCCACATTAACCCTTTGACTCCCTCTCCCTATCCACTAGCATCCTGCACTGTCAACTGGGCTAGCAAAGCAATCGCTTAACCCTTTAACTCCCTTATGCTATCCACCAGCTTTCTGCAGGAAGCTAGTGAGGGAGTCAAATGTTAAGTTTTCGCAGTTGGTGGATAGGGTGTGGGAGTCAAAGGGGTTAACCCCCCACCACCTTTCCGACCTACAGCTCCTACTCACCACGCCAGCCCCCTCCCCCACCCGACCCCTAAGTCGTTTCCTCCTTTCAACCCCCCACCCACCCACCCACTCCTCGTCCCCCAGCCCTGACACCCCCTTGATAGGGGTGACATCATTCTGTGTGTGAGCGGGGCGTCAGAGGACAGGACTGAGGCCCGTTGCCCACAAAGGCCGCGGATCATGGGAAAAGCAAACAGCGATTGAAGTTTAAGTGCCTTCTCCCTACACTGATAAATATCAAGTCTCTCACTTCTTCACGAAGCCAACAACAGGGTCTTTCCTCCACCCCCACCAAACCTACCTCCCTACCTCTACCCCCATCCCCAGTCTTAACCCTCTGACTCCCGCACCCTATCCACCACCATCCTGGCATTGTCAACCATGCTAGCAAAGCAAAAACTTAACCCTTTTGGCTCCATCACCTTATCCGCCTGCTTCTTGCAGGGAGTAGTGAACAGGGTGAGGAAGTCAAAGGCTTCAGTTTTTGCTGTTGATGTATAGGGTGCGGGAGTCAAAGGGTTAAAACCTAGCCAGCTGGTGAATAGAGTGAGGAAGTCACAGGCTTAAGTTTTTGCAGCTGGTGCATAGGGTGCGGGAGTCAAAGGGTTACACCTAGCTTAAGCGAAGCTTGCACACTGAGCTCTTACGGCGCGTCTTATACTAGAACGACACGGTATAAGCTTAGCACTTGCCTGCCTTATCACGTTGAACTAAGGAAAGCTTAGAGGATGTGGGGGAGACGAATAAGGGGATAAATGGGGGGGGGAGGTGGGAGGGTGCTGTAGGGTGGGAGAGTATCTGTTTTATTAAACTAATGTATGCAGATTTTCCGCTCACGATATGAAGAACATGTAGACCCTGACAGAAAATATGGGACGGACTTGCAGGGTGGATGAAGACAGAGAGGGTGGGAGATGTACTGCAGCGACAGAGAGTAGATTCGTGTGGAAGGCCATGATCGCCAACGCCATGCAGCAGGACAAATGATGATGACGATGAACACCATCTTGTTGTATAAGTTGCCTCAGTTAATTCAAAGTGTGGTGAAAGAGCTGAAAATTTTGGAAACAAGGAAAATAATACTTTCAGACATGGGAATATTCAAACAATTTGATGGTCGTTAACTAATTACTTCTGAACACTTACATATGAAGATCTACAGACTCCTTTATTTTGAATTGATTTGTTTACCTATTTACGCATATGCTTATTTACTTACTTATCTAGTTATTTCCTCTTTTCTTTCATCGCAGGTGAACGACAGACTTGCGGAACTATGACAAAGAAAATATTGTCTTCACCTAGTTGACAGCTGAGACTATGTGCACTGACAGGTGGTGGAGGGCTTTCTGTCATGTGAGACGAGTTTATACAGAATAGCTAGTTGTGTTGTGATTCAGACTTTTAATTATTTGTTTATTTAATTTGTAT
>JAPXFY010000015.1:26073542-26076042 GCA_030674185.1 Monoplex corrugatus
ATCCGCCAAGCCTATCATCCTACACAAATACTTAACCTTAAGTGAGGATGACCAGCTTTTGAAGTTTTACATTTAAAAAGATAGTCAAGCCATTTTAACAGCATCGCTTTTTCATACAAAAATGGAGTCCTTTTCTCACACTGAACGAAGCAGCAGGGAAGTTTCAGGCTTTTTCTCCTAATTTTTTTTTATTTGGTGTTTGTTTTTGTTTTGTGATCATACGCTTGACAAAGGCCAGTTGGCCGAAAATTTGCACCTGTCTTGTCTGATTGTATTAAATACGAGTACTGATTCTTGTGTGTGTGTGTGTGTGTGTGTGTGTGTGTGTGTGTGTGTGTGTGTGTGTGTGTGTGTGTGTGTGTGTGTGTGTGTGTGTGTGTGTGTGAGTGTATGTGTGTGTGTGTGTGTGTGTGTATGTGTGTGTGTATGTGTGTGTGTGTGTGTGTGTGTTCCTCTGTGTGTGTGTGTGTGTGTGTGTGTGTTTGTGTGTGTGTGTGTTTTTTCCTGATTCCTGTTTGCTTGAACGTGGGCAGTCACACTTGTTTTGGATTCATTGTATAAAGTGTTGACATAAAATCCAAATTGTATACTTTTCAAGGTCACTGTCACCTTCTGAAGGAGCACCAATGAAGATTTTGATGTAAAGCGAGGGCAGAGGCAGACAGTCACAACAGTAAACACAGAATGTATTGTCAGATGTACCTTGTAAAGTTCTTTTTACCCACCTTCCTCAAAAACTGTTGATTTTAGATATGTTATGTTGTTGTTGTTGTTGTTGTGTTGTTATTGTTGCTGTGATTTTGTTTGGTCCTTGTAACTGTTGACTTCAGCGCCATGACTTCCAGACTTTCGCCCTCCTTAACAGTCTATACTTTTTACCTAACTTTGTAAAGATCCATTGAGAAAAAGCTGAGAAAATTTTGCTAACGTTTTTGTCATAAACATAAACACACACGCACGCGCGTGCGTGCAAACACACACACTCACACACGCACACACACACACACACACGCACACACACACACGTACACACACACACGCACACACACACACACACACACACAAACACGTACACACAGAGAGACACAGACATATACACATAGACACACAGACACAGACACAAACATACACACATACACACACATATACACATATAGTCACACACATATACATATACACACACAGACATATATGTGTATATATGCATGTATATATATATATACAATATATATATATATCCAAAATATATATATGCATAATATAATATATATATATGTCACACACACATACAGACACACACACACACACATACACACACACACACACACACACACACACACACACACACACACACACACACACACACACACACACACACTTGTTATCTGTTCGCTCCCCTCTTCCTCTGCCCCTCCTGCATCTACATTCCCTTTTCCCTCGTCGTTTTCATTTCTTTTTTGTGTATTATTTCAATACTTTTGGGGGGGTCTAAAATCACTTCAGTGAATAGACATTAAACCAATGACCACCAGACACACACACACACACACACACACACACACACACACACACACACACACACACCACACACACACACACACACACACACGAAGAGAGAGAGAGAGAGAGAGAGAGAGAGAGTGAGTTCTTTTATCAAAGATCCTCTAAACCATATCGGTGTTCACGGTGGCTTATGGAGAAAACGAAAACACCCAGAATGCAAACATCTGCGCCCCATCCCAATTTCACGGTTCTTCGGTAACTTGATCCAGGTTCATATGGCGTATGGCCCAGCCGACCACAACAGCCATATCAGGGCTAACACCACGTTAAAAATAACTCCCAAGTTTAATTGAAAAGACCACAGCTAAAAACCAAGCTCATATTCATCCTTTCAAGTCTAAAATGCAATGAAAATAATCATATTTCCCATACGTACAATTGTACCAGATGAAATCAATTTATCTCATGTAAAAACTTGAAATTTGCACGTAGAGGAACTTCTCTGAAGATATTCTTTAAGGAGTCCGCAGTATAGTGCTTATAGTGGTTTATGGTCTTACTAGACTCAAGGAGATGGCTAGGTAATTATTGGCACAGGGGGTTAGAACAAATATGGAACTGCTCGAGTGCGATCAACTTCTCTTGAGCAACCACAAACTCATAATTGACATTATACACACAGGGGGAATAACTGTTTGTCTCTCTATTCCTTCAAGACTGTGTCACACATCCCCTCTCCCCACTCTCCCACGCACGCACACCACCCACACCATCAAATTAAGCCATTCGAGCAGCTTCCCTTTCTTCACAAAACTTGTTATAGAAAATCTGGGTCATGTACGTCTCAGGGTCAATGTGACATTGAAGTTTGAGTTGAAAAAAAAATACCGACGTGCAACGAGGTCCATGGTAGACTGTCCATGACAATGAAATCAGATTTTGAATAGTGTTAGAATTCCCGACAAAATACTGCTCACACACCATTCTTCAAAAGCAC
>JAPXFY010000015.1:26086042-26123542 GCA_030674185.1 Monoplex corrugatus
CAAAATCATTACTATGGTGCAGGGCCGAGTAAACAGGAACCAAAAGGCCACTTGTGTGAGTCTCCCTGCAGCAAACAGGTTTATACCATAACCTTTTTTTTTTCTTCTTCTTCTTTTTCCCCACTGTGGGCTGGCTGGCTTGTCGTAGACCCGTGTACTCAAAGATCTGACGTCTCGCATTCCATCCTAGTCCACAACATAAGTGGCATGCTCACTGTCCGAGATCTTAACCCTTTGACTCCCGCACCCTCTCCACCAACTGCAAAAAAACTTAACCCTTTGACTCCCTCACCCTATCCACCAGCTTCCTGCAGGAAGCTGGTGGATAGGGTGAGGGAGTCAAAGGGTTAAGTTTTTTTGCTTTGCTGACATGGTTGACAATGCAGGATGCTGGTGGATAGGGTGCAGGAGTCAAAGGGTTAAATGTTCCGCTCACTGTGGAAGTGTCAGCGTAGTATTCCATTGACTCTATTCCCCCATACAACCCTAACTTTACATTTTACGATCTTACCAGAGCATAGGTCTTCACGCAGGCTCGAGGAGTCTGCCAGATACATCGATAACAGATTGAGGAGGGCGCATATGGAAATGTCCGAGTGCAACGAATTCGTCTTGAATAAGCTCAAAACTCCACAACTGTTTGTCATAGCGGAGTGAGCTGGTACAGAAAATGGATTTTTTTTCTCGGGGCCAGCATTTTGAGGGTGTGCCCATATCATGTCTCCTTGTGATTTACTTTCCCGAACCTTGAACAGGGCCAGGTATCCGTTCACAGCTGGGTAGAATGGCGGTGGCCAGACTGGGCCCTCTGGCAAACACATACGGTCAGATTGGAAGGTAGTACCTACAGCCAAACATTACACACATATATCACAGAGACCCCCTCAGCAGAAATGGGTTCATTCCTTCATTTGAGTCCAAACTAGCTCATTGACTAACGCCTCAGGGTTATCACAAGCATCGGTATGTGGTAGAGCATTTCACATTTCTGAAGAGAATGAAGTTTGAACACTACAGCCGTACTTAGTTCATACACAAGGTACTTATGACTAAAACAGCCTCAAGATTTATTACAAGCATCGGTAGAAACAATTCACATTTCCAAAAGAAAATGAAGTTTATACAATACAGTGCTACTAGTTCATGCACAAAGTAGCTTATTGACTAAAAGCCTCAAGGTTTATTACGAGTTTCGGTAGAAAAATTCACATTTCTAAAAGAAAATGAAGTTTATACAATACAGTGCTACTAAGTTCATGCACAAAGTAGCTTATTGACTAAAGCCTCAAGGTTTATTACGAGTTTCGGTAGAAAAATTCACATTTCTAAAAGAAAATGAAGTTTGAACAGTACAGCAATACTAAGTTCGGACACAAAGTAGCTTACTGACTAAAGCCTCAAGGTTTATCACGAGCATCAGTACGCGGTAGAACAACTCCACATTTCTAAAAGAAAATTAAGTTTGAGCAGTACAGCCCTACTTGGTACATACACAAAATAGTTTATTATCTAACGCCTGAAGGTTTATTCCGAGCAACGGTAGAAACAATTCATATTTCTAAAAGAAAATGAAATTTTAACAGTATAGCAATGCTAAGTTCGTACACAAAATAGCTTATCGACTAAAGCCTAAAGGTTTATTACGAACATCGGTACGCGGTAGAGCAATTCACATTTCTGAGAGAAAATGAATTTTGAACATTATAGCCCTACTAAATTCATACACAAAAAATACTTATTGATTAAAGCCTCAAGGTTTGTTACGAACATCGGTAGAACAATTCACATTTCTAAAAGAAAATGGAGTTTCAACAGTACAGCCCTACTAAGTTCATACTAATCTACTGAGCTGTTTCGAGTTCACATCAGTGAAAGGAAAAAAGGTCCATAGTCTCACAGAATCTTATAATGAACAGGTTTACGCCATTATTACGTTTTTATGTAAATTTTGTCTCCTTGACTACGTACAATACTTATCGCCACCACATCTGGACAACAGTTTCTCAGCAATTCAAAGTTCAGCCAACTATCTGGTGTGGCAATCAGTCACGCATAGATAATCAAAAGGCCTCACGTTAGAAATTGATGACAATACAAAAGTGAGTCGCGGAGACAGACAGAGCGCCATACTTTTTTTGTTCCCCGTTTCCGCGTTTGTGGGTGTCGCGTTCATCGCATCGTATGTCTGGTGCGCGGGTGGGTCTTGATTTGAATTGTCAAGGTTTGGTGCCATCTAAATACTGTGATCATTATCATTATTATCATTATCATTATTATTAATGATGTTATTATTATTATTATTATTATTATTACTATTAAGCTGCTATCTCCCAAAGTATGGGTAACATTGCCTTGTTTTGTTAAGTTGCTAGAGAGTCTAGAAGTTGAGTCATGGAGACAGAGAGAGGGGAGGGAGAGAGAGAGAGAGAGAGAAAACAGACAGACAGACAGACAGACAGACAGACACAGAGACAGCCCATTCTCAGGACCTCCAAAGATGCTAAGTACTCCGGAACAAATAGTGAAAGTATGTATACGTTTTATTCCTGCGTAGGGTTTTAGGGCTGAATAGGGTATAGGCAAGTGACAATGATGATGAATAATTATGATTTGTATTGAACATTTTAATTGAAGAAAATGTACTGACTTCTCATCCTATGTATGGACCGGTTTTGAGAGTTGTCTAGAGTACTTCGTGCATTTCCGCTCGTCTCTCTCCTTCCTTGTTGTATGCGAGGTTTTTATATACAGTAATGAATCTGTATTAATGTCCTCCAAAATCTCTTAACTGTTGTTACTCGAGTGAGGCTAAAAGATGACAAAATCCTTCCAAACTTGGTTTTAAGAGTTGTCGTGTAGTGTATTTACGCATTTCTGCTCGTCTCTCTCCTTCGTTTTGTGTGTGAGGTTTTTATACACAGTGGTTAACTTCTTCCAAAATCTCTTTAACTGTTGTTACTCGACAGATGACAAAATCCTTCCAGACTTTACTGAAGAGTTCCAACGCTACAGTCGAAATATGACAGAGCTCCATCCTGTTTTTGATACATTCCAACTGATGATGGAGCTCCCATCCCATCCCGTCACGAAAATGATCTGGAAAGCTAAAACAGACTGTTATTCTGCCCAGATCCTTGAACCTACAAGTACAAAACGCCTGTTCTCTGTCATGTCTGATCTTTGGGTACTACTAAGTCATCTGCACTTCCTTCCAACATTAGTCCTCCGATCTCCCAGAGACTGTTTCGACTTTTTTCTCTTCCAAAATTAACGATCTTCAAGCCAAGCTGTACAAAACCTCATCTCACCCTAATCTTCTATCCACAGGCCTTCCACTCATTGAATGACAACCAGTTTCTGAAACTCTGATTGCCAGCATTCTGAGGAAAGTGCCATTCAAGTCTCGTGAACTTGACAACACATGCCTCTCTCTTTTCGCAAACACTTCCTGAGCTTCTTCCGTCCATGACACGTATCATCAACGCTTCTCTTCTAACTTGATCTGTCCCCCTTCTGCGAAAACAGCCATTGTTCCACCTCTGCTGAAAAAGAATAACCTCGATCCTAACTTTCTCAAAACTTACCATCCTGACTATATGGCAACACTATCGTACTTTCTGAATCAGTCAACAACTTTGGCCTTGTTCTTGATCCTCAACTCTGTTTGCAGAAATCCATCACCCAAACCTGTCAATCTTGTTACCGTGAACTTCGCCGTCACCTTTCAAATTTAACAGCACCTAAACCTGCGACTTCTCTTATCTTGTCTCGTATCGATTATTGTAATTCTGTGCTCTCTGGCTTGCCTGCTTCTTCTGTTGCATGCCTGCAGCGTATTCAGAATTCTGCAGCCCGTCTTGCTTTTCGTAAGAGGCATGATTCTATCACTCCCATGCTTCACTTACTCCACTGGTTGCCCGTTTCTGAAAGAATTCCATACAAAATCAATACATTATCCCACAAGTGTATCAATGGTGTTGCACCTGTTTCCCTTTGTGACCACCCCAAAACATACACCCCTGTTCGACCTCTCCGTTCTCCTTCTGATACTAGTTGTCTACAAATTCCATGATACACAAATGTACCACAACTGGTTGCTGCTCTTTTTCTGTGTCTGGTCCACACAACTGGAAAGTTCTTCCCCGTCTATTCGACAGTCACAAACTTTTGTCTTCCTTCAAATTTAGCTTGACAAGATACCTTTTACCCAGCAGTGATGTTCCCCTTCTACATGTACACTGTCTTGCCCCACTGCCTCATCATCATCATCATCATCATCATCATTGTTATTACTATTATTATTGTTGTTGTTACTGTTATAATTACTATTGTTATTACATAAACGGAATTGTCCTCTTATGAAACATGCATGTACGCTTGTGTGTGTGTGTGTGTGTGTGTGTGTGTGTGTGTGTGTGTGTGTGTGTGTGTGTGTGTGTGGTGTGTGTGGTGTGTGGTGTGTGTGGGTGGGTGGTGTGCGTGTGTGTGTGTGTGTGTGTGTGTGTGTGTGTGTGTGTGTGTGTGCGCGCGCGCGCGTGCACGCGCGTCGTTGATGTGTACATACACACCCACATACAACGCAACCACCACGCACATTCACATGCGCAACAGAAACACATTCAAACCATACGCCCATCCCCACGCAACACCCCCCCCCCCCCCTCAAGTCCGTGATATATTCTCACGATGCAGCCTCTTCAATCAAACGGGTTGAATAATAAAACGCCCGAATTACAATTGTGTTTCGTGACCCAGAAAACGTGAGTCTGCATTAATTTTTCAAGCGTAAAAAAAAAAAAAAAAAAGAAAAAAAGAAAGAAAAAGTGGCGACACTGAGCAGAAAGGGAGAAAACTGTGTTAAACATGGCTTCCACAATGGTTTACATTCCTTTTCCCTCTGCCAGGTGTTCTGTTGACGTCCATCGTCTATATTTTGCAAACAGCATCTCATTTAAAGACACTGGGTCTGGCTCTGCTTCTTTCATGATCTTGTCCTAGTAAAGTATAAACACATGTTGTAATATGGCGCATACCTGTCTCACTCCGGATCTGACTTCAAACCAGTCTGTGAATCTTGCTGGAGTGCAGGCTGAGCTTATGCTGTTTGTATAGAAAACTCTGGTGTTCCCTAAAAGCAGACTTCTGATATTGTGCAGTTTAGCACTTCCCATTGCTTGTCTCTATTTACTTCGTCAAATGCTTTGTCCTGGTCAGAAGTTCAAAAATAGCATCTGTGCACCTTTTCTTTTCTTGAAGTCCATCTGTGCCTCACTCAGAAAGGATTCCCCTTGTGTGGAGTGCATAGTTCCAGAATTGTGACATATATTTTGCCGACTTGGTTCCAAAGTGCTATTCCTTGTACTCGGCAGATTGTAATACGTAATATCCCTGGGTTATCCTTACATGGACAGTTCGCCCTGTTGCAAGGCGTTGGAGATCATGGTCCTTCATACAAATCTATCCCTTGTCGCTGCAACTAAATCTCCCACCCTCTCTGTCCGTCCAGTAGTTTCTCCCTGGGTCGAACTTGGTGCTCTCTTTCCCTCTAGCTTTCCTGTTGTGACCAGGTGCTCTAATTTCTCTTTCCTCACAAACTGTCCTATAAATGTTGCTTGTCTTTTTCTAATCTTCTTTATAAATGATCTTCTTGTGTCTGCATCCTCCAAGACTGTCTCGTTTGTTTTCTTTGCTGTCCATAGAACTCTCAACATTCTTCGTAGAACCCAGATTTCAGTTGCTCTCAGTCTTGTTCTGACTTATTGTGTTCATTGTCCACGCCTCACAACCGTACAAAAGATCGGTTCTATATAACACTCAAGAACTCTCTGATGTTAACTGACAGGCATTTGTTCAGCAGTTTTACCAACAGGTAAAATTGCCAAGTAGACTGAAGACGTTACACCCAAGCCACCCACAGAAGCACAAAATGGATATCAATAAAGTGGAGTAGTACCTGTGTCTTACATCCTCGAAGACCACTCACCTGTTCAACAGCTTCTATCAGTAGGTGGAATTCAACAGGTTGCGGATGTTTACTACACCTGGGTCAACCACAGAAGGATAAAATAGCTGTAAATAAGAACTATGAGCAATTCTATCTTCAAAGACAGTCTTATTTGTCAAGGAACTTTGTCCAACAGGTAGAAGTATCAGACAGGTTGGGGTGTTTACTTTACCCGAGTTATCTACAGATAAAAAAAAAAAAAACAACGACAACAATAAAATTCGTAAGTGCTATCTTCAAAGACCATTTAATTGTTCAACGGTTCTGACCAAGAGTTTTGGCAGAACTCAGAGTTTACAGACAGACGGGTCATCAAA
Organism: Monoplex corrugatus; assembly: GCA_030674185.1. NCBI lineage: Eukaryota > Metazoa > Mollusca > Gastropoda > Littorinimorpha > Ranellidae > Monoplex > Monoplex corrugatus. Next base: position 26,092,364 of record JAPXFY010000015.1, read on the forward strand.
CAGAATGGTGTGATAGCCACCCCTGGAGACTGCTTATTGCACCATGCACCACGTGGACATCCTCTCTCCCTTCGTTAAACTACTGAACTGTAAACAATACAGCAACAGCAACCTAGGAAGGGTGAAGTGAAGAAGATTTGCTCTGTGTTGTTGAAGTATTTATTTTAACGTCGCACGGCATCCAAGTGGCTTGTGCACCGGTCTGCCTGTGTATCTTATTAGCATGACAAGGGGGGCGTTTTGTATCCTCAAAATGTCGTCTATTGTGCGAACACTAGATCACCTGCGGATACGAAAAACTTAGGCAAGGGCGCATGCGTGAGCTCGTGGGAAAGAACTTGCAATCGCATACGAACACGCATAGGAACATGCGGACAAGCACACTGTCCGGTTCAGGCTCAGATTCAGATTGCTTATAACCCAGCCGACTACTAGAGCCGTATCAGGGCTAACGCCACATTAAAACGACATTCAAGTTAAAATAAAAAGACAACAATTAAAAACCATGCTCACCGTTACTCTTGCAAGTCTAAAATACGTTTAAAGAATGACACACTCATACATAAAATCATGCAAGTGGAATGTATCGCTCTCTTGTAAAAACTGGAAAATTCCATCCAAAGGACGTCTCTGAAGAGGATCTTTGTGGAGTCTGCCGTGTAGTGCTTAGTCTCACATCGTACAAGTCCCAGCATTCAAGAAAAAGATGTCTGATGGTCAACGTTAACGGCTCGTCACATGGTATACACCACGGTGCTTCTTCATTTTTCAAAACGTAGGAGTGAGTGTAGGATGTGTGACCGGTGTGTAACCTATATAACACTGTCTCTTTCCTACGGTTCCCAGCAGCAGATGGAAGAATCTCTCTAAGGTTGGGGCGGATTTGGAAAAGTTTGTTATCTGTCTGCTTATTCCAATCCTCCTGCCAGAGATTTCTCACATAACGTGTAACTTGGATTTCACATCTGTGTAAGGAATGAAGGACTTAGACATCTTTTCCTTTGTGGCTTCTTGGCCAGGCAGTCAGCCTTTTCATTGTTTCCAGTACCAACATGGCCAGGAATCCAAGCAAAGACAATGTGGTAACCTTCACGTGTAAGAGTAGAAGACATTTCAAAGAATTTCAGAAGCTCTGGGTGACTGATGTTTCGGCCAGCAATTGCCTGCAAAGCAGAAAAGGAGTCAGAAAAAATGAGAAAGGCTTTATGCTTTGATTGGGACACCATTCGCCAAACCCAGAGCAGTCCACAAAAAAATTATATCTATCTTTCAGCCATCGAAAGTCCGTTGTTGAACATAGGCCTTCCCCAGCTGCTTCCATTCGGTTCGTTCCAGCGCTTTTCCTCTCCAGTTCTTGTCAAATCCAACCAGGTCGTCTCCCTATCTAGTTTTCTGTCTTCTATTGCGAGTGCCATCTCTTGGTATCCAGAACGTGGTTTATATTGTCCAACAATTCTCCATTCTCTAGGTTGAATGGCTCAGAGTCATTGGGTAGCCAGATGAACAATTTGGCAAATTTGTAGATATGCCGAAGGACGTTTACATGTACGGTATCAACGGTTAGCATGATTGCCTTCCAACAAAATGACAACGATTATTTAACCTGATTCAGATACAGACAGATTCAGAACGATGAGTGACGACGAACAGCATTGCTCCTGGGAGGGGCGAGACTGAGAGAGAGACAGAGAGAAACAGAGAAAGACAGAGAGACAGACAGGCAGAGACAGAGAGAGAGGGAGGAGAGGAGGTGATACTGATCCACCTTTAAATTAACAGTATACAGCAATTCAATGTTTGGATACCTTAATCTCGTATAATAAAATCAAGACTGTTTCGACAGTAGCAGTCAGGAAGTCCTTGAGTTCTTAGAAGAAACGATAACAGCACGCTGTCCTCAGGTCAGTGATAATGACAGCTCGTGTCAAAGGATCAGCGTTTTAAAAAACCCAGAAGATTGATTGATTGAGTTGTTGTTATTGATTGATTGATTGATTAATTGATTAATTGATTGATTGATTGATTTGGTTCAGTTTTTACGTGGACACCCATACCTCAGGTGATATGACCGATGGGGATAACCATCCCAGGGAAGTGGGAGAAGGGGGGGGGGATCAACTAATCCTATACTGACACCACCAGAACAACAATGATGTTAAGATAGGATAGTGAGATGGCCAGTTTTAATGTAGCGCACCCCAGGATTCGAACCTACAACCATTAGCATGTGAATCTGACGCTCAATCAGCTGAGCTACTGGGGCCCGCTAGCCCCACAAAACACGCAAACATTAAATAGATGAAAGACAAGTGGGTAGCCAAAGCTGAGGAGGCGCTATGTTATGTTGATCCGAAAAGTTACCAGCAATCTTTTCTTTTCTGGTCTGAAAACAGCGCATGGCCTTCAGTGCAGCACCGTGACTCTTGTGCCTGGGGCTGATGGACTTTGCTGACTGAAATCTGGGACACTGGACAGCCCACTTCAGCTAGCTGCTCAACAAAATTTCAAGCAAAGAGAAACAAAACAGCATCCAAGAAGATGAAAAGCGGTCTTACCAACAAATGCCTATCAGTTAAAATCAAGAAGAGAGCTCTTGAGTGTTCTATAGAACCGCAAGCAGACAGATAACAAACTTTTCCAAATCCGCCCCGTACTGTTGTACGGATTTGAAGCGTAGACAGTCAGCACGCAAAATCAGAACAAATTTGTGGCAACTGAAATGTGGCTTCTAACAAGAATGTTGAGAGTTCCATGGACAGCAAAGAAAACAAACGAGACAGTCTTGAGGAGGCAGACACAAGAAGATCATTAATAAAGAAGATTAGGAAAAGACAAGCAACATTTATAGGATGTTTTAAGAGGAAAGGGGAATTATAACACCTGGTCACAACAATAAAGCTGGAGGGAAAGAGAACACCAGGTAGACCCAGGGAGAAAATATTGGACGGACTTGCAGAGTGGCTGAAGACAGAGAGGGTGGGATATGTACTTGCAGCGACAGGGGATAGATTCGTATGGAGGACCATGGTCACCAACGCCATGCGGCAGGGCACATAATGATGATGATGACGAGAGAAACAAGTCTTTGAAGATATATCTTGCAACATGCTTATTCCCGCCTTTGGCGACAGCTCATCAACGGAAGACACTGCAAAAGCGATGAACCAAGTGTGCAAGGCTCCTGGCCCTGAATACAAACATTTACAGGAGATCACAGACTGTTCTTCTTCAATAAAATTATCAGACTTCCCCATTTTTCTGGTAAAAGGTATCTGCCACATGATCTCAAAACTGTAATAATTATCACCCCACCTATACAAGGACAGAAGGCAAAAAGTATTCTGTGACAGTTAACCCTTTGACTTCTGCACCCTATCCACCAACTGCAAAAACTTAACCTTTTGGCTCCCTCACCCTATCCACCAACTTCCTGCAGGAAACTGGTGGATAGGGTGAGGGAGTCAAAAGGTTAAGGTTTTTGCTTCGCTAGCATGGTTGATAATGCAGAATGCTGGTTGACAGGGTGTGGGAGTCAAAGGGTTAAAGAGGCGTTTCGTGCCTAAGCATTACTGGCTTTCCTACATTCTCCTAAACAGAATAACAGGAATCTTCTAAGGCAAACGTAGGTCTCCATGGACCGTAGATTGTGATAACTGTAGTTATGATATTTGCTGTGGGACAATTGCAGGAAAACGGCTCCGAGGGTCAGCGTATCCTATATTTACTGTTTGTTGACCTCCAGGGTGAAAATATTGGACGGACTTGCAGGGTGGCTGAGGACAGAGAGGATGGAAGATGTGCTTACGGCAACAAGGGATAGATGCATATGGAGGGCCATGATCGCCAACGCCATGTGGCAGGGCACATGATGATGATGATGACCTCCGCCACACTGTTGAAATAGACAACAGCCTATGGTCCATTTTGTCAAAACATGGCCCTCCCTCGAAATTTCTCATCATTGGCCTGGCTATTCCTTTCATAGACATATTGGTTATGATTAATGAAACTGGGAATGATTTAAACCTTTTCCGTCAGTGGTGTAACACAGGGATACGTCTTTACACCTACAACGTTGTCATCTTTATTTCATGAAAGGCAACTATGATGATGATGATGATGATGATGATGATGATAATCAAAATATGTATGTGTGGGAATGGACGGGTGTGTGTTAGTGACGTGTGTATATATGAGAGACGGATAGACAATAACAATGAATAAAGAAACTGTGAGCAAAAGAGGCAGAAAGAGGCTGAGAGATATATATATAGAAGAGAGAGAGAGAGAGAAGAAAGAGAGAGAGAGAGAGAAAGAGAGAGAGAGACAGTGTGTGTTGTGTTGTGTTTGTGTTGTGTGTGTTGTGTTGTGTTGTGTTGTGTTGTGTTGTGTTGTGTGTGTGTGTGTGTGTGTATGTGTGTGTGTGTATGTGTGTGTGTATGTGTGTGTGTGTGTGTGTGTGTGTGTGTGTGTGTGTGTGTGTGTGTGTGTGTGTGTGTGTGTGTGTGTGTGTGTGTGTGTGTGTGTGTGTGTGTGTGTGTGTGTGTGTGTGTGTGTGTATGAGTGAGTGTGTGTGTGTCCAACTCACGAACTGCTACATACACAGTCACATAAAGACAACAACTCATTTTCAGTTCAACTCTTTTATTAATCAATTCCAAAGTCAGTATTATCAATTTGTATATAATTATTCACTTGTTTTTCTCTATCACAGTGATCATATATATAATGTACCCATTTCACGTCGGTTACATTTGAATAAGTGACCATGGAATTGTATTTAAATGTCCACATCTTTTACATTTAAACCAGTGAAAGGTATTTTCTCAATTTCACACTTTTTACATTTGAAGACACAATAGATCCGTCACACTTAAACAAGCAAACATTTCATTATTTCAAATGTCACATGCAAACAATCTTGACTTTTCTTTTACATCAATTTAACAAGCAAACTTTGTATCGTTTACATTTTTATACATGCATACCTTCATCTTTATACACTCTGAACAAAATCTGTCTTGCAATCCGTTACAAGCAAACCTTTCATTTTTACAAGTAAACTTTCCATTTGTGTAATTATGAAATACAATATTTCTATGTTGAAACAAGCATACATTTCGTCGTTTCCTATTACACAAGCAGAATATTAACGTCATAGTATAATTATGGACGATATCAACAGTCTGGTAAAAAAAAACAATTAATAAACGCATCTTAAATGAATGTAGAATGATATGGAAATGAGTGTCTATCACTGAAAATAACTTCTCTTCGAACACAGAATACATATTGTCCATACACACAAACGTACACACACACACACACACACACACACACACACACACACACATCACACACACACACACACACACACACACACACACACACACACACACAAACAAACACAACACACACACACACACACACACATACATACATACACAGGCACACACACAAACAACTATCTGATAAAAAAACGATACACTCTTCGTTGTATACAGTACAATAAAAAGTCTGCATATTCCAAGGAGACTATTGTTGTAAGCTGTAGTAAACACACATGTGTCCTGCTTGTGCACGTTGTTTTCACTGGAATAAAATATACAATTTTGCCATTTTACAGAATCACTTTGTATGTATGAAATGAATACAGTAAGAAGTACACTTCTTTTTGCCTTTCTTCACGACCATTGCCTCTTGTGTACATAACTAGCTGACTGTCAGTGGTATATTATGTTGGCTGACTGTCATGGTATTTATGTTGGCTGACTGTCAGTGGTATATTATGTTGGCTGACTGTCAATGGTATATTATATTGGCTGACTGTCAATGGTATATTTACATGTTGGCTGACTGTCAATGGTATATTTATTGGCTGACTGTCAATGGATATATATTGGCTGACTGTCATGTATATTGGCTGACTGTCATGGTATATTATGTTGGCTGACTGTCATGGTATATTATATTGGCTGACTGTCAGTGGTATATTATATGGCTGACTGTCAGTGGTATATTCATATTGGCTGACTGTCAGTGGTATATATATTGGCTGACTGTCATGGTATATTATATTGGCTGACTGTCAGTGGTATATTATATTGGCTGACTGTCAATGGTATATATATTGGCTGACTGTCAGTGGTATATTAATTGGCTGACTGTCAGTGGTTATTATATAAGTTGGCTGACCTGTCATTGATATATATCAAGTATTGGTGCGCAGTGGTATATTATACTGGCTGACTGTCAGTGGTATATCATATTGGCTGACTGTCAGTGGTATATTATATTGGCTGACTGTCAGTGGTATATTATATTGGCTGACTGTCAGTGGTATATTATATTGGCTGACTGTCAGTGGTATATTATATTGGCTGACTGTCAGTGGTATATTATGTTGGCTGACTGTCAGTGGTATATTATATTGGCTGACTGTCAGTGGTATATTATACTGGCTGACTGTCAGTGGTATATCATATTGGCTGACTGTCAGTGGTATATTATATTGGCTGACTGTCAGTGGTATATTATATTGGCTGACTGTCAGTGGTATATTATATTGGCTGACTGTCAGTGGTATATTACATTGGCTGACTGTCAGTGGTCTATTATATAAAGTTGTCAACCATTCATTTATAGCGGTATACTCCAAGTTCATTTGAAATGCCTACGCATTACACATAATCTGACTTTTTCTTTTAGTAAAGCACAGATAACTCAAGCGTGGCTGTTGGATAAGCTGACTGACCTGATTTCACTGTTATTTTAGCTGACTGACCTGATTCACTAGTTATTGTTAGCTGACTGACCTGATTTCACTATGTTATTGTTAGCTGACTGACCTGATTTCACTGTTATTGTTAGCTGACTGACCTGATTTCACTATGTTATTGTTAGCTGACTGACCTGATTTCACTATGTTATTGTTAGCTGACTGACCTGATTTCACTATGTTATTGTTAGCTGACTGACCTGATTTCACTATGTTATTGTTAGCTGACTGACCTATTTCACTGTTATTGTTAGCTGACTGACCTGATTTCACTGTTATTTTGCTGACTGACCTGATTTCACTATGTTATTGTTAGCTGACTGACCTCATTTCACTATGTTATCGTTAGCTGACTGACCTCATTTCACTGTTATTGTTAGCTGACTGACCTCATTTCACTGTTATTGTTAGCTAACTGACCTCATTTCACTATGTTATTGTTCAGTCTGCATTTTCGGTGGGCTTGCATGCTGGGTGTTTTTATGTTTTCATAAACCACTGGACACAGGAACTTTAACCTGCATCGGCCATTAGCTCAGTTGGCCACAGCGCCGAGATGATTTCGCAAGGGTGGAGTGCTTGAACTTCTGGTGGGCCGTGTTTTTGCACACGGGTGGTTGGTTCTTTGGATAGAGATGGGGACTGGAAGTTTTATGTGTTGAATTCAGTCCCGGCCCCCAACATAAAAGCTGTTCACTGCCCATCTTAATGCTTCAATCATTCTGGTGGTGCCAGCTTAGTTATTTCGTAGTTCTCTTCTGCTGCCCCTTCCCAACTTCAGGACCTTGCCAGCGCATAGAGTATTGCGCAAGCTCACGGAGTCTATCAGATAAATACTGGCAGAATTTGATGGGATGCGTGTAGTATTGTCTAAGTGCGATGAATTGCGTGTGAACAAACAACAAATTTCATGTGTAGATTTGATATTGTGCATACGTTTAAATACTAAGAGGGTTTAGGCACTGGCAGGTCTGCCTACATGCTGACCTGGCAAATCGGAAAAACCTCCACCCTTTACCCACCCACCCTTGTCCCTCCACTGAGTGGTGGGTGCACGTGTCCAGAAGGATGGAACTCAGGACTTCTGATGGAAGGCCGACGTTTATATGCTTGGCCACCGCACCCGTAAAAACCAAATATGTCTGCTGTTTGGAAAGACACACCGGAATTGAAACACAACATCCAACCAGTAAAAGCCCTCTCTCTCCCTCCCGCTCTCTCTCTCTCTCTCCACACACACACACACACACACACACACACACACCCACACACACACACACACCACACACACACACACACACACACCACTCCACACACACACACCCACACACACACACACACCACTCTACTCACCTCACACACACACACACACTACTAACACACACACACACACACACACACACACACACACACACACACACACACACACACACACACACACACACACACACACACACACACATGAACGCGAGTGAGTTTTCAGTTTGCATCAAATGTTAGCGTTGTAAAACACGGATCATCAATAATCATGACCATCTGACTTCCACAACAGATGAAAAACTCGTGGCATTTCATCACAACACATTTTGTACTGGAAGCACAAATAAACGCCATAAAACAAAAAAAAATTAACTCATGGACGAATTAAGAAAGACCGATCAAAAGTAACACTTCATTTTATGGACGAATTAAGAAAGACCGATCAAAAGTAACACTTCATTTCAAATTGGTCATATTCTGACAGAGCACTTCTGGTGCAATGTAGAATGATCATGTACCTATAATCAGTAGATTCATTGTTGTCAGCTAGATAACAAGATATTGTAAACAAGACATTGAAAGCAGAGTGTAGCAATTTTATAATCAATTCTTGGTTTGACTGGAAGCCAGTGTTGTCTTTACAACAATGATTTTGCTCCACACCGTTTGCTCTCTCGTAGGACAAGTCAGACTGCAATATTTTGGATTCGCTGAAGTTTGGACAGCTTGTTAGTAAAAGTTCTTCATCTATCTATTCATTCATTTATTTCTTTTTCTATTTATTCATTCCTACAATTTCTTCGTTGCAGTTCAATAAGTAACAGTTGAAAACAGTCCTGTAATTTCAGTACTCTCTTTGTCATCCCTTCCATGAGGTTAAAGACTATCTCATAATCTGAGCAATCACTGAGAGCTTGGCTGTAGACCACATCTTCTTTCAGCAGAAAGTTATGAGGACGATGCCCATTTCCTTTTATCCGGCAGGCTCCAGTAGCTCAGTTGGTTTGAACGTCGGATTCACATGCTAATGGTTGTGGGTTCAAATCCCGCGGTGTGCTACATTAAAACTGGCCTTCTCACTGTCCCATGTTAAACATCATTGTTGTTGTGGGGGTGTCAATATAGGATTAGATAAGTCCCCCTTCTCCCAACTTCCCTGGGATGGTTATCCCCGTCGGCCATATCACCTGAGGTGGGTGCCAACGTGAAAACTGAACCAAATCAATCCTTTTATCCATTACACTTTAACAATTAGTTGACAATTGTATGTGGTTCTGTCAATCCCCCATATCATATCCACATTCCAGGTGAACACCTTAGCCATTTCATAACAGTCATGCAGGTCATTGTAAGTCAGATATTTTGTGTATCAGACAAAGGTAGGTATTTTGTGAAAGTACTTTCAGTTTTCTTGCGTAGATATCAATTCGTTGTTTCATACATTTTATGTGAATTGACAGGTAAAGATTATAAATTGCATGTAACATTATTGGTAATGAATATAATGACGCGTAAATTGATTCTGGAGTCAAACATTTTATAACAGCTGGAAAACAACGGAATGTACAGTAATGGAAGACTTGTAAATATTATGGAAAAGTTCTGATCAGCAGTATATCAGGAGTAAAATTAATGATATGTACAAAACAATGGCATCTGTGTGTTTGCAAAGAAAATGATTTCATCTTTTAAACATTTCAAATGTATCGCAAGAGGGTTTACAGAGGTCAAATCCAGTGCTTCTCCCCCCATCATGACAAACCATAACAATTATTGACAACAGTAAACATAAATCACGATAATTTCTTTTGAAATGGAAGACCCCATGTATAAAACATATTTGCTGCTGGAAGACCTCGTGTATAAAACATATTTGGTACTTGGTTTACTTGTTTCAGGATTAAATTCTCTTCAGTTTACTCTTGACAAGAACTGCAAAATCAGACAGCGTTCTTGTCACAAAATTAGCTGTATCTAAATTTCTTTTGTTTTACTGATTTTGTTTTCTGAATCAAAGTGACTGCCAGCGTTCAAGCAAATACGAACCATAAAAATAAAAACTGAATTTGAACATCTAATGTAACAAAACAAGACAAGCGTGAAGTTTTGGCTGGCTGGCCTTTGTCAATCGTGTACAAAAGACAACAATTTGCTACTTTCTATAACTTGTCTTTCTGTCCGATACCTTTCATGACATGAACACAGCAGCATTACGTGTATAAATAGCCATATGATGTAATTATACATATTCAGTGTCGTCCACAGTTTTATCACAGAACTGCTTATCACTCTCAAATAGCTAAAGTAAGATCAGAACAGACGGTGAGAGAGAGAGAGAGAGAGAGACAGACAGACAGACAGACAGACAGACAGAGACAGAGAGACAGAAAAGACAGAGACAGAGACAGAGAGACAGAGAGAGACAGAGACAGAGAGAGAGACAGAGACAGAGACACAGACAGAGAGAGAGAGAGAAGAGCACAGACACACAACACCACACACACACACACACACACACACACACACACACACACACACACACACACACACACACACACACAGAAACAGAGGCAGACGCAGAGGCAGTGACACACAGAAAGGAAGAGGAGGAAGAAGAGGACAAAGAAAAACAACAACAACCAGAAAAGAGAACAGAAGACAGAAAAAAGATAGGACGAAAGAACAAGTCATCGACAATGCTTTTATCCTCGCGGCATGAAATATGTTGTAACTATATATATATATTATATTGATATTTTATGAAAATATAGATTCTTTTTTCTTCAGCCTATGGAAGAATCAAAAACAATACAAACAAAATCAAATCCATGGCTGCCAAAAATCACTTCAAGCAACGTTCTGTGGGTGTAAACCTGAGCATTCTCCAACAATCATTCCAAGAATCATTCGTTCTGATACTTTTCGCTCACAACTCCATCATCAACAAGTTGAACGTTCTGTGCATACAGAATGGCATGCAACTGTAAGTCTGCTTCGTTCAGGTCTTAACCGTTGTTGCACAAAACATCAGGCTTTGAATCGTCAGATATGGTTCTGAATAAATAGCGTGCGTTTCAATGCTGAAACCCTTCTACAGAAGAACAGGGCAACGCTTCAAAAAGTCCCTGCTTAAATTAATGTATTGTGCTATCAAAAGCGTATGTGCCCTAGAAACAACGACGTTTTGAACAAGTTTTTAAACCCACAAGGACAATAGGAGAGAGAAAAAAATACCCGAGTGACATATTCCGTTCACCTGTTCTGTGCAACGTTCAAGTAATCATATTTAGGTCACAGGGTTGTGGTCTACAAGCACTTTTGCGCAGTGCCAGTTTTCCAAGGTTTCCTTGTGCCGACAGGTTGTGTTAAACACCAGATCAAGTGGGTTAAAGTTTGTCACCCAGTCTGCCAAACATCACCACCAAGGCCTCCACACGCTCCCGTCAACAGCTGGCAAGCCCCCAACAGCAGGAGGAGCAGGAACAGCGTGAGGCCTGATCAGCTGGGAATGGAGAAGGGACAGACGATCACAACTCTCTGAAAACGCCTCAGGTCTGTCAGCAGCGGGTGGCGCACAGATAACAGAGGCCACAGCAGACTGAGGCATCAAGGCCGCTTGTAGAGACTTCTCCTGGCAGAAAGACACAGAAGAGCTGACTCTGTCTTCGCTCGGCCTCATCTCGCTGGTGACTGAGCTTGCAGCCAACGAGGGCGACAGTCCAGTGAGGCCGGCTGACGACGCCTGGATGGTCGATGAAGGCGAGGACGTAGCGGAAGACAAAGAGGCCGAGTACACAGGAGTAGCTGTCTGCCAAGTTAAGGGACCATTCAACCCCGTGGCTATCACGTGACCGACACTGGAAGGGGGAAGAACTGCGGGAGAAAGGGCAGCACCGGGTGTGAGAGTGACGAGACTTGGTGCGTTTCCTGGGGCGACACAGCTGCGGTGGTGGCGGTAGCCATGACAGGCAGGGGGATAGGGAGGGCCCCGGCCGAGGGTTGGGGGGCGTTGTTAGGGGTGAGGGCGAGACTGGCGGTGGGGAGGTGGTGGGGGGAGGCGTACAGGGGGATGATGTAGCTGGGGAGGGGGCCTCCCGTCATGACGTTCGCTGGCAGAACCAGGGCCACCTCCCCCCCGCCCCCTGCCTTGGTGCCTACCACCTGCACCTCTCCCATCACCTTCCTTCCACCCACGGCCGAGGACGTGGCAGTGGGCAACGTCAGCTGGTGACTCACACCCCGCAACTCCGCTCCGCCCAACAGGCCAACCATCACCTGCAGAACTGACGATATTGTTGGTACCAGTGTTGTTGTTGGCCAGGGTGACCACGTTGTTGTTGATCTCAGTGGTGGGCACCAGCACAGCCGCCGCAGCAGCAGAGGGAGGACTTCCACCAGGATCTCCTTGAGGAATGAACGACAAGGCGGACACACTGCCGGGCTTGGCAGACACAGGACGAACCGGGATGGGAGCCACAGGCGTCACCACACCTCCACCACTCCCCACCACACTCCCTGACGAAGACACGTGCCCGCCAAGAGCAGGGGAGGACGAGGGAGTGGATAAGGGAGAAGGGGAGTCGGAACTAGTGATGCAGTTGGCCAGGTGGTTCAACAACCGCGCTCGCAGTTCTGCATCATCGTCGTCAGCGGCGCCCAAGTAGCGGCTGACCTCCTGCGCGCATTCGTTGAAGCCCAGGCGGTATTTATCGGATAAGGTAGGGTCCGCGCCTCCGCTAGTGTACTGCTGACGCTGCACTTGTCTCAGGTGTTTGACGGCCATTTCCAGAATGTCAGCCTTCTCCATCTTGCTGTGACGCGCTCCCTGCAACAACATAGGGAGCAAAGATCTAAGATTTTAGAGAGAGAAACATGTGAACCAAGGTCAGTGTATAATTCAATAGTTATCAAAAGATGGGGTTTTTCCCCGACTGTGTTATTTATAATACTAATCGTTATCACTTGCGAGTAACAAGTTAATGCTGCAAGCGTTACTTTTTCCGAAAATATACACTGCTTAGAATTATACTTTGTGCCTGCAGGGAAAATTAAAGTTTGAGCCTGACAAAATGTAATTAATATTCAATGATCTCTAAAAATGAAGAGCAATGGGTCATTCAGGTATGTGTACGTAAAAGCAAAATGAAATATTCAAGTTGACAAATACAACAATCTTAGATCACCACGAGGCACAAGTCAATTGAGACATAGACTGAATGACCGTAGAAGGAAATATATGCGTGGTTTAAAATCGAAATTATAATGTTTTAACCTCTGGATTCCCGCACTCTGTCCACCAGCATCCTGAATTGTCAACCATGCTAGCAAGGCAAAAACACAACCCTCTGACTCCCTCACGCTGCAGGAAGCTTTTGGAAAGGGTGAGGGAGTCAAAGGGATAAGTTTTTGCAAGTGATGGAAAGGTTTTGGGAGTCAAATGGTTAATCTAATAAAAGCTATGAAAATTGTAATATTTCCTAAGACATAAAATAGTAAGGAATCTGCTGTTAAACGAAATCTTGTTTGTACCAGAGAAAGAGCGATCTTTTTTAAACAATGCACACTTATGATTTCACACCTTGTATCTTTTCCTTTTACAAACTTATCCGTTTTTACCTTAACCAACAATAACCATCTTTTGTATTTTCTACTCATTTCTTCTATCTCCGTATTGATATGCTCACCTCTTTCTTAATGACCTCCAAAAGCAGCGACTTAAGTTCTGCCAGGCTGGCGTTGATTCGTGCCCGTCGTTTTTTCTCCATGGCTGGTTTGGACGACTGGAACAAACAACACAAAACGTGTAGCAACACAACATGTTTTAAGCCGACGTCGCACAACGCTACTGAACAGAATTTACACGTACTTCAAGTGTAACAAAGAATGTAAAAAACATCACAAACCCCAAACATAACTTTAAGATTTGTCCTTAAAGACCAGATGACTGTGCAGAGCCAGACCAGCACTATCACCAATTCAAACGCACACAACACCACCTTGAAAAAGAGTAGTTACGAAAACAAACAAACAACAACAACAAACAAACGAAAAACAAAACTCAAAAAAACCTAACCGAAACTTAACAAAAAACGAATAATGCAAAACGTTACACGAATAACGAAACTTAACAAAAACAAAATAACACAAAACGTTACAAGAATAAAGAAACTTAACAACAATAAATAATGCAAAACGTTACAAAAACAACGAAACTTAACAGAAACAAAATAATGCAAAACGTTACAATAACGAAACTTACCAGAAACAAATAATACAAAACATTACAATAACGAAACTTAACGAAAACAAACAATGGAAAACGTTACAAGAGTAATGAAAAGAAAGCAATGTTGAAGCAACAAATACAAAATGAATAAAGGAAAAAAGAAGAAAGGTAACAATAGTAACAGCACCATCAACAAGAACGATGAGGACAACGTTAATACTGGACAAATGATCCACAGTTATTTGAATAAGATTTCCTGACGTAATGGGGCGATTGGTACAACAATACATATCCCACTGTTGGAAAGATTCATCCCTACTCTTAACATGCCAGGGACAGACCTAGACCCCAACCAGGCCCCTACAGCACAGGACTGACACCTGTGAGTTGCGTTCTTTGAGAAGGGCCAACAAGACCAGACACCTCATGATCAGAAACACCAAGATCAGAGAAATGGTGGAAACTAACACCACCCACCATAATACTCAGCTCAGGAAATCTGCCAAGAGATTTACTGGCGGATTTACGCGGAGCGCATATGGAGCTGTCTGATCGCGGTGAATCCCTCTTGAAATAACTCCAATAACTCCGATCGTTAATCGACAAAGGGGAGGAAATGGAAAATTGGCACCGCCCTACAAAAACAAACAAACAAACAAAAACCCAAAAAACAAAAAACAAAAAAAAAACAACAAAAAAGAACCGCACCACCCAATGACCTCAGAAGTATGATACAACCGATAACCCCTCCCTCATTTTTCTTCCTAATCCTCCTTCGCTTTTTTCTTCTTCTTTTTTTTTTTTTTCTTCTTCTTCTTCTTTCAAATCAGACTAACCTGGGCACAACGTAATCCCATCAAATTATGCCGTGCACAGAAGCGATCAGACTTAACGGTACCTAAAAAGAAACCCATCAAATTTCTGCTGTTCTCAGATTGAAGGGTACCGTGGGAAGAATCCCACAAAGCAGGGGAGGAAACACCTCGGCCATGAAGCTTTGAGAAGCTTAGCCAAGACCCAAGCCTGAAGCCTAGGGGGTGAAGAGAACGGTTGTGTAAAATCAACAAATCTCCATTGGCCATAGCGTCAATATTGTTAACGGTCAGTGGCAGCTGACCCCTACACTAAGTCAATGTTTCTAGGCCCTAGACACGGACAAAGACCGTTTCCGCTCCGCTGACCTCTCCACGGACCGTTGACCAGCACTCCAAGGGGCGAGGAGAGGGGCACGGGAGGAGCAGTGGTGTAACGTGATAAAGGGACCCCACACTGGAGTGGCGGACAAGTACCAACAGTGCCCCGCCTAGGAAGCCGGACCTCAAGTCCCCCACAGGTAGCCGGGATCCATCCCTGAAGTGGACAGAGATTTGTTTTACCCGCTCCCCTCTCCCCCCTCTCCCCCCCCCCCTCACTGTCCACTCCCACCCCAAGCACTTTAAGTCCATGAATGCTGGTCTGGGGGCTTGTCTTTCAAAATGACAAAACCAGGACTGCAGAAATAAAAATAAATAAATGAAGAATAAATAGATATAAATAAAGACTGCAGAAATAAAAATAAATAAATGAATGAATAATAGATATAAATAAAGGACTGCAGAAATAAAAATAAATAATGACAGAATAATAGATATAAATAAAGGATGCAGAAATAAAAAAAAATAATGAATGAATAAATAGATATAAATAAAGGACTGCAGAAATAAAAAATAAATAAATGAATGAATAAATAGATATAAATAAGGACTGCAGAAATAAAAATAAATAATGAATGAATAAATAAATACAAATAAAAATAAAGTATCGCAGAAGTAAAACAAACCTACCCTATCATACTAGAGGACTTCAAATCGCCCATGCCAGACAGTTTTTATATGGGATACAGTTTTCAGACAGACGTATCAGACTAGCAAAAAAGAGTTCTTGAGTGCTATATAGAACCGATATTGTTGTACGGTTGTGAGGCGTGGACAGTCAGTCAACACGCAGAGTCGGAACAAAATTGAGGCAACTGAAATGTGGTTTCTGACAAGAATGTTGAAAGTTCCATGGACAGCGAAGAAAACAAACGAGAAAGTATGTTAAAACAGCGGCAGGTTTGAATTCGTATTTTGAATTTGTGTGCTAAATGCATAACCGCACCTGGGATCTCGATTTACTCAATTCAAAATACTAGCACCCAGAGACAGTGTCACTCCAGACATTGAAGACATAGTCAGGAAAGACGGGAGAGAGAGAGAGAGAGAGAGGAAGAGAGAGAGAGAGAGAGAGACAGACAGAGACAGCGACAAGAGACACAGAGACGAAGACAGGGACAGAGACAGAAACTGAGAGAGAGAGAGAGGCAGGCAGAGAGACAGAGAGACAGAGACAGACACATAGACACAGAGACAGAGAGAGACAGGGAAGAGACAGAGACACAAATACAGAGACAGATACAAAGACAGAGACAGAGATACAAAGACAGAGACAGAGAGAGAGGGGGGTAGGGAGAGAGAGCAGACAGACAAAGTGAGAGAGAGATAGAGAGAGAGACAGTCAGAGACAGGGAAGAGAGAGAGACAGAAACAGAGATCCCGATCCAACAAGGAATAAAACCCAGGACATCTCGCTTCCAACACAACTGCTTTTAGTTTGACTACTGGGGCCCTCTGCCCCACACGTTAGGGTCTGAGTGTGACCCCCACCATCACCCCCACCACCAAGTGTGACCGGCAAACCCCCCTCGTACACGCGTGTACACGCGCGTGCGTCGATGAGTTTGCGGCTGCATACAGAGCGTGCGCGCGCACTCACGCTCCCGAGGGCGACGAACGTGGAGCGAAGGTGGCGGCGTGTGCATCTTGGTACGTGTCTGAACGCATGGCCTGGGGAGTGGACACACGCCAATGCCCGGGGACAAAGAGGCGTATAGCGGTGTGTGTGTGTGTGTGTGTGTGTGTGTGTGACTTGACAAACAAAAGGTCGGCTACAGTCTTCAAGAACGCAAGGGTGGGGGGGGGGGGGGAGCGACTCCCGAGCGTTGTCTTCCCGTACTGACGTGCTTCAACACGTTTCTGAACCAAGTGAAGGGAGAAGACGCGGAGACAGTCTGAGACACACAGCAAACAGATAACACTCAGAACTCACTTCACGTTATGGACAGTTCTCTTTCTGACTACAGAAAAACGAATAAACAAATCTGTAGTACTAAGAGCATTACAGGCCTGAGAGAGAGAGAGAGAGAGAGAGAGAGAGAGAGAGAGAGAGAGAAGACAGACAGACAGACAGAGTGAGAGAGAGAGAGACAGACAGACAGACAGAGACAGAGACAGAAAGAGACAGACAGACAGACAGACGGACTGGCAATGACAGAGATAGACACAGGGAGAGACAGCTAGAGAGAGGAAGGGACGAGGAAAATGTAAACATAAAAAAATTATGAAAGTTTCGGTCCAAATCGAAGAACGCTTGGCCAGCAGACAAGTGCATCAGTGCGTCAGTGTGATACAGATCTTTACGGCACAACCTGTTCGTAGTTTAAGAAAGAATGGACGAAAAGGCCGCAGATGTGTGAGAGAAAAGAAAAAAAAGGAGACAAATATACACGACTGATTGGAAAAAAAAGGGTAACAGCGATAAAAACAGCAACAACAAAAAACCAAAACAAACAAACAAACAAAAAAACAACAACAAACAAACAAACAAACAAAAAACAGAGCGACAGAGGAAAACGGAAGGCGCCAGCCAGCTTACAGACTTCTAGGAGAGACAGAAAGCCCAGCATATGCCAATTCTGCCTCCAACCCCTGTCACCATGATAATGAGTAGGCCTACATTCGTTTCCTGCGTCACCCAAACTAAAGCCTCTCTACCCGCACACTTTCCACCCCTCAGACACAGACCAGTGTTGCGCACGGCTCGAGCCAGGATATAGGGACTTCAAAGCAAGACCACAAAACCCAATCCGTGAAAGAGAGAAGGATTAGTCAGGATTAATCGCAGGAATGTGAAAACTTTGGATCAAAGGATTCCGCCAGGCTCAGGTCTTGAACGTGCAATTGATTGGGAAAACAGATTCGACTCGGGTCAACAAGTTGCCTGTCAGCGGATTTGCCCTGTCTGACCAAACCCGAGCGAAAACACAAAACCCCACCCTTCAACCCAAAAAAGGAGGGGACGACGGATGAGAATGAACTTGACAGGTGTAGGTCAGATTTCAGTGTGGGCTGTCAAAGAAGATTTATTCTGAAGTGACTGGGCAATTATTTTAAAACGGCCTCTCGCTTAATCCTACATCCCATCCAGTGAGATTTAGGTATTTATAAAAGTACCAGCGCATGCAGCGGGCCGGGTAGATTTACCATGTTTAGTGTGGAGTGCTAATTTTTTTTTTTTTTTTATGAAAAGGGCGAGACAGAAAAACAAAACAAAACAAAAAAATACGAATAATGGTAAAACCATAATAAACAGCATTCCTACTCTGCCAGTTTGTTATGAGAGGGAGGAAAGAAAAATGACGATATAAAAACATATTCTACATGCCACCTTCTTCTTCCTTCATCTGTTTTCTTTCGTTCTATAAAGGGAGTTTGGAGTTTTGTTCAAGAAAGATTTATCGAACTCGGACTTTCCATATGCGTTCCATCCAAATTTGCCCAACAATTATCTGACGTTTACACTTGACAAAGGCTAGTTGGTCGAAAATTTGCGCCTGTCTTGTCTGGTTGTATTAAACACGCGTTCTGATCCCGTCTTCGTTTTTTTTTTTTTCTGGATGTAGACAATGTATCAGATCTTGAGACCACGGCTCCGTCAAAAGAACCAACCTGCCGACGTAAAAACAGTGACCCACTCTAAGTTCATCAACTGTATACGCAGGGTCATGAAACTTCCTCACGTGAGGGTCGAATCCTGACAGTCACATGCTTTATCAGTATAGCGCTCTTATCAAATGAGTAATCGGGCTTTACAGACCTATTGTAGCCTGTATTACAGGGAAACTTAACTCTCTGACTCCCACACCCTATCCACCAAATGCAAAAACTTAACCCTTTGACTCCCTCACCCTATCCACCGGCTTCCTGCAGGAGGGTGGTGGATAGGGTGAAGGAGTCAAAGAGTAAGTTTTTTCCTACGCCAGCACGCTTGGCAACGCAGGATTCTGGTGGACAGGACGCGGGAGTCAAAGGGTTAATGCAAGTCCTCTTTTCTGTCACTCTCGTCCTTTATGCTTGCTTCTTCGCTTTCTGTCGTCTCTTACTATCTTCTGCCTTGCTGACCCATTGACCTGCATGTTTTCCAAAAAGTCTTCCATACTTCCATTAGGACTGATAATTGGGCGCATGCACTAGGTCTAACTGCATTTTTGGCTCTCAAGAAAATGTGAAGTGCAGAAGCAGTTTTAGGTAATTTAGGCCCGTTTATATATGTTTATATATGTTTATATATGTTTATATTGTTTTAGTGTACTTGGTTATGTTTACATATTTGTATTCAGATTTTTAAACCCCCCCCCCCCCTCTTGGTGATAACTTGGATGGATTGGTCAACGCCAGAGGCATATCCTCAGATCACATGCGCAAATGCATTGATATGTGTTCTTGATTTTCTTTTCTAATCATCTGGGCCTTAAACAATAAATATTCAGCATAGGTCTTCTTTTAAAAAAAATATAGTAAGTGCGTTTGAGTTCTTTTCTTAGACAGGCAGGTCGCGAAATAGTCATCGTTATCACCGTCACCGACCTCGTCATAATTGTTCTTGCTGTTGGTGGTGGTTATGGCTGTCAATGACATCGTCATCTCACACGATTATGTCATATGCTGTATTGACGTCAGTGTCGTTTAGCTGTGTTGTCAATCATTCCATGGGTTTAGTGACGTCACACAATGTCGTTTTTCGCCACGATCACGATACGACGGCCTTGGAAGCAGTGGACGGTTGGTCAAGGTCAGGTAATGTTATTCGAAATGAACCATAAACACAACAATAACAAAAATAGCAAACATACATACACACATACATACATGCATACATACATACATACACACATACATACATACATGCATACATACATGCATGCACACATACATAATACATACGTACGAGCGTATACACGTACACGTTACGTACGAGCGTATACACGTACACGTATACATATCTTCCTACATAAATATGTATCAACCCTGTGCCTATCTGAGTAGGGCAAACATCAACCACTGTGCCTATCTGAGTAGGGCAAACATCAACCACTGTGCCTATCTGAGTAGGGCTACATCAACCACTGTGCCTATCTGAGTAAGGCAAACATCAACCACTCTGCCTATCTGAGTAGGGCAAACATCAACACTGTGCCTATCTGAGTAGGGCATACATCAACCATTGTGCCTATCTGAGTAGGGCATACATCAACCACTGTGCCTATCTGAGTAGGGCATACATCAACCACTGTGCCTATCTGAGTAGGGCATACATCAACCACTGTGCCTATCTGAGTAGGGCATACATCAATCACTGTGCCTATCTGAGTAGGGCAAACATCAACCACTGTGCCTATCTCAGTAGGGCAAACATCAACCACTATGCCTATCTCAGTAGGGCAAACATCAACCACTGTGCCTATCTGAGTACGCTGGCCTGCTTGTTGCTGTACGGCACAGACAGAAATGGAGGTTCCTGTCTGCTGCCTAGTGCCGTTAGTGTCCCGTAACACCACAATGTTCACAGGACTTGATCAGTGCAGGGACGGTTCTATCGCTCTCTTTGTTTCTGCCTTGTTCCTTTGCTTTCTGTCATTTCTTCCTATCATTTTACGACTTGCTGGTCCATTCACCTGTATGTGTTCGATAAAATCTTACGTACTTTCTCTTAGGACTGATAACTGGGTACATGTGTTCAGTGCATTTTTGGCTCCAGGGAAATGAGATATGCAGAAGCAATTTTAGGCAATTCTGGCCCGTTTTTATATATATCTATGTTTTAGTGTCTTTAGTTATGTTTGAATTTGTATTCAGGTATATTTTTTTTTAAATCCCCTGCACGATGAATTGGACGGAATGATCAACGCCTTAGATTATGTGCGAATGCACCGATGTGTGTACTTAATTTTCTTTTCCTTTTTTCCTGTTGAAGTATTGTGTATGTTTTGAAATGGTTATAGCCCTGATATGGCTCTACGTGGTCGGCTGGGCTTTAAAAAAAACAACAACAAAAAACAGGAACATAATAGGACGCTTCAGCTGATACGGCCATGGACTCCAGATCTAATGTCTTTATTTTAAACCCTCAACTCGCAACAGAAACCTCCACCTGTATTCTGCCCATTTTCTGTAAGTCTTAAAATTCCAAATTACTCTGGTGGCGTTGATTTAGTCTGGTGGTGTCAGTAAAGTGTTTCATGGGTCTCCCCTTCCCGCTTTAGGATCTTTCCAGCATACACACACATATACACACATACATACATACATATGTGTGTTGTGTGGTTGTGTGTGTGTGTGTGTGTGTGTGTGTGTGTGTGTGTGTGTGTGTTGTGTGTGTGTGTAGTTTTGCGTAAGTTCAAGGAGTCTGTTATAACATTGCTGGCAGATTTGCTGTCTTTCTAACCTGTAAGACAAGTAATAATTCCGTACTGATGTATCCTTCATGGAGAACTCAAAACTAAACAACCATGGATGAAATCTCATTTTTCAGATGCAACGTACGGTACGCAACACAAGACTTTTGTGACAATAAAGACAACAAGACCTTTACAAAAACCTCCACTAATTTGTGACAACGAAGTCATTCTTACCTTGCGGCTCTCTGACCCAGTGGTGGACACACGGTCAGAATGCATGGCTGCTGGTTATGTTCACACGTCTCCCCACACAATGGTCCTGAAGTGAAGACTGCCCCTGGTGTTGATGAACAAACACAACGTTGTCACAGCACACTTTCTGGACACACCGGATCCAACCAACAGCTATAGACAGCCTTCAGGATTGTCCTTCTCTTACGGTTAGTCCCTGACACTTTTCTTGTCGATTGATGTGCGAGTAGAATACAGCGAAAATCAAACGTACGATATGATCTAATGTATCATTGAAAACCTGCACCCAATAATTTTCTTGTGGTAACTGAGATATACACCCTTAAAAGTTCGTTATCTAAAATCCTTGAGCGAAGATGATTATTCTTTTGAAACTTTCACAGTATCAGACGTTGGAAAAGGCTAAGCCGTCTGTCTATCTGTGTTCTTCGTTGATGTGATTTTTTTGTTCAATCACAGTCAAAACACTAGAATACCTGTGCCAATCACGTCTGCAATAATCAGTAGATTTTACACACGTTATGTCCTCAGCTGTGGACACAGGAACCGTACAGCCGCAGAGTCTCAACTTGTGTCTTGTCCAGGTGACGGTGATGGTTGTGACCTACGCCAGGAGGCACCACAGAAACGGGAAAACGAAGATGAGGAGATCCAGACAGGTGTTCACAGGTGTACTAGGCCCACAAACAAATCATCCACATAGAACAAAAACCCTGGCAACTCATATCTTCTCTAACCGGGGATTCACTCACTTCTAAGCAGTCAATGAAACAATATAGCATCCTGCTGTCGATTTCAAAACGAGCCTTCAAAACGTAAAGTAAAACAGCTGTACAATTTACTGTGCGTGCCACCACATCTCAGGGCATGACATCAAAGCTTTTGCTTCTCCATTTGATCTTCTCTATCACCGTCAGTTATGATAAATATCCCAGCCCAGATGTACTGGTATAATATGCATATCACTTATTCCAAAAGTGAAAACAGCATTTTTTGAAGTAGTTGAAACCAGTTCATCACATACCGATATGATCTGAAATTAGCTGTGGATTAACGATTTGAAAAACATTCGTTTCACAAAACCCTTTAACTTCACAAACAAGCGATCGTCCTTCCGTTTTCTTCAAAAAATGCCAGCAGGGAGACAAGGGAAAGACAGGAATTTTTTCATACCAATCACCGCTATGAAGGCATTCTCTCTCTCTTTCTCTCTCCCACCAAACCAAAACTATCTGTGAGCAGATGGACTGGACAGACAATTGTGTGTTGTCCCAGCTCCCAGTGTTTCTTGTCTGCCTGCCTTCCAGCCCTAACTCACCTGTCGACTGAGCAAGCCCATGTATGATGGATTCCGGAGCGTGTCGATTTTCAAGGTACGTATGCCAATCACGCGCCAAGCCCCGCCCCCTCGTGCTGTCCTCGTGCCAGCCGAGCGGCGCAACTCGCGACCGAAACTATGCTGTGGGGCAAGCGTGGAAGGAGAAGAGCTGACAACTGCGCGAGCTGGCGGCTGGGGTAGGCTTGCCCAATAGACAGACGCAGGCCCAGAGTAAGGTGACAGAGGGTTCTTCCATTCTCTCTTGGGCAAACTTAACCCTTTGACTCCCGCACCATGTCCACCAGCATCCTGCATTGTCAACCATGCTAGCGAAGCAACAACTTTACCCTTTGACTCCCTCACCTATCCAGGAAGCTGGTCGATAAGTGAGGGAGTCAAAGGGTTAAGTTTTTGCAGTTGGATAGGGTGCGAGAGTCAAAGTGTTAAGGCTTGTGCCATGATCGTTCTTGATTTTCTCCATCACATAGCACCTGTGACGTTAGTGCATATTGTGGAATTCATTCCGAGCTCGGTGACGTCATCTTGAGAAACTGAAACTGAAAGTCTTGGTCCGGACTGGACCTGGTTGGTGCGCCTTGTGTGGCTATGACCCGGGGTTCGTCACCTCCCCCCACCTAGCCATTCGATTTGTAAAATAAGGTAACTGATGACTGGGTCTGAAAGGGTCACGCAGCGCATAAACAGTCCCCCTTTGCACAGTGAGATGGTTACCATTATGGAGTCGGAGCAGGGAGGTGATTTGTCCTGAGAGTGGTGAGGTATTGTTGTTCTGGGTCCATCCAGCATGCTCAGGTGTTTCTTGTTCTTTGCGGGCAATGATCGAGTGTTGTGAGTTTAGCAGGAATAGAGTGTGTCGGAATGTCGGGCTGTTTGAATGGGTTTGAGCAAACTGACCACTTTTTGTTTACATCTCTCTCTCTCTCTCTCTCTCTCTCTCTCTCTCTCTCTCTCTTCTCTCTCTCTCTCTCTCTCTCTCTCTCTCAAATTGTTCTTTTTTTTGTCATTGCGAATGACTGATGAAAGTGTGCGCTTTGACTGTACATCAAGATTTAGCTCATTGTAAATATCAGTGTTGTTACAGATGTACGGGATTGTGTGTGTGTGTGTGTGTGTGTGTGTGTGTGTGTGTGTGTTGTGTGTGTGTGTGTGTGTGTGTGGTGTGTGTGTGTGTGTGTTTCGCTCTTTGATTTAACGTCTTTTCACTATGAGTGATATTAGTGATACTAGTGCGTGTGTGTGTGCGTGCGTGTGTGTGTGTGTGTGTGTGTGTGTGTGTGTGTGTGTGTGTGTGTGTGTGTGTGTGTGTGTGTGTGTGTTGGAGTTAAAGACACATATTGACCAGTAAATCAGACTGGTAAATCATATTCAAAACGAAAAGTAAACAAAAAACTCCAACAAACAACTACATTCCAAAACGCTTACCACTAAAATCAAAATAATAGTCTACATATCCTAAACACATTTTCCTATAAGAAGCTTATAACTAGAACACAATTTCTTCCCATTGCGCTTATCCTGAGGGACAGGACAGGTTGACAAGAGCCGGCAGGTATGTGTGTGTGTGTGTGTGTGTGTGTGTGTGTGTGTGTGGTGTGTGTGTGTGTGTGTGTGTGTGTGTGTGTGTGTGTGTGTGTGTGTGTGTGTGTGTGTGTGTGTGTGGTGTGTGTGAGTGTGTATGTGTGTGTGTGTGTGAGTGTGTGTGTGTCTCTGTGTGTGTGTTTGTGTATATCTGTCTGTCTGTCTGTCTGTCTCTCTCTGTCTGTGTGTGTGTTTGTGTGTGTGTTTGTGTGTATCTGTCTGTCTGTCTGTCTCTCTGTCTGTCTGTGTGTGTGCGTGCGGGGGTGTGTGTGTCTGCTTGCAAGCATGTGTATCTGCGTGCGAGTACATGCGCGTAAGCGTGTGCGTGTACTTTGCCTACGTACGTGCGTGCGTTTGAGTGTGCGTGTCGAAGGTGCGGTTGGTGGTTGGAAGATTGGAGGAGGAGGGGGGAGGGAAGAAGGGGGGGTAGATCAAGCGGGCAAGTGTCCACCCTCCCCGTTCCCCTGCTCTGCTTCTCCCTCTACTTCCCCCTCCCCCCCCCCCACCACTACCCTCCTGTTTGTCAGCTAGTCCTGGCACGCGACAATCCCTTTCACGGAGTGTGGGAAAACCACGCCCCCTTGTCTACCTGCGCGCTTGTTTACATCACCTTCACCTGTGCCGGGGGGAGAGAGAGAGGGGGGGTACAGGCACAAGGTAAGATTAGGTGGTGGGTCGTGGTGGGGGTGGTGGGGGTAAAGATCGAGAGCAAGGCGGCCACAAGAAAAGGGTTGTGTGCGCGCGCGCGAGAGAGAGAGAGAGAGAGCGAGATTAGTTGTTTTAGAGAGAGAAAGAGACAGACAGACAGACAGAGAGAGAAAGAGAGCGCGAGAGATTGGTTGTTTTAGAGAGAGAGAGATTGGTTGTTTTGGAGAGAGAGAGGCTGTGAAGGACAAAGAGAAATTATTGAGAGAGACAGACAGACAGAGAGAGAGGTTGTTTTACACACACACACACACACACACACACACACACACACACACACACAGAGAGAGAGAGAGAGAGAGAGAGAGAGAAGAAAGAGAGAGAGACAGACAGACAGAGACAGAACGAGACAGATACAGACAGACAGATAGACGGACAAAGGATGTGAAAGACAGAGAAGTTACTGAGAGAGAGAGAGAGAGACAGACAGACAGACAGACAGAGAAAGAGAGAGAGAGAGACAAAGAGACAAAGAAAAAGAAGTGATTGAGAGACAGACAGACGGACAAAGGTGGTAGAAGTGGGGGAGGGGGGGAGAGAACCGGGTTGGAGACAGATTCGACTGCCGTAGTTTAATTGTAGGCCATAGAATGAAGGGGTATGTTGAAAACATAATAGTACGGTACATTTTCAAACCAGTTACGACAAAGCTTTAGAAATGGAATAGCTGTCTATAAACGCCTTATGCAAGAACGAAGAGAAATTCTGTACGACAGTGTTTATCGATGCCGTCAACATCACTCTGTCTGACCAGGCTGGGCCGTTGATTTCTTTCTCCTTTTACTGTCTGTGTACTTTTTCTTTCTTGTGTCCTGTCCTGTTTTGTGAATTAACCCTTTGACTCCCGCACTCTTTCCACCAACTGCAAAAACTTAACCCTTTGACTTCCTCATTCTGCAGCTGGTGGATAGAGTGAGGGAGTCAAAAAGTTAAGGTTTTGTTTTGCTAACATGGTCGAATGCCTATCAATTAAGATCAGGAAGAGAGTTCTTCAATGTTATATAGAACCAATAATGTTGTACTGATGTGAAGCATGGACAGTCAACAAACAAAGCCAGAACAAGATTGAAGCAGCAGAGATGTGGTTTCTAAGAAGAATGTTGAGAGTTCCATGGACAGCAAAGAAAACAAACGAGACAGTCTTGATGGAGGCAGACACAAGTAGATCACTCATAAGGAAGATTAGGAAAAGACAGGCAACATTTATAGGCCATTTTATGAGGAAGGGGGATTTGGAGCACCTGGTCACAACGGGAAAGCTGGAGGGAAAGAGAGCACCAGGTAGATCCAGGGAGAAAATGCTGGACGGACTTGCAGAGTGGCTGGGGACGAGGAGGGTGGGGGAGATGCTAGGGGCAACGAGAGATAGGGACAAATGGAAGTCCATGATCGCCAACGCTATGCGGCAGGGCACCTGATGATGATGATGATGAACATGGTCGACAATGCAGGATGCTGGTGGACAGGGTGCGGGAGTCAAACAAACACAATTTTTCGTTCTAATTTCGTGGGTTTATTTTCTTGTGTTACTGCTTTTAGTCTTTTCACAAAATATTAATTCTTTCGCAATATCTTTCTTTCTGTTATTTCAGTAGCAGTAGGTTCAATTAACTAATGATGCCAGTAAGTATACCGTTGGAAAATAGATATATTTCATTCCTTTCTTGAGCGTTTGAGTAATCCACTAACAGCTTCCGAGGCAGCCTTTCAGAGCTTCATCTGGACATCACACTTTCCAGGTCGCTGCTGACCGTCAGGTCTTTCTCCCTGCAACACCACGACGGTTCATCTTACTGCCTGTTATGCCATAGGCATGTAGGCCAGCAACGAAGGTTTTCCGCTTCTATCTGTTCTGGGCCGGTCTCTGTCTTGTGACTTAGGTGTGTTTCAGGGCCTTGAGACCTCCTTCTAATGTTCATCGCCAAGTGTTCTTGGGTCTTTTTTTTTAATGTTAAATATTGGAAGGTAGTCTTTGTCAGTTGTATGCTCATGCTCAGTGCGTGAGTGTGCTTTGATTTGAATTGTCAAAATGTGTCACCGTATAAATGCTGTAACTGAAATTGAAATTGGTCTTCTTATATTGCGTCTTCCTTGTGTGTCCAGTGAAGAGCAGTCCCGGCGACGTTATCCTGCCGTCTTCTGATGATGTGCCCAAGCCATCTCCATTGTCTGTTCATGTTGACAATGCCCATACTAACTTGACTGCATTGGGCAATCAGTTGCTGGCTGGAGATGGTGTTGGATCAGAAGATTATGTAAGACCGTCCTTTACTGGAGGGTCGTCAGCTTGCTAAGGTCGCTTTCTGTTATCCTTCAGTATTGTGAGCTGTACAGTTGAGTGGAAAGGTCACAGATCTGGTATAGCCTCAGTTTGGCGTTGGTGTAGTACTGGGGGGTGACCTCCACACATTGTTCAGCATTCTGAAAGTGTTTCTGGCTTTTCTGAGACGGCTGTTAATGTCATTTGCCAGCTTCTCCGTCAGGTAAGACAGTGCTGCCTGGGTAGATGAACTGTTCAGCTGTGGGCAGGTCTGATCCATCTACATGGATTGGCAGGGGTTTTGGATGTTAGGTGTCATTACACCGTCCCCTGATCTTTACACGTACTTACTGTGCCAAGGTGTTGAAACGGGACGTTTACTCCTGCACGTGTTGATGAATATTGGAGACCAGTTTCTGGTCGTCTACGAATTCAGTATCTTCCAAGCGAACAGGTGGCTTCTAATAAACCATGGTATGCAATATACCGCAAATGTCTACACGATCATCTTGATCAGACGAGAATGGCGCCTGCCCCTCGAGGTTTCTTGAGGACGAAGCCGTGTCGGGTCTTTCGGCAGAAACCGAAAACAACAACAAAACAAAACAAAACAAAACAAAACAAAAAACCTGGCCACACCCATGGCCAGATGTGGCCATACTATGTAGCCGGTGAGAAAAAAAAAAGAGGGAAAAACAGGGAAAGTTCATTTTTCGGACTCCTTGCATTAATGCACGTACACTCTTAAGAGACGATTATAACTTCTATCTTAACCTTTTGACTCCCGCACCCTTTCCACTATCGTGCTGCATTGTCAACCATGCTACCAAAACAAAAATTTAACCCTTTGACTCCTTCACCCTATGCACCAGCTTCCTACAGGTGCAAGAGTCAGAGGGTTATACCGCACAAAGCCAGTTCCAACAGACCTTAGTTTAAACCCTTCCGTTACAAATTGAAATGTTGATCTAGCTTCAATAGCAAATATGGGTTTCCATCAGGCCCGTCTGTAAACAGTCCACAGACTGAACCTTTGGCTATTATGAATATAATGTAATAATCTTTGAATACCGTGTGTGTGTGTGTGTGTGTGTGTGTGTGTGTGTGTGTGTGTGTGTGTGTGTGTGTGTGTGTGTGTGTGTGTGTGTGTGTGTGTGTGCGTTTGCGTGCGTTTGAGTGCGTGTCCGTGTGTGTGTGCATACGTGTGAGTGCGTGTGCGTGTGTGTGTGTGTTGTCTGCACCACACATAAGCACGCATAAACGGGAAAACACGTACGCACGCACACACAAACACAAACGCATACGCAAACACCTTCGCACAGGAAGTATATTAGCAACAGCAATGGCACCAATGAAACTGCATTTCCTTTCCAGCTGGGAGGAGGGTTCGAACTGATTATTAACCCTTCGACTACCGCTCCCTGTCCACCAGCATCCTGCATTGTCAGCCATGCTAGCAAAGCAAAATCTTAACCCTTTGACTCCTCCCGCAGGAAGCTGGTGGATAGGGTGAGGGAGACAAAGGATTAAGTTTGGAAGCTGGTCGATAGGGTGAGAGAGTCAAAGGGTTAAATTTTTTGCAGTTGGTGGATAGAATGCGGGGAGTCAAAAGGCTAAAGTCCGTCTATATGTCTGTCTTTCAACGCAGGTGTCCGTATCTCTCGGGCCAGGTTGACACAAGGATATAATATGAGAACTAACTTAAGTACAGCCCTGTCACGCGGCCTCAATCCAGAATGCAACTCCATAGTATGGTAACCATCATTCCCATTGCCATGCATATCACAGCAATGTGAAACATCGTCACACGCTGTGATCACACAAGAGGCCTAGAAGATATGACAACAAACAAACAAAATTTTGCGGCTTTTCACAGCTTTGAAGTGGCACCAGCAGTCAGTCAGTTTGACCGTAATAAACGTAAAGTAAATGTAAAACCTATCTGTGCAGAGTGGAAAACAGCGCTCTCGTTAACCCTTTGACTCCCGCACCCTATCCACCAACTGCTAAAACTTAACCCTTTGACTCCCTCACTCTATCCACCAGCTTCCTGCAGGTGGTTAGGTTTTTGTTTTGCTAGCATGGTTGGCAATGCAGGAAGCTGGTGGACAGGCTGCGGGAGTCAAAGGGTTAATATAGTGACTTTGCGTACAAGCTGGCTGTACACTCAGGACCATCGAGCAGCAAACTATAATTATATAATCGCTAGACTATTTGTGTACTGCCCTACAGACAGACAGATAACAGACATACATACAAGACAGACACACAGACATACATACAACAGACAGACACACAGACAGACACAGGCAGACAGATAGACAGATCATGAAACACATGGACTGGGAGACGACGACTGTGGCAGCCTTCTGCTTTGATGTCGGTGGACGATTTATGCAAAATATCACCCCCTTCCTCTCCATCTCCCCCTTTCCCCTCTCTTTCGCTAACCCCACCTTCTTCGTCTGTGGCTTTATCCACACCATTTCGGATGATTCTTTATGTCCCTTTTGCAGACTGGGAAGAGGATTTACATTCATCAGAAGTGTCCCTCCGGCCGTCTGTCCATATCTGTATCTGTCGGTGTGTGTGTCTTTTTATAAACAGTAACTTGTCTGTTTTTGATCGAGTAAGACACGAAGAATTGATCAACCAACTAGAAAGGCTCAATGTTGGTAGATAAGATCTAAGAATAATCAGAAATATGTATTGGGAAGAAACGACAGCAATGAGAACAGAAAACGATACAAGTTCTTTCCAAATAATCAAAAGAGGGGTTAGGCAGGGAAAGAGAGCACCAGGTAGACCCAGGGAGAAAATACTGGACGAACTTGCAGAGTGGCTGAGGACAGAGAGGGTGGAAGATGTACTTGCAGTGACAAGGGATATTCGTATGGAGGGCCATGATCGCCAACGCCATGCGGTAGGGCACATGATGATGATGATGATGACGACGACGATGAACTTGTCTGCAAGATGTCCTTATCTTGCAGTGACCTTAGGTTTGGTTTCCTCTTCCACCTCTGTAGTTCGTTAGGCCCTTGACTCCTCCTGGGTACAGGCCATCAACAAGAGACCTCCATAGTCGTCTGTCCCGTGCTTTTGCCTCTGGCTGTCCCCAGGTAAGGCACATCTTCCATGTGTCTGCTTGGAGGCCTCTTCGCCAAGTGTTTCTCGGCCCGCCTCTCTGTCTCTTCTCTTGTGGGTTCCATGTCAGGGCATTGTGGTGATACATGACGCTGGTTTT
>JAPXFY010000015.1:26131042-26136042 GCA_030674185.1 Monoplex corrugatus
ATCTCCTACAAACTTTCTTTGACAAGTGGAGTGCATTGGCTGCATGCAAAATACACAGTTTTCGGAGTATTGGCTGACAGGCTACTTCAATCCCCCACCCCCCATCCCCACCCCCACAACCGAGGAGCGGTGGCCTAGTGGTTATGCTTTTGCGAGAAGTCCTGGCCTGGGCCCCAGTAACTCAGTTGCTTTGCGCGTCGGATTCACACGTCTAATGGTTGTGGGTTCGAATCCCGGGGTGCGCTGCATTAAAACTGGCCTTCTTCTTAACATCATTGTTGTTCTGGTGGTGTCAGTATAGGATTAGATAAGTTCCCCTTCCCCCACTTCCCTGGGATGGTCATCCCCGAGAGGGGTGTCGACGTAAAAACTGAACCAACAAACCAACCTGGCTTCGATTCACGAACTACATACAGATTTTTCTCCCCCTCCCCCTCCCCCTTCCCCGCTGTCTTCCACTAGACCCTGAGTGGTGGTCTATGTATAGTCTGTGGAACGAGACGATAAACAGGTCATGAGTACAGCAGTGCACACAACCCATGGAAAAGAATCTACGGTAACGAAGAAGCTGTAAACTTCTGAAAAGGAGAGGGTGGAGGGGAGGGAAGGGACATTCAAAAGTAAACAAAAACGCGAAGATAAAAAACAAAAGTTAAAAAAATGTGGCGCTGATATGCGACGACACCTCTCTATGAAGAAAATAGCTCGAATTTTACACGGAGAATCCGTGGTGTTGAAATTAAAAAAATTTTAAAAAAAGAGAATGCAGAAGAGACCATACGACGACCACTGTGACAGATCTTGGCTTTGATGTGCGGGAAGGCAATTTATGCAACACGCCCTGTTCTCTCATTTCAGCCCTGCCCCCACCCCCGTCTACCTTGCCTCACCCCATCTCCTGCATTTTATTTTCATTTATTTGTGTGTCTAGTTTTAGTCTCTTTTCTTTAAATTGAGTGCGAAAATGATACTGAAGTGATTCAGATCAGACTGTGGTGTTGTACATGTGGTGGTGGGTTATATATGTTGTTTGAATGTCAAACTTAGATACCAAAGAGATTTATTGTCACATTTTTTGATGCAGCTGCTTGTGTAAATCTGTTGTTGTTGTTGTTTATTTGTTTGACTGTTTGTTTGTTTGTTTGTTTGTTTGTTTGTTTGTTGTTTGTTTGTTTGTTTGTTTGTTTGTTTCGAGATGAAAAATTGCACGAATCTTCGCTCTCAGATTTTATGAACTGGTGTGAGGAATCCTATCATCATCATCATCATCATCATCATCATCAGGTGCCTTGCCGCATGGCGTTGGCGATCATGGCCTTCCATCTGTCTCTATCTCTTGTTGCCTCAAGCATCTCTTCCACCCTCTTTGTCTTCAGCCACTCTGCAAGTCCGTCTAATATTTTCTCCCTGGGTCTACCTGGTGCTCTCTTTCCATCCAGCTTTCCCGTTGTGACCAGGTGCTGCAATTCCCCTTTCCCCATAAAATGGCCTATGAATGTTGCCTGTCTTTTCCTAATCTTCCTTATGAATTATCTTCTTGTGTCTGCCTCCATCAAGACTGCGTCGTTTGTTTTCTTTGCTGTCCATGGACCTCTCAACATTTTTCTTAGAAACTACATCTCGGCTGCTTCAATCTTGCTCTGGCTTTGCTTGTTGACTGTCCACGCCTCTCAGCCGTATAACAGTATTGTTTGAGGAATCTTATGCGATTTAAAAAAAAAGCTGTTGATGGTGCTAACCACCTAATCTTAAGTCAGACGAAGAATGTGCTTTCAGTTTCATTGGGCCACCTGTTTGAAAGTCACTGCTGACTGATCTAAGGGGTCTGGTCAATCCTTTGCTTACTTCAAGTCATAGTTAAAGATTTCCCTCTTGCTCACATCTTGTTGATAACAAAACTACCGCTCTACTACTGCGTATTATCACTTTTAACTACTGATCACGTGAATGAAGCTCCAAATCCAGCTGTCACACAGAAACCGGGCATAAGACCATCAGAACTTTCTTCAACACATGAAAACTAAAAAAAAAAACCACAGTTCGTCATGCCAAGTTTCAGGATGCTCTTAAAGGGAAATTGAAAGAGTGACTGGCTTCCTCCGGTGACAGTGCCCCAACTAGTTACCTTCAGGGACATTGTCACTGAGATTGTATAAGAGGTGCTGGGTCCTAAAGACAGAGTCCACCAAGACTGGTTTGACGAAAACAACCAGTCCATTTACCAGTCCTCAATGCACGCCATGTTTTACACCCAACTGATGTTTCTTCGAGGTCGTTATGACTTTGAGAAGATCAAATATGGATTCTGTGTGATAAATTTTGTACAAAAACAAAAAAGGGAGGTTGTTAGAATGGTTTGACCATCTTGATGCTTTTAAAAAAAATTAATGAGCAATCGTATGTTTTTGTATGCATTTGTGTAGGCCTACATGATGATTACTTTCATTGACAATACAAAATTTCCATTTTCGCCTATTACGGCAACTGTACATGAATGTGTATATGCCTGTGTCAATTCAGCTTGGACTGCTGTTTTCCAACATGGTTTTGATTTGAAAACGTTCTACTCTTGCCTTTCCTTGACTTCGATTAAAAGATTGTTTTGCATTTGCTTTTGCCTTTGAGGTAGACTTGTTATTTCGTTCATGCGTACGCGTGCGCGAGCGTGTGTGTGAATGTGTTATTAGGAGGTATGGAGGTGGCGTGTGTGTATGTGTGTGTGTGTGTGTGTATGTGTATGTGTGTTTTTGTGTGTGTGTGTGTTGTGTGTGTGTGTGTGTGTGTGCTGTATATGTGTATGTGTGTGTGTTGTGTATGTGTGTGTGTGTGTGTGTGTTGTGTATGTGTGTGTGTGTTGTGTATGTGCATGTGTATGTGTATGTGCGTGTGTATGTGTGTGTGTTGTGCGTGTGTATGTGTGTGTGTTGTGTGCGCGCGTGTGTGTATATGTGTATGTGTTTGTGTGTGGTGTGTGTACGTTTGCGCGCGTGTCTGTGTGTGTGTAGGCTGCTATGATTGTTAACTTAGGAAATCCCAAAATCTAAACTTCCACCACACTGCCGGCCAAAAATGGAAAAAAAAAGTAGCGTTCAGAAGCCCAACACCGCAGAAGACAACGAAAAAAGAAGGTAACTGCAAACGTTATTTTCAGATTAGCATCAAAGATGCCAGAAGCAGATAAGAAGAGGAGGGGTGCAACCAGAGCTGATAAGTACCCGTTCTGCAGGCAACCTGACCATGACCGAACGGGTGGCAACAAAGTCCCATGGCGTGACAAGATACCGTCATTCCCCAGACCTTACCTTCCTTCCTTTTTTATTATTTTTTTTAAGATAATAATGTTCATTTAGATTTTGTTTTCAAGTTTCTTGTTACGTTGTCAGTTATACTTTCATAATTTTCATAATTTCATGTACGCTATAGTTCTTAAGCCTCTAACCTTTTCCCTGTCTTCTTTCCATCATCGTCTAATATCGCATTATGGTGGATAGACATTAAATGAAATTGAACCTTCCTACCCAACAAGACCAACTGGGCAATGTGCAGAGTTTACAGCCAGAACGGGGGCATATGCTTTATTCATATCTTTCATCATCATCATGATGTGCCCTGCTGCATGGCGTTGGCGATCATGGCCCTCCATACGGATCTGTCTTTAGTGACTGCAAGTACACCTCCCACCCTGTCTGTGCACTTTTGAAAAGATTTTATGCTCACCTTATACAAAATATCACGAGTCAGCAAAAACTTCGAACATCTCCAACTTGAATGTCTCTCTAAAGAAGAGCTCCAGAGAAGGATGTAATGGCATGGAGACAGGTGAAGGCTGTTGCATTCCTCGTTGCAACCCTGACCTGCTGACCTTTCCCCATCTTCACAGTGGCATGAGCAGAGTCAGAAGTGCTGCTGGAAGTTGTGGACAACTCTCATTCATAGTTTTTTGCTTTAGATGCGGGCTGTCAGGCTCCGTCGACAGAGCTGTGGACTCAAAATCTCATGTCTCGGGTTCAATCCCATACCACAACGTGAAAGTTGGTTTGTTTGCTGTCCATCTTCACGCTCCAAACAATGTACCAGTGTTCCATAGATGCCGTTCATTTCCCTCCATTACAAGACCTTGCCAGCCCGTAGGGTTTTGTGCAGGCTTATGGAGTATCATCATCATCATCAGCATCATCAGCATCATCAGCATCATCATCATCATCATCATCATCATCATCATCATCATCATCACCGTGTGCCTTGCCGCATGGCGTTGGTCGTCATGGCCCTCCATATGAATCTATCCCCTGTCGTTGCAAGTACAGTTCTAACCCTCTCTGTCCTCCGCCACTCTGCAAGTCCGTCCAATATTTTCTCCCTGGGTCTACCTGGTGCTCTCTTTCCCTCCAGTTTTCCTGTTGTGACCAGGTGCTCTAATTTATCTTGCCTCATAAAATGTCCTGTACATGTTGCTTGTCTTTTCACGAAGTCTGTCAGATAACAATTACCATTATACAGGTGGAGAACATATGGAATTGTCTAAATAAATAAGAGGGATTTGTGGTAGAACATAGTAATCTGACTAGGACTAGGACTAGGTGTTATTTGGTAAACAGGTGTGTCTGCCTTCTTTATGTCTTTTGTCATGTACCGTTTCCGTACATAACTGTAAATATGCAAATGTACACGTGGAGGATTTGAGGGTATTAGTACCACTAAAGTGAATGTGGAAAGATGGTTAAAGGTGGGGAAAGAAGAGAATGTAGGTATGGTAGTTTGAAGACTATGTGTGAATACTATGTATCTTCAGCAGTATGGTGTATGTGTGTGCGCGCGTGCATGTGTATCTGTATGTGTGTGTGTGCGTGCGTGCGCATGCATGTGTGTGTATTTATCAGCATATGTGCATGTGTATGTATGTGTTTGTGTACGCGCGCGCGGATGTGTGCATGTGTATGTGTACATGCGTATGTACATGTGTGTGTATCTGTTGTGTGTGTGTACGTGCGAGTGTGGTG
>JAPXFY010000015.1:26141042-26151042 GCA_030674185.1 Monoplex corrugatus
AAAAAGTACCTTTAAAATTGGCACTGATGTTTATCAACCATACACGGCCACTCACGCACGAGAGACACTGATATGGGGAGAGCAGTCGTCAGGACAGCAGGTGCACGTACTGTTTTTTTTTCATTGAATAGAAATGTGTCTCTATGAATTAACGTAACAATTATGTATTCGTTTTTGTTATCGGCTTAAGGCTGTGTTGCCGGTGTTTTAAGTGTTGCCAATACAATTTTTGGCTGAAAAGTTTGGAGGTTTGAGTTTGGAACTTGCTAAAAAGGAATTCATTACACTTGGAAAATCCACAGGCGCTCCATCTAGATCTGCCGTAATTATCTGGTTAGACTCCCTGAGCAAAATCTTGAATTGAGGATATGGCGAAATGCGATTTACGAAACACCGAGCTGTACTAGCAAAATGATGGAAGCATAAACATTTAGATAGCAGCGAACAGGTCAGTTTTTAACAAGAAACACCACAAGGGTCCGGATGGGACCCGGAACACCAATGCCTTGCTACTCTCGGGACGATCACCTCCCAAGCTCCCGACACTAATCGACAATCATTTCTTCAAGCAAATGGGGGGTAGGGTGGGGGCCTGTCCATGCATTGCATGACCCATTCGGACCCAGTCATAGTTACCTTGTCAGCACCTTTCCCCTTGTCAGCATCTTTCCCTTTGTCAGCATCTTTCCCCTTGTCAGCACCTTTCCCCTTACTTTAGTATCGACACTTAGCAGTCGGAGTCTCCCAATATTGCCTTACTTCAACCACAGGGGTTGTTTGAACGGCCGCTAAAGTGGCTAGGCATGATGTTCCAGACACAGCCTATTTTGCTGTTCAGCAAGATCTGACATGCCCCGAACGGGATCTCAAGCTTGCCGTCTTTCCGAGCAGCCAGCAGGTCATTCCCTGCGGTCATCAGGCCTGATTCCCTGAAGTCAGTGACCAAGCCACATGCCGAAGTTAACAACTTGCAAGCTGGGACTGAAGTCGAGATACGAGATGTTGGGACCCCTCCGCTATCCACTGACGCTGTACGGTATAGATTATGCAAGATGAGATGACCTGAATATATGGCACACCATTTTGTCTACCGCTTCTTGACAAAAAACGAAGCCTTTCAAAAGCCTGTAATACTTTTTGTTTGTCTGCAGATTGCTTCACTGGTGATGGGAATGGTTGTAAAATGTTGTGGGGGATCCTGTGATAGATTTCTATCTTCAGCTCTTAGCTATTTTCCACATGCACACAAAATGCGGAGATATCACAACCCAACTTTCCCCCCGTGGGTATGCCGGGGGCCCTTTTCACTATAAATAGTATCCACACCTTCTGGAAATTCTGTGCTAGAAACAATTTCCTCTTTTCTGTCACTCTCTTTGTTTCTGCCTTCTGCCTTTGCTTTCTGTCATTTCTTCCTATCATTTTCTGTCTTGCTGGTCCATTCACCTGTATGTGTCCAATAAAGTCTAACGTACTTTTTCTTTGGATTGATAATTAGGTACATGTATTTAGTGCATTTTTGGCTCTGGGGAAGCGAGGTATGTGAAAGCATTTTTGGGTAAGTTAGGTCCGTGTTTTATGTATGTTTTGGTGTCCTTAGGTATGTTAAATTTGTATTCAGGTATGTTTTTTTCAAATCCCCTGTGCGATAAATTGGACCGAGTGGTCAAAGCCAGGGGCATCTCCTTCGATTTTGTGCGCGAATGCACTGATATCAGTACTTTTTTTTTTAATTTGTTGAAGTTCTGTGCATTTTGGAGCGGTTATGGCCCTGATATGGCTCTACGCAGTCGACTATGCTTTAAACAACAAATAACAATAACAATAACAAAACACCAACTTTGGCTTTTGCTAATTGTGTTCGGAAACATCAAGGTGCCAGTCTCTCTATCTGACACAGGCTATTAGTCAGGGCATCGCCTTGCACACAAAAGCCCTGAGTTTGATCATCAGACGTGGCAAGGATTTCCCCAACTCCCTCCTCTGTACTATGAACAGTGGTTTTGTGTGTGTTCTTTGTGTAACAACGAATCCACATATGAACATTCTGAGCGTAAAAACTGCTGTTTGTTTAAAAAAGAAACAAAGTAATAACGGAACTGAATGGATGAAAGAAACAAAGAAACAAAGAAAGAAGGAAAAAAAAGGGAGGGAGGAAGGAAGGAAAGAAGGAAATAAGGAAGGAAGGAAAGAAAGAAAGAAAGAAGGAAAGAAGGAAGGAAGGAAAGATAGAAAGAAAGAAAGAAGGAAGGAAAGAAGGAAGGAAGGAAAGAAAGAAAGAAAGAAAGAAAGAGAGAGAGAGAGAGAGAGAGAAAGATAGAAAGAAAGAAAAAAAGAATGAAAGAAAGAAAGAACGAACGAACGAACGAACGAACGAACGAACACAAATCTATCGATGTGTGCGACTTGTGTTATCCGGGTTAATATAGCTGTACTCCTAA
Organism: Monoplex corrugatus; assembly: GCA_030674185.1. NCBI lineage: Eukaryota > Metazoa > Mollusca > Gastropoda > Littorinimorpha > Ranellidae > Monoplex > Monoplex corrugatus. The sequence continues at coordinate 26,143,484 of JAPXFY010000015.1, forward strand.
GCAGACAATGACGAAGGAGGTCTTTGCAAGCACATAATCAAGGTTACTGACCTAAACTGCTCGTGTCAAGGCTCTGTCACTGGTGACGCCAAGGGCGAGCGATTTAACTAGTGGTTTCACGTCTCATTAAACTGCAGAAAACTGGGCGTGACCAAGGTCCATTTGTATCTCCTGCGCCACGAGTCACTAGAGACCCTGAACCAGTCTCCTTGAAGAGGCCATTGAATTACTTCTGTCTGGTTTAACCTTGTGTTGGGGTCAACTCGAACCAAACAGTCGTGGATTACATTTTGGAAAAAAAAATGGTTAAGACGTGCCATCGCTTCTTTTTATAATTTGTATTCCATTTCTCCCTTTTTCTCCTCCACCCTGCTCTTTTGACTTCTTATCAATAACAATAAGACGGTTGAAGATATCTCAGTTACTTTGTTGGTTCGTTTGTTTGTTTGTTTGTTTGTTTGGTTTGGGATTTTTTGTTTTTTGTTTTTTTTTAGCTCCGATTTTTGTCAGATGTGTGTATGCACGTTCCTTTGTCCGCCTTACGCAGGCTGGTGTGTTGCCGCGTAATCTGCATACACTGCTATGTTGCTGCATAATTTGCGTACTCTGCTATGTTGCTGCATAATTTGCGTACTCTGCTATGTTGCTGCATAATTTGCGTACTCTGCTATGTTGCTGCATAAGCTGCATACTCTGCTATGTTGCTGCATAATTTGCGTACTCTGCTATGTTGCTGCATAAGCGCATACTCTGCTATGTTGCTGCATAATTTGCGTACTCTGCTATGTTGCTGCATAATTTGCGTGCTCTGCTATGTTGCTGCATAAGCTGCATACTCTGCTATGTTGCTGCATGATTTGCGTACTCTGCTATGTTGCTGCATGATTTGCGTACTCTGCTATGTTGCTGCATAAGCTGCATACTCTGCTATGTTGCTGCATGATTTGCGTACTCTGCTATGTTGCTGCATGATGTGCATATTCTGCTATGTTACCGGATAGTTTGCATACTCTGTTATGTTGCTGCATAATCTGCATACTCTGCTGTGTTGCTACATAATTTGCATTCTGCTATGTTGCTGCATACTCTGCTATGTTGCTGTATACTCTGCTATGTTGCTGTATACTCTGCTATGTTGCTGCATAATTTTCTTACTCTGTCTTCAGTAGACGTGCATACTGGGTGTTTTCATGTGTCCATGTGCCACAGGAAACTGACATGATTTACAGGATCTTTAACGTGCATGTTTTGATGTTCTCCATGCCAAAGACACCAAGATGGTTTACACACCAACAGGCCTGCACAAATCTTCACCCTTTACCCACCAGGCGGGAGGTATCCAGGCAGAATCGAACTCAGACTTTACGATTGGAAGTCCGACGTCTCACGTACTTGACTATCGCTCACGTCAACAGTGATATAAAAGGCACATAAATCAACCAGATAACCAAGTCTACAAGAGAAACCGCATTGTGAAGGTCCTGGATTTGATGATACCCACTGAGGACAGGAATTTCTCTGTCTCCTTCACTGGACTTTGAGACCTGTTTGTCATGAAGATAAAGCTTCCAATCTGACTGCACGAGTTCGAATCTGACCATGAAATACTGTGTGTATGTTACCTCCAGTTCCTCCAGCCATGGAGGATTCAGGATTGTATAGAGGAGATGGGCAACACCCTTATAATGTCGCCCCCCCAAAAAAAAAAACAAAACAAACAAACAAAAATGCTGTGGTACGGTAGTAAGCAACTCTGGGGAGAGCTCGACAGCAGAAGGTCCTCAGAGGAGAAACCCCCGTCAAGCAAGTGTTTCGGCCCTTAACTCCTGACACTCTTATGGGGGTTGGGTCGCATCCAGGTCATGACTCCTGGATGCCCCTCTGCTGCCGCCACTCTCTACGATTTCAAGGTTATGGCACAGGCACAGCCTGCATCTATTCTTTTACCACTAGACATTGAATAATGGTCAATCATCATCATCCCATCTCCCCTACTTCCACGGGATGGTGACCTTTGTCGGCCGTATCATCTGGCGTAAAACACTAACCACATCGATTTCTTGTGATGTATCATCTTGGTAAAACACTAACCATCGATTTCTTGTGATGTATCATCTGTGAAAACACTAACCACATCGATTTCTTTTTGATGTATCATCTGGCGTAAAACACTAACCACATCGATTTCTTGTGATGTATCATCTGGTGTAAAACACTAACCACATCGATTTCTTGTGATGTATCATCTGGCAATCTCTGCGACAGTCGCAATAGTCATTGTCTGCTTATTGTAATTACATGATGATGTATCTGAGAAACTGGCAATACGTGTCTGATTTCATCCTAAAATTGAATTATGATCAACGGATCTGCTGAGTGCGTGTGTGTATTTATTTATTTGCTTGCTTGCTTGCTGGCTTGCTTCCTTGCTTGATTTTACTTATTCTTATTTGTATTGCGTGTGAACAAACTCAGAGAAATCAGTTGTTTTGAGCCACGAAAAAAATGAATGAATGAATGAATGAATGAAATGAATGAATGAATGAATGAATTGAATGTAATGAACGGACGATCGAATAAACAAACGAACGAAAGAACGAACTGGTGAACAAACAAACAAACAAACGAACGGACGGACGGACAGACGAACGAACGAAAAAAATAACGCCAAAAGATTTAAGTGCGTGACATCAGTCAATAGCTGCACTTCCAAGAAGACGACAGTGGCAATGGAGCGACTTGGGGCTCAAAATCCCCGAAACACACGCTCTTCTATCAACCACCTGTTATTTGGTGACGCAGAACGTGCGTGTTTTTAACTGTTTCAGTGCCTCACGTGAGGGAGCAGAAAAGGTTAACCCCTGATTTCACGAGTTACTGACTTGAACAACACAGGGTGTGACCAGGGTCCCTGCCTATCCATTCCCCTTCACCACACAATACTGAAGCCATGAACCATTTCTGTCTCTTATTAAAGATGCCGATACACCTTGGAATTAGTTCTTTCTGGTTTATTTTTGAGTCAGCGTCAGCTCGAACCAAACTTTCGTGGATTACAACACTCAGCAATAAACACACACACAAAAAAAGATTGGTGGTTGTGGGGATGGGATATTTAGTAGTGCCAAATCTGTACATATAACATCTTTTTCAACTGTAATCTGTGTGGTGTGTGTGTGTGTGTGTGTGTGTGTGTGTGTGTGTGTGTGTGTGTGTGTATGTGTGTGTGTGTGTGTGTTTGTGTGTGTGTGTGTGTGTGTGTGTTTGTGTGTGTGTGTGTTTGTGTGTGTGTGTGTGTGTGTGTTGTGTGTTGTGTGTGTGTGTGTTGTGTGTGTGTGTGTGTGTGTGTGTGTGTGTGTGTGTGTGTGTGTTGCGTGTAAGCGCGAATGCGTGTGCGTGTGTATGTGTATTGTTATTGTTATTGTTGTTTAAAGCCCAGCCGACTGTATAGAGCCATATCAGGGCTATAATCGTTTCAAAACATACACAATACTTCAACAGGAAAAAAAGAAAAAAAATTAGATACATATATCAATGCATTCGCGCACATTAAATTAACATGTTAACAAGAAACACCACTAGAGGCTGATGGGACCTGGAGACGAATGCCTCGACACTCACCGGACAATCAGCTCCCCCCAAGCATCCCGAGGCCACTCGATAGTCATTTCATTAAGTAAAGGGGCTGTCTACGCGCCGCATGACCATTCGACCCAGTCATCAGTCCCCCCCCCCCCCCCGGCCCACCAGCCACAAAGCACTCACCAATCAGTCCGCCCAGCCTCCTACCAAAGAGAATGGAAGACCCCTCTCTCGCCCAATCTGGTTTCATCTTTCTTTCGGGCAGCCCGCCCTGCCACCAGCTCGGAGATGCTCCTTGGGAAGACTGGGATCAAAAAGTCAGAGTTCAGTTTTTGCAGTTGGTAGATAATGTAAGGGAGTCAAAGGGTTAAAGACAAACCTATAGGACGCAAGAGGTTCTGGATTCTATTTCTACATCAAACAGAATGTCCTTCCCTTCGTGGACTTTCAGTGGTGGTTTGGTTGCAGTCTTTCAGAAGAAACTGAGATCACGTGTGCCAGTGTGTACATAAATAACCATAAAATCAGGACCTGCTGGCCGGATGTAGAACTTCTGCCGTCCAATGCGATCGCGTGTGTTCGACCTTGGTTCGAACAGCCTTCAGTCCACCAAGCTGTGACTGGATACCTGAACGTGTCCAGGATTATGGAAGGCAAAGCAGCAAAGGAGAAGGGACGCGCATCGCCCTATATTGCTAGATCCCCCAAGAAAGATTGAGGTCTCTACCACCTCACTCCTCTAGACTTTAGAGTTGTGGGATAACTTTTTTTTTTTTTAAATCTTTCATAGAATCCAAGATACTGATGATGTCCCTGGCAAAATTCTGAAATAAAAAGTTTCATGTACACAAAAATTCACGTAAACATTAGAAAGTTTGGGTCGAGCTATACTATGGCGATATGTTCTTTTAGACGAGAGCAGCCCGCGTTACCAACGGGGAAAGGGGTTGGGGAAGGTTCCGTTGTAATGAGGATTTTTCTTGTGAATTGTATGAAAGAGGTTGAACCAAGGAAGGATGTGTAGAAGTAATATCACCTGAGATCATACAAACTGTTCATGCTGTCATCATCATCATCATCATCATCATCATCATCATCATCATCATCATCATCATGTGCCCTGCCGCATGGCGTTGGCGATCATGGCCCTCCACACGAATCTATCCCTTGTCGCTGCAAGTACATTTCCCACTCTCTCTGTCCTCAGCCACTCTGCAAGTCCGTCCAATATTTATTTTCTCCCTGGGTCTACCTGGCGTTCTCTTTCCCCCCAAGTTTTCCTGTTGTAACCAGGTGCTCTGATTCCCCTTGCCTCATAAAGTGTCCTATAAATTCCGTTCTCTTTTGCCTGGCCATGATTAACTTTGGAATATACGATGTTGTCAATGTGGTGAAAAACTTAAGAGGTTGTGTGGGGGTTGAGCAGCCAAGTAGATCAAACACTCGCCTAAATGTACTTGAATGATGAATATGAAAGAAAAATGCCACACATTACCAACACTGCCACAGTAAAATTCACCCATGCCAGAAACCTAAACTTCAAGAAATACGAACCATAGAAAACCATCAACAGATGGAAGGTAAATCGAAGAAAGGTCCAGCACCGCCAAGAAAGAGCAGTGGCCAGAACGGCATTCTGTAAACACCACAAAACTACAACAACAACGACAAAGTCAAGATCACATACCTGAAGCAGCTGACCAGAAGAGAAGAAATTCCAAAGAAACAAGAAGTTGAAATGACCACAAACACAGCACCGAAGGGAGGGGAGGAAAGAAGAGAGAGAGAGAAGAGAGAGAGGGGGGGAGGGAGAGACAGAGGGAGAAGGGAGACAAGACAGACAGACAAAAAGACAGAGACAGACTAACAGAGAGAGACAGACTAACAGAGAGAGACAGGCAAAGACAGAGAGATACAGAGGTACAGACAGAGGGAGGAAGACTACTATTACTAGCTATCTGACACTGGAGGTAAATCCTAAATAACTTTTATCCTGTTCGTTAAGTTAGGTTCCACAATCTGAAATCCAAACACACACGCACACACAAACACACACGCACACAAAACACACACGCACACACAAACATATATACATACACACACACATGCACACACAAACACACTCATGCACACACACACACACACACAACACACACACATACACACACAACACACACACACACACACACACACACACACACACACACACACACACACACACACACACATACACACACACACTACAAACTAAATTTCCTAGCTAGAGACTGGCTGACGGAAACTGAGCTGAAATCTACATACACACTCACTCACAACAACACACACACACACACACACACACACACACACACACACACAAGCAGAAAGATATTCAAACAGGATGAGCACAACCCCCCCCCCCCCCCCTAGAAACCTTCATCGGCATTAAGACGTACACTCCGTGCAGACACCCTAATGAATTATGATGATGAATGGACGAAACCACACCGTTTCGGATGCGTTCTCACGCTATCGTTGGCACACAATTCGGGCTGAAAGAAGAGCAGCATTGACATAAAAGAAGACAAGATTCGCGCTGTACAGGTGTTGTGTGGACGGTACAGTAAGCAACCAAGCGTGGAATATGTTAGCATTTATAACTCAAGCAGTTAAGCGTGGAGGACGTTGATGCGGTAATAATAAGACTGGGGGGCGCGACACCACGCTCACACGGACATATAGCCGCTACCGCTTAAAACAACTGCTTTTGGTATTATTATTATTATTATTATTATTATTGTTATTATATATGATGTTGGTGGTGGACAGTTGAGCTTGCGAAATGGTTGGGTGGCGTGTAGTGTGGCCGGAATCAGTGTCCATCAGGGCTGAATGTCTCAACGGTTTTCTTGTCCGCCTTCTTTCGCTCGCGGTCTCCACATGGTCAGGCGATAAATGTTGCCGGCTTGCCATGGGGCTTGATGGTCAGAGCAGTTGTGGTCGGCCATATCTCTTTGTCGTTCTCCACTTGATAGAGGCAACATTGCTGCTGTATGTTATGGCCACCAACTAAATCTTTTGCCTTATTTCACAGTGTTGGCGATTCTAGAAGTAGACATGTGTGTAGATGGAGACTGAAATTGACATGATCTTCAGCTGTACTTCTTCTTCTTCTTCCTCCTCCTCCTAAACTAAGCCTGAATGCGATTATGCTTCGAAATTACCTTGGGACAATAATATTCTTTTCTAAAGTTTTCGAGAACGCACAGCCAATTATATAATAAATTTGTTCTTGTGTGAATTCTTTACATAATGGACATCAAATCTCAAATCTCTGTCGCACACAAAAAGACAGACAGACACACACACACACACACACACACACACAGGCACACACACACACCACACACACACACACACACACACACACCACACACACACACACACACACACACACATACAGACAGAGAGAGAGAGGAAGAAGAAAACAACAACAACAATAAAAACAACAATAACAACAACAAAGAGAGAGGGACAGAGAAGAGAGAGAGAGAGAGAGAGAGAGAGAGAGAGAGAGAGAGAGAGAGAGAGAGAGAGAGAGAGAGAGAACCGACATGCGGAAGCGTTGCCAGGAAGTTCGCGCCATTAATTAACGCATATATTGAGTAAGTGTCTGTTATTTCCAAGACTCGTGTTTTAATCAATCCACAAGACTTGTGTTTTAATTACATCCACCACAGACCTATATAAATATAAGGCAACTCAGCCAAACTCCGGTATGAGAGCCTCTTCATCGATCCCTTTCTTTTGTCGGAATAACGCCTTTATACCTCAAATAACGGAGAGACGAGTTAAAATTTATACACTGAGGCACGGAAGACACATGTTACCAGTAATAATGACACAACACCTCCATCCCTCATCGTTCAGAGAACTCCACTCACTCTTGCAATCGAGCCAGAGGGTGGATGTGTCCTGCAGTCCACACCCATGGTAGC
>JAPXFY010000015.1:26153542-26156042 GCA_030674185.1 Monoplex corrugatus
TTTACTGCAGGGACAGGTTGGGGAGGGCGCCAGCTTCACTTTGCGGTACCAGTGCGCAACCTCACCAGGGCAACTTGCTGCTCTCTTGACAACAGGTGGTAGTCATCCCTGTGTCGTCTCGGCATGGAAAGCGCCCTGATGATGCTCCTCTTCTCACTGTAGCTGACGCTGTTGTTAGGTTGTTCTTCTCTGGCTCCCTCCTTAGCAAGCATATCAGCTCGCTCATTCCCGGAGAAGTACAAGATCAGTCTGTATAAACATCACGTTTCAAACCAAATATAATTTCTAATTTTCGGTACCCATCAACTCGACAGTCAACAAATTTGTGTCCGTGACACAGTGTGTAAGATGTATAAGATGGGGCAGACAACAAGCCAAAGAAGCAGAGATGACCAGTCTGTATAAACATCACGCTTCAAACCAAATCTAATTTCCATCCTCGGTACCCATCAGTCCAACAGTCAATAATATTTATGTCCGTGCTACAGTGTATAAGACACAGCTGTAAGGTGCCGCCTTTGCCCGATGATCCCCTGGCTTTGCACACTTAACTACAGGATGAGATCGGATTCAGAAACAATCACAATAAATCTAATGCTGGCGGATGGGGGATTTAGCAGAGCTCTGGTCACGGAGTTCAGGCAAGCGTAAAAGTCAAGGTCAAGACTGACCAGAAATAAAAATAGACGTATAAATATGGATTGACCCCTGACCGAAAAGTCGGTAGCGGAGGTAGAGATCTTGCTACTGTCAGGTCAGTTTTTATGAAGGTGGTAACCATCCAAGCTGTACAATATTTTTCAAATCTCCCTTTATAAAGGGGGAAGAATATTTCATACCGCCCAGAGCTAAGCGTGACATTTCATACAGGTTTTGGTAGGAAGTCCTCCAGTGGTTTGCCATCGCCTTCTGGAGTGGCAGTGCACATACTGTGCGGGATCCTGACCATTGTTCCACTTGGAATCATCTGCTCACGACCATGGAAGCAAAAGCCGCTTCCAAAACTGTTCTGGGAGCCTCCTGGGTCCATCCATCCCCTGCATTCCAGGACTTCTTGGAGCGTACCCTTCCTAGGGGGTTTGAAATCAGAGTTTTCCATCTCCTAAGTAGATTTCCCTAAAAAGAGTACGAGTTCTATCTACCCGGATAGACACAGGTAGTACCATTACTATCATCTGGTAGTAGACAACAGCTAAACTGACTTAGTTTTGGTTTGAAGCGTAATGGACAACATCGCTGACGCCTGCAAGCTGGGGCTCCATGACATCATACACAGGAGCAGAAACCGTGTTGACTGGCGATCCATCGTAACAAAAAGTGGAGCTCCCACCGTCGTCTGCGGCGATGGAGATAGATGAGATGAGATGAGAGTTAGCGTGCTATGGGTTCATTGGGAATACTGGGACCACACAGTCGAGTCTCATTCACTTCACAGATGCGTCATTAAGGGTGTTGCTCAAATTTCTGACCAACGCCGCAGGTGTCTGTATCTCTCGGGCCTGGTTGACGGCAGGAAAGAGTATGATAGTAAAGCATAGAGTACACCTGTCATACAGTCTCAGTCCTTAATAGAACTCCATAGCATTATGATTATCAACCTCATCGCCATCATTATCATTCGCACTGTTAAAAACTGTGCCAGCTTCTGGGCCATTTAGATGGCGTAGAAAATTGGACAAAAAGACTGAGGTACAGAGTTTGGGGTTGTTTCATGAGGGATTCATCGCACTCGGGCGATTTCATATGCGCCGCGTCTCATCCAGCCTACGCCAACCCCCGTGTGCTGGCATGTTCTTCAGATGGTGAGGGGAAATGTGGCCTATGAAGCACTGATACCATGAAGATGACTGGTGCATTAAGATGGACAGAGAACAAGCCAAGTTCTATGCTGCAGGGTGGGACCAGATCGATACACGATATCTTCAGCAGGGAAAAAGTCGGGGCAGAGGAAAAAGTGGGCTGACCAAGTTGTTGAATGGATTAAAAAGTAGCCCCATGGATTAACAAAGTAGCCCTATGGATTAACAAAGTAGCCCCATGGATTAACAAAGTAGCCCCATGGATTAACAAAGTAGCCCCAATGACTAACTTTGACTCCAACGCCTTGTCCACAAGCATCCTTGCATTACCAACCATGCTAGCAAAGCAAAAACCTAACCTTTGATTCCCTCACCCTATCCACAGCTTCCTGCTAGGGTGAGGGAGTCAAAGGATTAAGATTTTGCAGTTGGTGGATAGGGTGCAGGAGTCAAAGGGTTAACAAAGTATCCCCCATGGATGAACAAGTAGCCCCATGGATGAACAAAGTAGCCCCATGGATAAACAAGGTAGCCCCATGGATGAAGAAAGTAGCCCCATGGATTAACAAAGTATTCCTATCGATTAACAAAGCAGCCCCATGTATTAACAAAGCAGCCCCATGTATTAACAAAGTAGGCCCATGTATTAACAAAGTAGCCCCATGTATTAACAAAGTAGCCCCATGTATTAACAAAGTAGC